>JACVBY030000397.1:0-377889 GCA_017589505.3 Metroxylon sagu | reverse complement strand
ATACTGATAGTAACTGCAATGAGGGCGCTGAAGGAATCGCTTCGGATACCAGACAGAATGGGCTGGAATGGAGATCCTTGCGCTCCTTCCACCTGGGATGCTTGGGAGGGGGTCACCTGTCATCACAGCGAGGATGGATCGGCGCTCGTTGTTACCCAATTGTAAGTGGCGGCCATCCCTTTTTAATAGTTTCAGTTCATCCTCTT
Organism: Metroxylon sagu; assembly: GCA_017589505.3. Lineage (NCBI taxonomy): Eukaryota > Viridiplantae > Streptophyta > Magnoliopsida > Arecales > Arecaceae > Metroxylon > Metroxylon sagu. Next base: position 377,683 of record JACVBY030000397.1, on the reverse strand, counting down.
TGTTTTTCCCGTTGTTTGGCGGTATTTGTTTGCTCCAATTCTCCGTGAGTGCTATTTCTTTGGTATCACTGGCATCACAGCCTTCCATCAAATGATTACTTTTCTTGAATGGAACATGTGAGCTACATGTCTGCCAAACACCAGTATCTGTAACTGGAACCAAGAGGTCCAGATTGCTGATGGCTAAGCACTACCTGATCTTTGCCCTGAAATAAAATTTTTTTATGCCTGGAATGCATAGCTTCACGAGCAAGTTGCATTGGCCTTGCCTAGATTTTTAATCTTGCTGAAATTTCGTGACCCCAAGTCTTAGCCATGATAGCTGCTATCAGTACTGTCAGTTGAAAATTACTCTCCATGTTTGGTATCAGAGCATGATCTTAATCAGCTTCTGCACATATTTGGATGATTACAAGTTGCAAAATCCTGAAGGGGCATTCAAACATCGATGGTGGGACTCTATTAAAATAAGTGTCTGAAAGACGTATTTGCAAATTTAGAACAAGTCTCCTCCCATAACCCATTCTTACCATTTGACTTCTCTGTTAATGCAAAATATTTTCTCCATAAGTTCTTGCACAAGAGAGCCTATACATCTTTTAATGCTTCTGAATTCATGTAAATGACTTTGCCAGTAACACTTGCATGTCTTGGCAGATCTCTCTAGATGACGGATAGACATAATTGTTTTTGAACTGTACCTAAATGAGAATGGAGCGGGGTAAGTCTTGGTGTATCTCTGTTTTCTTCTACCCATTTTCTTTGAAACAATAGAATCTGCTCTTGAAAACCATGAGCTGCTCTCTAGGATTTGTCTAGCATCCAATAGGTCTGGAAAAAAATATCAATCCCTCCCTGCAAAACCCCAAATTGTTTAAGGGAATTTTGCCATACTTAGGTTCTGTTTGGGACAACTGTTAGGAGGGCCAACAGCAGCTGTTTTTCATCAGCTATGTGAGAAAGCTGTTTCCCAGTAGCTGGACCAAACAGGGCCTTAGCTTTGCACCAGGCCTTAGCCGCACCACTCCAGCCTTAGCGGCACCACTCCAATGCCCCCTAAAGTCTAATTTTATTGCTATTGCACCCAACCCTGTTATCGTCCAACCAAGAAGTCTTGCAGCTTTGAGACTAATTGTTATGAGATCTTGCAGCTTTGGAGACTAATCATTTTGATATGCATGCCTGCTTTCTATGTTGGCCTTTCCAGATCCTTTCTGTCACCTTGATGACCTTGCCATAAAGATTCAACTTCTTTTCCTGCCATGTTTGACATCTTTAGGTCGTCTTTCACTGACCAGCACTGAATGCTTGCAAATTCCCCACATCATTTGCTCACATGGTACCGAGGCTAGATTGGCTTGTGTATAATTAACTTTATCTATTGAGAAGCTACTTTTGCTGCCCGTCCATTTCACAGGTGTTTTTCCTTTTTTCCAACAAATGCTCAAGGACAACTTATAGTTTTACGTTAAATAACATCCCTAAAAGTTCACATGTCTTTTGTTGTATGTGGAAAGGTTTCCTTTGTAGGCTTGTTGCTACTTGCTGTGACTTTTATTAGGTTTTGTTCATCATACATTTGTAACTGTTAAACATGTTCAGAATGGTGCCTGCCAATTCTATGCCAAGTTGCATGTGTCGAACCCCTGTATCTCTAGTCATCAAATATTGGTATTTCACCATGCTAATGACCCTTTCGATTATTTTGTTTTTGATTTGCTCTTAAAATTTGTTTTTTATTTCAACTTTCTCATGGCAAGATATTCTCGAGTTTGAAGCAAGATATGTTAGAGAAAGCATACTAGGCTACTTGTGGTATCTAATTAAACACTAATTAATAACAGAAACATGCTTTATGTGTTTCTCAGCTTGTATATTTTCAAGCGGATTGTCTAACTTGACTTTTGTTTATGGGTTCTATACGCTTTGCTAACTGTTTTTGGCCTTTACAGGGATCTAGGGAGTCAAGGCTTGAAAGGCTATATTAGTGATCAAATAAGTCTTCTGACAAACTTGGTAAGCCTGTAAGTATCAATTTATTTTTTCTTCAACCTATTTGTATTCGCTATTTTAACTTTCAAAGCCAATATTTAGTATTGTTATTACATAATACTGAAATTCATTCTTGGGCTCAAGGACACAATCTGATAGAACTTGGCATACCTCTAATATTGACAGAAAAAAGGACAGCTCACTGGTACTAAGTTGATTCAAGATTTGTCCGGAATTCAAAACTAAAATGAATTAAAAACACAGACACATATACAGCCCCACAGAAATTAAGCCTTTAATTTTACTGTCTTTGTGAGTTTTACTTTGCTGAAAAGTTTGGTAGAAGCTGAACTGGTGAGATTCATCTAAGCAGAGAATCCTGTTCAAGTAGAACTAGTTGGATTGGAACATCCTTTATAAGCTGAGACTACCTAATCTGTGGCTTATCCTGTACACTGATTTACTTAGCTGTCTATGATAATAGAACTTACTATTTAAGAATGAGTTGACTTTGTTCAGTCTTTTTTTTAAACCAATTCGTTCATTCATAAATTTTAGCTTTTATAGACATGTTTGGATCCTCAAGATTTTCTACTAGCCAGTGAGAAATTGTAGTTATAATCGATTCAACTAGACCTTGTCTGTTTGTATCTATCGGTTCAGTTCTTTATACTTTTGTTTCTTGTATAAGTCATTTGGTTGGATCTTAACAATTTGTATCTTTTGTCCCAACCTTGTATCAATTATTAATGCACTGAACTCATATAAATTCATAACTGATTCTTTATCAAAATTACCTGTTGAAGTCACATTAGTATGGTGTTTGGCCAAGTTAAATATTTGAAATATGGCTGTAATTATGGTACCTTAGATTGTTGCTTATAATTATGCGTTTTGTTTTGGGACCAACTGTTATAAACAAACAATAGTCATGTGTGTATTATTTGTATATATTGTACAGGAACTTAAGCTCTAATTCTTTGGGAGGAACTTTGCCATCAGGTCTAGGTCAAGGGATCTCTCAGAAAATTGTGAGTGCATATTTGCTTATTTATTTGCAAGTTAAAATGTCACTTTTGTTTTTCCTCCCTTGCATATGTTGCTGCAATTTCTTTCTGCCAAATGTTTCTTTAGAGATGCACCTTTACGTTGTTAGAATATTGATCAGTGCCTGTGATGTTTATTCACTCTTCTGCTTTTGGCAAGGATAAACCAATTTTTTCTGCATGAACTACCTGCGTCTCCCTGCAGAGATGAATTTGATATGCACATCAGTTCAATATTTTTGTTTTATAGCTATAAGCGATTGGTGTTTGGTGTAGACTCAGTCTTCTAATTTTTCATTTGATACACAAAATGTCTAAATAACATTAATAGATTGGTGATGCACAGATTTGATGCTAGCCATCAATACGGTGCAATCGGAAACACTGGTAGTGTTCTGTTTTCACAGTGACAACCTTGTCAGATAGAGGTGCAAACAAGCTGAACACAAGCAAACCGGACTCTGCTTGAGCTCATAGCAAGCCAGGTTTGCACAGCTTGAGCTTAGGTTGATTCATAATCGAACTAGCTTGAGCATGGCTTGGTGGCTTGTTAGATCAGCTGGAGTTGAGTCCTGGAAACGCCATAATCATCAATGTAGATGATGACAGCCCAGTCCCACCATAAATACTGTTGCCAACCTTACTTTGGTCACCATTGTTTTCTTTCACAAGAAGAAGAATGAAGAGCAGGAAAGTTAAGAACACCATTAAGGCTTGAGGAATTGGGGCTATGGATGAGCTATTCAGATTTGGAGATGATGTTAAGAGAAGGTGAGAGTAGAATTGGGGGCAGCAAGGTGGGGTTAGACTTCTGAGGATTAAGAAACAAGGGGCTAAGTAGAGAAGGGAGACCACGGATGTCATAAGCGACTGAGATAGAGAGTGGTTTAGGAAATTAATATTCAGGTCATCAGTGGGTGAGAGAAGTTTCTATTTTTATTTTTATTTCTCACTTGAGCCGTTAGATCTTGATCTAACAGCTAGAATGTTTATATATCTATAAGTATGAAGCCGTCAGATTAAAGTCCAACGTCTAATATATAGCTTATAATATTAATATTTAATAATTTTTAAATTACATTATTTGTAAATAATAAAAAGTAATATATAATCCATTATCTATGTATTTATTTTATGTTTGAGATATATTGAATTGCATATAAACAAGCTGGGCATAGCTCATGTTTGGTTTATTCACCAATTGGGTGAACGAAAATCCAGCTAAATTTTGATCAAAATGTGTGAAGGAAAGGCTGGTTGAAAATGCTTTATATTCCCATTTAAATGTTATTAACGTGCCATAGGTGTTTATCTATACATATATGCATTTACACACTATTATCAGATATTCTTTGTTATTGCTACATGATAGTTTTTTATTGATATTGACCCATATACTATTTGATATATTCTGATCTGCCAACCAGATTTTTGTGCCTTTTAGTAACAGTATACAGTAATTACTGATTCTAACATCACTGATTCAACAATCTCCTCTGTAATTACTGGTTCAACATCTATATATATATATCCTGTTTATAAAACTTATAGGGAGTAATTGTGTTGATTATAAATCTTCTATTTTATACATATGACTAACTGCAACATTATGTAGCATCAAAGCAAAACTGAGAAACCTAAGCTGACTTTAAACATCTAAGAACACAACATGGCTTTGTTAAGGAAAAGCTAAGAACATGTTATAAATCAGGAAGCTCAAGATTCCTCATGTTGAAGAAATTAGACAAAAACTTCAGCAAACCTTTTGAAGAATATTTCCTGGGACCTTGCATGAGAGTGATTAACAGTAGTCGCGTTGATTAGAAATGTTCTTATCTGATACATGACTGACTGTTAACATTATATAGCATCAAAGAGAAACTGTGAAACCTAAACTAATCTTCAACATCTAAAAATACAACACGGCTTTGTCAAGGAAAAGCTAAAGAACATTTTATAAATCAGGAAGCTCAATCTCCCTTATGTTGAAGAAATTAGACAAGCTTCAGCAAACTTTTTGAAGAATATTGTCTAGGTCCGTGTATGGAACTGTTTAACAGAGTATGGTTCGTCTGTCCTGTTCCTCATAGCATCAGTATTATCACCTGAACTGTTTTGCCATCATCCCAGTGTCTTGAATGGTGCATTTTGGGACATCTTCCATCCCATCTATTAGGATAGGTCAGAATGATGACGTGTACCATTCCTTGAAAAGATCGGGATGACTTTATCTCATAATGTTTAAAATTTTGGTTGTTGTTTCTAGAGCTGAATAGCACCTAGGTTTCTCTAATCCACAGACTTCAACTAGAACTAGTATGGCTGTAGCTCATGCCAAGTGAAAAGAATTGATTATCAATCTAATTGTTGAAGAGAAGCCTTACGAATAAAAAACAGGGCAAAGGCTGTGGTGCTTTCTGATCAAAATAATGAATCAAAATTTTAGCCTGGATTGTAAAGGGAGGGATGGATTTGATTCATTGGTAGTCGGTTGAAACTGATGACATTCGTGGGTGATGCACGGCATAGAGTGGCTGGTGCAGTAAATATGGCGAACTCCAAGGGCCTTTTGAATTTTATTTCAACATTGATTCACGTTTGGTACTTGTCCCATCGCTCACATCTGCTTCTCTCTCTCTCTCTCTCTCTCTCTCTCTCTCTCTCTCTCTCTTTCTCGGCCATTGCCTTTTCATCGCCTTCTCTATGTCCCTCTCAGTCATGTGCCTCCCTTGGCCGTCGTCTCGCTCCGTCGCCCCTCTTTGTGCATCTTCCTCTGGATGCCTCCCTCGGTCGTCACTTCTCTCCATGTCCATCGCAGCCATGCGCCTCGCTCTTGGCCATCTCTTACATAGCCGCGCGAGTAGAGAGATAGATCTCAAAGGAGAAAGGGCCAAGAGAATAATTTGGAAGGGCAGGAGAACAAACTGGTTTACTCGGTTAGTCACTTAGAGCTAGTTCTCTGTTTTGAGCGCTGTTTCCAAAATTATATTAAAAAAGCAGCATAGCAAAGTGTAATGCCCCAAGCCCACCTACTGGCTCAATTAACTTGTTAGCGAGTCGAAGCCATGTGGCCCTAAAAACTCGAGTGTAAGTTAATTGGTAGCAGGTGAACTTGAGTTATAAGCTCTCTAAACTTTTCTTTCCCATCCGATGTGGGACCATTTTTGGGATATTACAATTTCCTTTCTTATCAAGCGACGTCCTCATCGCACGCCACAAGTTAGCTAGAATTTACTCCAAGCCGAGTTGATGGTGTTGCAAGAGTAACTCCATGCCATAGCGGGACTCTACCATCATCATATCATGCGCCTTTTCTCTTGCCCACCAACTTTCACATATTCGGATCGGCTTTGATACCATTTGTAATGCCTTAAGCCTACCTGTCGGTCCAATTAACTTGTTAGTGGGTTGAAACCATGTGGCCCTAAAAATTCGAGTGTAAGTTGGTAACAGGTGAACTTGAGTTATAAGCTCTTCAAACTTTTCTTTTCCATTTAATGTGGAACTATTTTTGGGATATTATACAAGGCCCAAAAAAAAATGCCCGAGTAAAGATAAACGTGACCTCATGTAAAATTATGAAGTCTAGCCCATATTGGAAGGGCTATGTAAAACCATCCATTGCATGACATAATGTGCGAGATTCATATATATAGGACAATAAGTGATGCGTATCAGCTTGAGTTCAAAGTCTGTACCCAACATCAGCATACTGGAAAACATCAAAACTTGTGGGTAGAACTAGAAGACATTATATCAGAGGTGCTGGAGTCCTGTATTAGACATTTAATTTTGTTTATTAGTTTATTTTCTGTCAGAGACTTATTTTGTCACTCATTTGCTATGTCTCATTAGCTTTTAAGATTAAATGCAAAGTCCTAAGAGATTCTAGCACAATAAATATTCTGTAAAGGACCTTTTTGTAAAATATGTAATAAACCATATTAATTTAACCTAGTTTCCTCTCTTTTCACTGGTGCTGGATATGCAAGGTGGGCGCCAGGATTCAAGGGAGCGATCATCCATAACCTTATTAAAATCTTTCTTTCTTCTTCTCTCTTCTTTCTTTTCATTGTTATCTTCTCTCCTTTCTCTTCTGCTTATTTTCTTTGTTTTTTCCCTTCACCCCACACAACCAGAAATACTAGATCAAGAGACTACAAAAAAGCTAATGCATGTGGTGGTCAAAACCAAGCTGCTAGCTCCCTTGTTGGACTGGTGAGGCTTTGTAACGCCCCAAGCCCACCTGCTAGCCCAATTAACTTCTAGCGGACCGAAACCACGTGGCCCAAAAACTCGAGTGGAAGTTAATGGGTAGCAAGTGGACTTGAGTTATAAGCACATCACCCATTTCTCTCCCATCCAATGTGGGACAAAATTTGGGGTCTCACAATCTTCCCACCTTATAATGCGACGTCCTCGTCGCGCACGCCACAAGCTAGCCAGAATCACCCCGGGTCCGGCTGTTGGTGCTGCAAGGGTAGCTCCACCTCATGGCGGGACTCCACCACCACCCCATGGGTAGTCCTTTCCTTATGCCCATCAACTTTCGCACACTCGGGTCGGCTCTGATACCATTTGTAACGCCCCAAGCCCACCCGCCAGCCCAATTAACTTCTAGCGGGCCGAAACCACGTGGCTCAAAAACTCGAGTGGAAGTTAATGGATAGCAAGTGGACTTGAGTTATAAGCACATTACCCATTTCTCTCCCATCTAATGTGGGACTAAATTTGGGGTCTCACAGGCTTTCTGTAGCAGCTGCCTGTTTTGGCTGCTGTTTCCTAAAAACAGCAACCTTTTAAGGGCAGCTATCTCATTGTGGAATTGCTGGATCTAATGTTCAAAATTCTGCTGTAATGTATGCTAAAAACACAAATAAATACTAGTACCTTTTCTCACAACAATGTCTGGATTGATCTGAAATCTAAGATCAGAAACTACTTTATTGTCCTTAGCTTCTTGAGATCATTTGTTTGAACTCTGTGTTTCTTGAGGTCGGAGCCCTACACACTTTGACTTTGAGGAGCTAACTGACCTCATTAGTGTTTACTATGTGCATCAGACTGCTAAAGGAGCATAGAGACTACTTTGAAAGCCATTTTCTATGATTTCTCCTCAAGTGAACTTCAATGAACTGCCACTTCTCCTTAGAATCTCTTAGTATCCTCTTAAATAATGCACTTGAAGATTTGCTTCTTACTTGCCTTAAAATTATTTTGATGATATTATCAACCTAGATTTCATAGAGCTAATAATATGCTTTTATGCATTACATGCATACTGCTTTCCAACCATCATTCTTGCATCTGATGCCTTACTGTAATATCATGGTGAGGTTTTGATCAATCAGGAATATGGTTTCATTATTGCGCTTGTGCTTGCATAACATGTTGCATTCCTAGCTTTGTCCTGAATCTGAACGTGTATAATCAAAGAGAAGTTCATATGCCTGAGACATTTACATTTTGATTCAGTTGCTTTTTCGCTAGCAAATACTTCATTATTTGGTTCCAATATATCATTGACGATGTTTTGAGGGAACAGGTTGCATTGGCTAATAAAATGAGAAGATTTTTAACCAGCAAGATAAAAGCAGCAATATTGGAAATAATTTGTTGGACAAGTAATAAATAACAAGTTGATCCTTAGAATAATTGTAAGGTGGACTTTGAAGTGATACAACATTGTAGGCTCAATGAGTTCTCATGTATACATGTAGGAGCCTTTTTTATACAAAGAGCATATTCAAGGCAGCAGTCATCGTGCATGAGCATGATTAAGATCAGTTAAGGTGCACAAGAGTACACATACTTGGGATGTCTATCTTACATTTTGAGGGCTTTTGTTCTTTTTCTGCTTGTCCTTTGTTGGAAGAGGAGAGATTTGGTTCAATGAAAGAGTAGAGGGGCTGAGCCGGCTGACTGAATATAATTAGGCGAGGAGAACATTAGATTTGAAAAATCCTAGAATCTAAAGCTAGTATTGAAAATGAAACAGTTGTTGTGATAGACGTAATTCTGTTTGAAGGATGCTATGATGCACCTGCAAGCTTTTTGTGATAATGTTAGTATGCATTGAATTTTTTTTTGATATGCTGATTGCAGCAATTTTGTTAAACTCAAGGTTTTAAGTATAGAGGTTTAGTATATCACCAAACGAACACATGGTATAAGTATTGTGCTGGCTTCATTGGTTTGCCATGTATTTGGATGGGCGTGTGTCATACCATATCCCAGTAGGATGCCAGCACAGGATCTGATACCAAAATTTAAAACATTAGTTCAAACTTAGTCTTAAGGAGCTGATTACAAAAATGAGGGGACAATATAACTCTATGAACAGTTAATATAAAGAAATTAAAAAAATGATGGTCAAAGAAAAGAAAGAGACGGCTATGGAATTAATTAGAAGTTATAATAATAGAAGACTAGATTAATAAACTTACGAGATGAAAAAAAAAGAGAATAGTTTGTGATGTTATAGATGTCTGAGAAATTCATCCATGATTGTCAACACTCAAAGGAATGGCAACAAAGTAAACCCAATGGGATGGGAACCAAAAAATGGGAGGGTACCGAATTGGGCAATGCAGTGGGAAAATAAATCATTATATGCCAGAGGAATCAAAAGAAAAAAAAAAAAAAAAACAAATGGAAGATGAGAAAATGGTTTGGAAGATTTTTTTTTTTTTTCTTTTCTATTTAAATCCATTGAATTGAAACTTGAAAGACTTGTTCTTGCCACCAAAAATATCTAAAAAATGTCTCCAGCAAGTATGCAATATTATTTTGAAAGTTTATGAAGCTATCTGATGCTTTTGATGTTAAATCTGAAAGCTTTTGTTTGTGCTTAAACTTAATCAAGCTGTCTCAAGAAAATGAAGATTGTGGTGCAACATTTTTAATGGTTTTCATCTTATGCTTACTAATCCATTTTGCTTTTCTTTGGTGTGTTCAGGGATTTGTCATCCAATCTCTTTTCTGGGAGTATTCCAGATGGCTTAGGGTCATCTAGTTTGCAACTTGTGTAAGTAGATTCATTTGTTCTTGTAGCAGCTTTTTGGTTGCTATAGGATTTTTTGAAGAACAGAAATTTCTTAATTCTTGTTGATAGCCTGCCAATGCATGGTTGTTCATGGGGACTTAACCATTGGAATTCATTATCGTATCTTCAAAATCTAATTCTCCAATTATTGCGATATTGAACTCTATATCTTAGCAGTGTTCTTTATCATTTGATATTACATATAGGTAAGCTAAAGAATTCTGATAGGCAAGAATAACCAGGCAATAATTGTGCTATTAAATGAAGTTTGCATTTAAGAATGATTCATGAACTGTTTTTGCTTCAGCTTTGATTGTCATCGGTGTTAATATTGCTCTACAATTGGTGCTATATCACTGAATGATACCTTTTACCTGTTCATGTTCTTCATGAAATTGTTGGCTTATCCAATTTGGTTTCTAGAGTAGTAGTTTTCTTTTTCCCCCCTCTTTTAAAAGAAAAAGGTTACTACAACATGTTTGAATGCTAGCAAACAACCATAAATGGATGATAACTGTTTGCCGCTGTATGAAAAATAGCCATGAAATCCATACCTTGGCACGCCTCTGAAATAACTTGTCCATGAGAATGAAGCCTTTTGTATTTGATGTGATACTAAAAAAGCAAGCTAGGGAAAACTTTAGTGGAATTCTTGCAGTGGGAAGATGAGATCGCTTGCTCACGATAAGCTTCATTAAAAATGCATTATTAGTGTGGTCAAGTATCTCCAATGCCTCATCAATTTCATAAAGTCATCATACATAAAAATTTTGAAGTACAAGGACTGAGCAAGTATAATTGACAACTCTAAATGGCCTTGACTGCTCCTGCAACTTTCTGTTAGTTTCTTAGTGAAGGCCACTTTTCACGTCTCAGATCCGAGAGTGGATCCAGGATGCGATAATCCAGCGCACACTTGGGAAATGAATCCCACAACATGGAAGATGTCTTGCCAAGACATTAAATTTAACTAGTATCAATAAATTAATTTGTCCTTTGAATTGAACTAACAAGTTTGAACATAATATCCAAACTAAATAATGTCAATAATTGAAAGATAACATAGGGTTCAAAAATACTAAATATTCTCAAATCACAGTTAGAATAAATCCATATTTATGCAGCAACTCCACTAAATGCTTGGGCTAGCATCTGTCCGATCTCTATTCTTAAATCTCTCTCTAAAAAAAAAAAAATAATGAGCAATGCTCAGTAAGTATTATAAAAATAAATTAGATGGATCAAGTAAGTATAACGATTCAATTTAAAATATATTTGTGATACAATAATGCTTTTATAATATTTTGTTAAATAATTTCAACATTGCATGACATTCTAAATAATAATATCAATTTTCAAAACAATACATATGGTGTTTATACTTTAATATCTGTGAGTCATTAAACTATGCTCAACATATAATCTCTATGACTGGGTCAGTATACCACATATATTCCTGCAGATGGCTATTGGATCGTCGCATATATCCTTTGCAAATATGGGTTTCGGTATCTATCATCTATCATAAATCATAACTTAATAGATTGAGTTTCCATACACAATAATTTACTTATCAATAATTTTAGTCATTTTCATAATCAAGAGATTTATTTATCAATGTTTTTAATCATTTGCATACGATTGTATAATTCCATAATAAAATCATAAATCATGCTCTTCATGATAAAATTTTGCAGTAGTAAGCAGTAATGATATACAATTGTAATATATCATAACTTATTTACTTGATCCAAATTTTCAGTAAACATGATATTCAAGAAATCAAAATTTCATTTTCATGGGATACTAATCTCTTAAAAGTAATAGAATTTTCATTCCTTGTAGGATACTTATTTCTTTAAGAAACCAAACAAATAAATATCTAATAAATATTCACAAGTAGATTCCTAACTTATAACAATCTTTTGACTTATCTAACATGATTGTGCAATATAAAAATTTGGATAAAAATACTTAAAATCATCCTCATCACCGTGAAAGGCATTTTTATAATTTCTCAAAAGTTAGTCAACACTGATATATATTCATAAAATTGCTCTTAAGTTCCTCAATTGAACTCTAATTTGAGTGATTCAAGATGCATTAGAAAGCTAACTCAATACAGGTCTCATACATATAGATTTAATCAAAAATTCTAATTATATAAATTTGATATATTTTTTTAACTCAATCTGATCAAATTGGGTTTTAATTGAAAGTGAGCTAGCCCAAAGGACTGAGTCTCACATCGGGTCTCACACCACTCCTTTCTGATACTCACCATTACCATATTCCCCTAGTGAAACTCCTGGTGCTTGCAGTAGGACGTAAGCAAAAGACTTGTAGCCATCAATATAATTTTCTTCAAATTTCATTATGCAAGTTGAGAATGTGTTGACCTAAGGATTCAACAATTTCACAATACTCAATTGCCCAGATTAAGGAGGTAAAGAAATATGGTCAATGGATTTAGCAACTAAGACCATATAACTCGATGCTTCAATAATAAGACCAACCAAGTTGAGATTCAAATTATGTGCAAATTGAAGAGACATTAGTTGAGGAAATCTAATTTTAAATTCAGAGTATGGTTTTTGTGGTCAGACATTAATATATATGATATTTATATTCATCTACCCGATGAGCTTGATATTTCCATGAGTTGGCACATAAATTATTAGAATATCAACTTCATGAAAATGCCATCAATGAATATAATCTCTATTTTCTTACAGCAATTTAGTTATATTTATTTCCTGTTGCAGTTTACTAAACAACAACCAATTGGAAGGACAAGTTCCTGAAAAGCTCTACTCAATTGGTGTACGTGGTGGAGCAATAGAGTAAGTTACCTTGAATGCATTATTAAATATTTCAAGTTGTTCTGGCAAAAGTATTTCTTCCTTATAGCTTGTTGGATATTTTTATAATGTCTATGTACTTTCTCTAATTAGAAGTCATTGAAACTCGGTCATGTTCCACTTGGTCATATTCCTCGTGCATGCAAGATAGTGTCTAATTTAGTTTAAATATTTAAAAAGCTGCTGTAAATTTAGGTCTGGTTATGCATGTTTATATGTGCAAACTAATAAAATTATTACTGATTTAAAACCAAAAAAAAAAAAAAATGTAACCATGGTGGCATCAATCTTACTACAATACCACTAATGTTGTAAATCTATCATAGTTGCCCTCAAGTACGTGGGCTTTTTCATCACTCTCACTAACAGCAGCTGTTAAAATGGGAAAAAAAAGAAGACAAGATAGCTATGTGTTGTCAGAATGTTAAGTTCTAATTAAATCCTAAGCCTTCCAAACCTGCTTATGCATTAGTTGTGTTTGCTGGGGTCCTAACAATTGGTATAACACATGTTTGAAATTTAGGAAGCTCGAGTAATACCCACTTGTGGAAATGGCTGGTTGATGAGACAAGAATTTTTGTGTAACAAGAATTCCTCGTGGCATTAAGGCTTAGTTACTAGAATTGAGAGTGGGTGCAGGAATACAAAAGTGCTTTTAAAATAAAATGTGTAAGCTTGTCTCTGTGTTATAGTCATTGTCCCAAAGTGCTTAGAGCAAAGAACCATCACTGAGTGGATCGCCCAAGATATATATGAGGATGATGCTTCCTCAAATGCTCGTAGAATCTTCACAGAGGTATAAGTTCTGCTATCTGCAGTGTCCTTTGAATAAAATCTCATCCGTCCATGATAGAGCTATGCCAGGATTGTGGTATTGGTACCTTTCAATATAGAGTGTGTAACTTTATATGTATGTATGTATGTATGTATGGTTTGGTTTGGATTTTTCGCTCATGTAACATAAACATGTAGGAAGTTTTAAGGATCGCATATGTGGGATTTTAGAACACCAAATAAAAATAAAATAAAATTCATTATGGTATCTATTTCACCGAGGTTTGATTTATGCAATCAATTTGGAGAAGCATTCATTAGGAATGCCTTGGCTTACATCTTTCTTTTTTAGCTCCTCCAGGCTGTGTTCTTGATGGAAAAAATTGATTACAGATATAAGGAGAGAAGAGGGGACCTAGCCTATATATAATAAAATCTTAATAGGCCCTTCCATCATGAGACATTATTGGGCTTCAGATCCACACAAACCACTAATCATATTACTCAATAGATGTACAGTCAAGCCCAAACCATATGGATCATATTTATCAAGAGTGGTCTCATCTTGCTTGTATCATTGGATTAAACAATCCAATTTGTTTAGTCAGTTTTGTAAAATTAAAATCACTAACAATGGTAACCCACACACATGAAAAATTTCCGACAAAGCACATTAGCAAACAGAAACTTTTTTTCAGCAAGCGTGTAATTTTTTTTTTTCTTTATAAATTTGTTCCTTTCATAATTTTATAATTTTGCAGTCTCTCAGGTAACAAAGGCCTGTGTGGTGTCCCTTCTCTACCTACTTGCCCTTTTTTCTGGGAAAAAGGAGGTTTATCCATGGCTGGCAAAATTTCAATTGGTGTATCATGTGGTGCTGTTGTCATTGTGCTACTCCTGATTTACATATGCTGCATTAGAAGAGGAAGCAATGACTATGACTTTGAGCTTCCTCAAAATTTAATCTGTGAGTATTATATCTTGAATGATGTTCTCAAATTTTCTTGATTTATGCTTCCTTTTCTTTGAGATACTATATAGGCTATCATGTATCTAATATTATCTTACTCTGTTGTGATAATAGTTCATGAATTGAGAAGATCTTTGCTCCAAGTTGATCTAGAATTTAGTAATGGAGTAGGCAAAAATTTATATAAGCTTGTTTTCTTATGCATTGTTCAAAACATAGGCAGCCTTTTTTGGACAAATTATTTTAATTGAATTAATATTGTTACCATTTATTCCTATTCACCTTATATTTCTTGTATATAAGTTGGTCAAATTTTAAATATTTGAATTACACTGCTTGCGATATCTTTTACCTTTCCTAATATATGGTCCTGTCTGGTTCTTTCTCAGCAATGGCAGCGAAAAGAAATAGGTATCAGAGGCAGAAGTCATTGATGCTTCTTGAGATGGAGACTCAAAATTCTAATGGATTTGCAAATACCCTGAATCCTATTAACAACCCTTCAAAATGAAGATGCTCGACCAATTTGTTTTTTGTTCTTTCAATTATGAGAGGTTACTGAGATGGCTTTCATCTTCCCCAAATGGAGCATCACGTGTTTGGCAGCATAGAATCAATTGGTTCGGAGGGAGCAGCGTCCTTCAACAAGAAGCTTTCAGTTGGTATACAAGATGATCACATTCTGGTCATTCCAATATGGCCGAAAAAATAAAAAAAACTGTTAGAAAATCTGGCATAGGTTGTAGGATGAAGGATGTATATTCATATCATGTATTTTCCGATGGAAGAAGCAAAATTTTGTCATTGCTTTTTGTTGATCGATTATGATATCAAACCAAATTGGATTTTGTTCAAGTCGGGCATGTATGTTACTCCTATGTACATTAATGCATTTCTTTCGCTGTGCCGAAGGTTAAGCCTTTGTTGGATGAAGTCCTGCGGTATAATACGTGATGAGCATGAGGGCTTTTGCTGTACCGTAGAATGATCAATTTGAATAATAAATACTGATTATTTTATCATCATTTTTCGTAATCATCTTAAACTGCGAAATTTGGAGATGGTGCAGGACTCTGTTTTCAAACTGCGTGGTAGGCATATTAATCAGAGTTTAACTTTTCATAAATTTCAACTCATGAAACAAACCTGGCTGTTTGTTATTTATATTGGAAATGGGGAAAATCCATTTCTTAAGCTAAAATTGAATGTCCGCATTAATTGGTGAGAAAAATATAGTTCCAGAGGTGGATAAATATCAAGTATTTTGAGGGAAAAAAAATAAAAATAAATTCTAGTGTAAGAGGATTAGGTCATCTTCTATGACAGAGCTCACTTCAGTGTGGGCATGCCGGTGTGCCATGCATTTCTATTGGCTTATGACCCCCGACGAGTCGTAATTCGGTGGGCCTTTGCCGCTTATTCCTCTATAGAAAGGCTAATAGCCTAACACTCAAGAGGTATTTTTGTTGCCGTTGTCGCACTTTGGTGCTCCTCGTACCGCTATTTTTCTCTTGTAATTGCTATCGTTCAGACGCAACGCAGAGATGATGCAACGTTCGTAGACTCATCGGGCTAAACGTAGTTGGATAACGAGGTGCTGCCTCAGCACGCAAAAAGCAACGTAATGAGGTCCTAAACATATTTTGTTGCCTAACGAGGGGCTAAACATAAAAATTTTAAAGCGTAGGAGTTAAGTTGAGATTTTACCGAAAGGATGGCTATTATAGTCGATATTGTGTCAAAACCCTAGCACCCCTCCGTCCCTCCCTTCTTATAAATATCGCTCTCTCCGTCCTCAGGAGAGGAAAACCCTAACCGAGTCCAGCCGCCGGAGAAAAGAAGCGACTATGAAGTACAATCCAAGAGTCTCGAGCTCCCGGCGCAAGGCCCGGAAGGCGCACTTCACCGCCCCGTCGAGCGTTCGGCGGGTGCTGATGAGCGCCCCGCTCTCGTCGGACCTTCGCAACAAGTACAACGTCCGATCAGTCCCCATCCGGAAGGACGACGAGGTACAGGTAGTGCGCGGCACCTTCAAGGGCCGCGAAGGTAAGGTTGTACAGGTCTACCGCAAGAAGTGGGTCATCCACGTCGAGCGCATCACCAGAGAAAAGGTGAACGGATCCACCGTCAACGTCGGCATCAACCCCTCCAAGGTCGTTGTCACCAAGCTCAAACTCGACAAGGACCGTAAGGCCCTCCTCGATCGCAAGGCCCGCGGCCGCGCCGCCGACAAGGCCAAGGGCAAGTTCTCTGCCGACGAGGTCGCCGCTGCCGCCGCCGCCCCCTCCCTTCAAGAGATTGACTGATCATCCGGCCGTTCTATTCCTTATAGTCATAGATCCATCCGATCTCGTTCTTAATCTGCTTGCCTGGTTGTCATCTACTCGTGTTTTTTTTTTGTTTTTTTTACTATCAGTTGAGAGTTGTTGGCTTGAGATGAAAAAAGTCGAAAGTTTTGGACTCTGTTTTCTTATTGATTAGATGTTATTCAGATTTGGATTTAATGGTTTTAATCTGAATCCTTCTATGGCTCCATCACCTACATAATTTACACCATATTTCATTTGCTGTCATTGTTAGTATATGCGGTTTATGGAGAGATTTGATCCCTTGGTCTTTTGATTTTGATGGGATTGTGGTCTGTAAGTGCAAAGTTTGATGAAAAAGATAACTGGTGCTAGGACAAAAGGAACAAGCTTCTATCATTTAATCCTAAAATTGGCTCGATGAGATTACTTTGCTGGAGTTCTGTTTGTGTTTGTGGCTTATGCTATGGTGCAATTTTTCTTTATGGATCTTTATAAAAGAGAGAATTGAAATATGTCTGAAAATGAATTATGTATGAAAATTGCAGGATGTAACTTGTTTTGATAGATTTTGGTTTGATCACTAGTTTCTACCAGCTATCCCTCATTAGGTTTTATAGCTATCATTAGCTAGGATAATGTGTTATCTGCAATCAATGTTCATTCAGACTGTGGGCCAATGCAGTTTCTCATCATGTTTGTGTGGTGCTGGAGTGGGAATCTGGTGAATGGCGATGCTCTTTCTCATAAGTACATGGTATGTGGTCGGGTGAAATGATAGGAAACTTGTGACTAGGACATCGCTCTTTGTACAATTGAGTGATTCTTTTCTTGAGTACTGGCATTTTTTTAGAGACTACATCTGGTGAAATCTAGTTGAGCATTCTGTTGAGAGTTTAGTGTCCAATTTTAAGGACCTTTATCCATCTGTTAGTGTAATTTTTAGGTCATGTTTTAGCATGTTGATTGATGCATATATTAAGTTATTATACTCAATAGGGCCTAATGTTAGTTTTGCCCTTATGGTATGGTTGGGAGAGCAGTAGGTGAGTGGCTTCAGTATTTTAACTCATATTTTCCAGCAATGGTATTTATCATCTTGATCGCTAAGGTGGCGAAAGAGAGATGTGAGAGGATAAACAAGTATAATTTGGACATGAGTTGGAGTAAAGAGCTGTAACAGATACTGTCTTTCTTCATTGATTAATGTGTTGAGTATATTGGCCTGCAAAAAAAGGGGTAATCATCGAACAACGAGGTTTGTTGTTATCTATTAGTTCAATTTTTGCTTGTATATGCCCAGTTAATCTATGTATACTGAGAAGCTTATATTTGATGTTTGGGCCCTTTCCAGGTCAGGTTTACATGTCTTTTTGTCGGGAAAGTCAGGTTTATATGTCTTACTGCATGTTCATTAGGTAGGCAAGATTGTTGATCTATTGGTATTGTATACTAGCATAAAACCTTTAGTAATTGTTGTATTTGATGCCTTTATGGACTAAATCTTTTGTAGGAAAAGTTTTAGTTATAAAAGGACCATCATCAGCCAACCCCACAAAATTGGGAGAAGTGTGAGGGATCCTGGTTGCATGTCAAATGATCCTCACATTTTTATCAGCAGAATGTGGGCATGTTCCTGATTTTGTATATATTATGGTTAAATGAGCCAACAAGGTAGAGCAGCAAAGCAGACAGGGCCCAAAATCATTTACCGGATTTGTGACTATCTAGCCAAAGTTTGCTTTAGTATTTTATGTTCTGTGTAATCTATGTTGATAGATTCAAAACAAGGCAGGTCATTGTTCATTCCTGGAGTTTCATGATCATGTTTAGAGTAGTTTAGAGGAGTTACCCTCTATCATTTTAGAAACATCTCAGTTTTGAGAAAGAAACTGGTGGGATTAGTTTTTGTTTGGCGCTTGTTGAATCTTCATGTATATCTATCTTTTATTATTGGGTTGTTTACTGCAGTGACTGTGACGTTTGATTACCTCTTGACTGCACATATCATGCATATTATCTAATCTTTTCAAATTACATTGACAGTAGATCATGATATAGTCACAATGTTTAGTTTTCCCTAGAAGATGAATGGCATGATGCTTGACATATGAGAAGGTGTTTTGAATTACTTCGCTTTTGAAACACTACAACTTTCAGGGCATTCCCTAGGGTTTCATGCTCGATATATTCAAGAAGGAAGTAAACAAGCTACAATCTTGTAAATGTCATCCTATAGGCACTGATTTTTATTTGCGCTTGAACTTGTTAGGTTGACATGTTCTTGTTGAGGTGTTGGTGGATTGTTGCGGTGTTTAGCTATGTCATTCTTTCGCAGTAGGGTATTATAAGCACTTGTTTGACCTTTTTCCTATGAGCCCTTGCTGATCACTTCCATGAATCAATGGTTTATCACCAGTTCAATCTCTCTTCAGCTGTTGCCGGTCTGTAGATAAACCATGGATGCTTTCAGGCTTTAAAATAGAGAGCACTCAGTATGCTTGATCTGTAGATGAACCGAGTATGCTTTTCAGGTTTTAAATAAAGAGCACCCAGTTCATGATTTCTGGATGGTGGCGTTTTGTTTGTATCTCGTGAGTAGATAATTGCATGCTTTTTTATTACTTATTTTTGGGATAGATATGCATTGTGTGTTGCTTTGGTGGTTTTCTGCCATTGGGTTCTTCAGAAATGTGTCAGTGTGAGATAGGTTACTAGGGCTTTACTCAAGTTGTTTTTAGCTTCTTATTTTGTTTGAGATCTGGCTTTACTAAAGTTGTTTTCGCTTCTTCCTCTTATTTTGTTTGAGATCTGGCTTTACTAAAGTTGTTTTCGCTTCTTCTTTATTTTGTTTGAGATCTCCTGAACACATCCAACAGAAAGTGACTAAAAGAGCTAAAAAATTTTAAATTTTTATCAGCCTTTTATATGTGAGCATGTATTTGAAATTTTTATAATTTTATTATTCAATAATTTGATTTTTAATTTTCCTGAATTTGTTGGATTTTCTCTAAATTATAGAATTTGCAACCTTACTGAATCATTTCTCGATGCCGAACTTGTGATTATGATGCAAAGAAATCAGAGTCTAATTGTGAAAAATCAGGTATGAAAGAAACAGATTCCACATTGTTACACAATTAAGGTAAGCGTCTGCCAAAACTTTTTTTTTTTTTTTTTTAAAGGGTCAGAACAGCTTGAGAAGAAAATAAAGATCAATAATGATAATTACAGAGGACCGTTAGCCATTTCAGTGAAAAATAAAGATCAATAATAAAAGAAACGCTAAATCACTATTTATTAAATTTAGAAAAAGTTAACTATTGTTTAAATAAAACATTTTCTTTTCTTCTAACTTGCATTGGAATTAAAATTTTAAAATACTATTTCATTTATTGAATAGTGCAAATATTAAATAATGGCCATATTAATCTCTTTACATTATTAATTACCATTAAATAACAACAGTTAATTATCTATTTAAAATATTTCGATCGTGTATATAATCTAGTCCGTTAAATGTAAAGAAAAGGAAGATAAAGCTAAAGTTTAAAATTTTTTTTAAAAAAAAGATGGGAAATGTAGCCAATTTTAATTAATTTGAAATTAAAATCTGCAGCCGAAGTCAATTAATTTGTAATTAAGATTTAGTTGTTTTAAATTTATCTATGATAGCAGGCCCCTGAATTCATTGGTCATTTAGGCCATCTATGTAGATTTTGATCCATTGAACATTTAAGCCTGTAGTCATCCACGATTCATTCAACATCTAACCCTTACTCAAATATTTTAGGCCCCAAAACATTTCAATATGTCCAACTTCCTCTAGATATTCGATTCCGAAGAAACGAGTTTCTTCCTGCTTCCGGGATAATTTCTCACACAACTTTAGTTTCGAAGGGCAACCAAGATTATAGATGCGATGGCATGGTTTTAGACACGATAGAATCCCTAAAAATCAGGGACAAGGTATTCCTTCTAAAAGATGATTCACAGTATCCTATTCTTTTTTGGATTCTAAGCTAAAATTTTGTTTATTGAGAATTTGAGCGCGCTTCAAATCCTAAACTTTTTATTGAGCGCGCTTCAAATCATTGCAGCATTTAGTATGGTCTTTTACAGCTCACCATGCTTACATTACCAAGGAAGCAACAAACACTGTACACAGTGGTACGAGAATACAGGACTGAAAAAAAAAAAAAAAAGAAAAAAGAAAAATGAACAACTAATTTCTAACCCACATTATCAAGAAGGGACTTCATCGTTACCTCTGGTGTCCAAAGTTGATATCTCCTGCCAGCTTCCACTATATCTAGAATTGTGTTTTTTTTTCTCATACAATCTCAACCTGATGTTCAGTAGAAACACAGACAGTTTCATTCTCTGGTGGGTGTGCGGGAAGAGAATCTGTATTAATTGACCCTTGAATGTTATTGCGCGTCTCTGCCAACATCTGGAAATATGCAAAAGGTCCCCAACCTGCACCAAAAAGAATGAAAAGATGAACCAACAGAATTAAGAAAACTAATAAGCCAGGAGAAAATTTGAGCACAAAACGTGAGTATAAGCATTGCTGCATCACTACTTCCATTATTTCTGATGTTCCAATCTATCTTCTGACAGCACTGAAAACGTTGTAGCTCAAGAGTGGTGGATGTCCAATAAGAACTTAAACAGATACAGACATTTATTGCCACCTGGTATCGAGCAACTCAATAAACTAAATACAAAGCAGTGGATGGTTACATACAAAATATTCATCAATTATGCAGCCGTTAGAAGCTGTGTGCGCAATAATACAGGAACATGTTGCAAATTAACAGGACTTCCAACAAGATCTGACAATAAACCTATAATCTTTTATATTCACTTAATTTTTTCACTTAATTTTGTCTTATTTATTGCCTTTGTAATTCAGCCAACTTGTTGCAACATATGTTACTACATGTGCTCCCACCCAGAACTCATAACTTATCGTCTCAAAAGGAAGCCCAGCTTCCAACCAATGTCCAAATTCTTTCTGCAGTTTGCTAGTCAATAAGCCATGTTATTTACTTCTCCAATAGCATACAAAATAAGCCTCCAATATATGTATAATCGACATCTAAGGTCATGCAAAATCTCCATTCATGAAGCTAGCGCTGTTTTAGCATCCATTTTAGCAAATGCTTTTTATACCCTGCATTCTTGGCCCGTTCCAATCCTTTAGCTAGACACCAATATTTTAACATCCACATATCTTTGCCCCAGTCCAGCTATGCCTCAGAATGAACTAGCCACCTACCTCAGGATGCAACTCACACAACTGGGTTCTCATTATGCATAATAAATCAAGCATCTCCATGCTAACACTGCAACGTTTACACTTCCATTTACATTCTAGTTGGTAGAAAGACTAGGTTTGAAGGCTTAGATATTTTATTTACTTACTCAAAGACAGATGCATATATACTCCGATGTAGTGTGAGGTTATAGTACACATAAGGTGTAAAAAGAAGACTCTACAATCACTGCAAAGTACTCTGTTGCATGTTGAAAACTGCCAACTTAAGTTATTGGATGTGATCTATAAAACTGAAAATAGCCCATGTACAAAAATTATTTGTTTTGGATACATCTTTTCTATGCATTAAGCTTTGGAACAGCCTAATAAGATTTGCTTTGGGCTTGTGCCTGAATCAAAGATCTGATTAAATTTCAGGCTTGATTTGGGCCTAAACTTAGCCCAGCTTGAACCCAGCCCGACTCCTGATCTGGATATCTCCCCTTCTGCCTACTAACTAGCCCCATCTGTCCGCCCCTTCTTGGTACCCTTCTCTCCATCGGTTCTCCCCCTACTAGATGGTGATCCTCTCTCTTCCCCTCCTCCTTCTCGGTGCCCATCTTAGAAAGTGAGATCTATTTCCCTCTCCTTCCCTCTCGACACCCTTGATCAGATCAGGAAAAATGATTATACTTCAGCCAGATCAACTAATCTCTAAGAATAAAATAATAGAAAATAAGAGAAGTGTGAAACTAGGATCTACTTTCCTTGTCTTTCATCAATTAAACAGCAAAACTGATCACAATCCCTCTAATTTTACACTAAGAGAGGTTTGTTCTTACAAAATCTTGGTTAGATTCCTCCACTTGGAATAGGTCTCACCTTTCCCAAAATAACCATGACTAATAAAAATAATAATGAAAGAAAAAGCTTCTCAACTTCTATATCAACTTTGCCTTCGCTTACATCATCTAATTATTCTTGGATCGCAATTTATGTTTTGTCTTTTTGACCGTGGCAAGTTATGTTGTGTCAAATTCTTAGCCAAAAGGAAAACATATAATTTGACCAACCTGTTTTGAGGCTCAAACATCGTTGTATACCCTTGACTGCTTTATGCATCAAACCCTTTAGAAGCAGATGCACCATTGAAGTACTTGTTGAGACATTTTGGTGCCAGACATGCTGAAAACAGTCACCAAATGAGAAAGTTATTACCTTCAGAAATTGGGATTTTCAATAGAGTTATCGGATGTGGTGGATCTTGCTTCAGAACCCTATTCAGACCTATCAAAGCTGGCCAAAGTGGTCCATAATGGGTCCAATGATCCTCCTAAATTAGGGCTCCTCATATCTAGGGAATTTAGCTATTGTTAAATCAAAAATAGAGATGGAGAAATTTCTGCTCCTAACTCATGACATTTACCCTTGCTAGGAAGTTGACCCTTCCAATTGATTCGAAACAACTTAATCCTTTTGAGCCTAGTTTCTATGTCCTTTCTTTCATAAATGGAGATCTTCAAAAAGATAGATTGCTTGTCAAACACAATGCAATTATGGACAAATTGATCATACTTCTACTGGATGTATTGCCACTTGATTCCTCATGGCCGATTGGGTGTAATTGCTTCTTGATCAAACTTCTGAATTTTGTCCACATCAATCCAAACACATTTTTGTTCCTCATATAAGAATTCCACCAAATAAGAGCATCAGTAGAAAGCTTTAGACATGCAAAAGTAATTTTCAAGCTACCAGTATAACCATACATGGTAAATAGGCTCTCAATTGGTCCAACCAGTCGTCCAGTTTCTCAGCATCAGCAACTGCATACACAGGAATCTCAACTCGAGATTCAACTTTGAAAGGTTGAAAAGGAGGATGGTTCCAAGTACCTACACTTTGCTCATCTCCCTTGTTTGGCGATTGATCTTCATCTCTAGATGTTAGAGATAACTTCATGATAGGAGTTGATTTTGAGTCGAAGGCACCAGTCTAGACATGACTTCAATAAGTTAAAGAAATTTTCTCATCCAATTAAGTGAGGTGCCTCCTACATCATCATCTATTAAGGCAAAAGCAGTAACCATCCTCATTTTGTTCCTCAATGTGCTTGGAGACAAAAAGATGTTCTCCCATCTTCTTATACTGGTTGCATGTTTGGACTATAAACTAGAGGCCCACTGATTAGAGGACCAAAGCTCTAATGCTAACTTAATCATATCAAAGAGAAGAAAAAAATTTCAACCTGACTAGAATTCTAAAAGATTCTAGATTCCTTTTCTTAATTTTGATTATTGAGCAATAAAACTAATTACATTCCCCTTTATATATATTAGTGAGGCCCTTATAAGATTTGGGTTGGATTCCTATGGTTGGAAGCAGTCACAACTTTCCCAAAATAGCTAACTAGGGAAAATAATCATGAAAAAGCTGAAATCTTCCTAGAGCTAAATCTCTACTTATACATCAAATTTGTCTTTAGTTACTCCACCTAAATCTTTTCAAATGATAAGTTTTGCCCATTCAAAGTCTTACCCGAAAAGCAACTTTTTCTTTGACCAATCTCTTTTAAGATCAAATGTCATCGTATAACGTCGATTGCTCCGTGCACCATCTAGGGGTGAATGTACCATCATGGTACTTTTCAAGAGCTTCATCTTGGCAATACTCATGGAAAAAGATGTTGAATGAAAAAGTTATGACCTTTGGAAGTCGGAGTTCATGATTGAGTGCTGAATGTGCTGAATATTATTCCAAAACCCTTTGCAGGCCTTCTCGAAGTGGCCAAAGTTGTATACAATGAGGCTAATTGGATCAGCCCTCTCTCTACAACCAAACCTCTCTCTCTCTCTATCTATCTATCTCTGTGTGTGTGTGTGTGTGCATGCGCGCTCGCCTCTCTCTTAAAGAGATCTATTTCCATCCTTTCCCAATTCCACTCCTCTCATCTCAATGCCCTTCTCTCTCTCTCTCTCTCTCTCTCTCTCTCTAAAGTAGACAATTGCAAGTTGTTTTTGCCGTTTAGACTTTGAGCTGGGCTTAGTTCGGGCTTTTTTTTTTTTTTTTTTTTTTGGCCCATATCCATATCTGAACCCCTATGCAATTCATGGGTATATATCTGCCATTCCTAACAAGAATTATCCTATTAATTGATGCAACTGTTCATCTAGCCTATCCTTTTTTTGATTCAAAGCATTCTCTAGGTGGCAAGCTTACCATTCAGAAAACAGTTTGAGCAAGAGGTTGCAACAAACCTACAACTTTCTAAAAAGTAATCTTGAGACAAACTATGACTTCAAAATAAATGTAGGTCATTGCATTGTGTGCATCTTGTCATGGCCTAACCAGAAAAGGTACTCCAGACTCACTTAAACAAATCATGTAATGAATAATTGGACAACACAATTGGCTTGCAAAGACCTTGGCATCACCAATTAAACCATCAGGATCAAAGATAATTCATAAGATAGATAATTTCATTAGGCTATGCAATTCTTTTATTACATTTATAACCTATGTCTCTCTTCCCATATGCATACTGTAATTTGGCGCATGTGATGCACGTATTTGATATTAAAGGAAAGATTATCAGATGTGTAGTTCTGGTTTCATGAAAGGCTTAAAGTAAAAGGAAGGCATATGGGCTTTTGTCCTTTGGAAGTGGTGAGGACTTGCAGCGTATCAGATGGGAGCAGTGGTTCTTTGGTACTAGGGATAGAAAAAGAAAACATTGGCTCTAGATATCATAAAGAAATTTAAGAATTTCAAAATCAGGAATCACACTTTTGTGGGAAAAATAGGAGCCACATGATAGAAGAGCAATGCAGAAAATTTAGATGCTCAAAGATTTTTTTTTTTTAAGAAAAAATTATGTAACTCGATAAATAACCCATTTTTGGCTGGTGCAATTCTCTTATTTGTCTCCCTTAGAGACCAAGGACTAATCGAGTGCAGCTCAAGAGATGTAAGCAGTGTAGAGATGTTAAGATGGTGTATGTATAGTGGTTTTTGATTTTAAGGTTAGCTGAATAGGGTCGAAAAGTATAAAAACAAGAAGATATTGATCAACTCCAAACAAAAAGCGAGCTCATCTTTAAACTATATAAATGATCTGTTGATCATAAACACAAGTTCATTATTCAAGAATAAATTCAGCTAAGAGTATCTCATCTAGTTCATTTAATTCCTTTCTACCATATATTTCAAACTAGACTAGCTACTTCTTGCTATTGTCTATCAACTGCAATCACTTCTTAATCATTCCAACTTTCTCCATTTATTCAATATAGCAGCATCTGATCGGCTGCCCTCTTTCCATTTTAACATAAAGCTGGGTGGTTCCATGGCTACAAAAGAGCACACATTCTCATCAACTGAGCTAGAGAGCATATCATGTGCAAAAAACTATTTCTCCTGCTGCACAAAACATTTCTTGTCTGATAATCTTCTCATGGCTTTATCGTTTAAGCCTATATTAATCCACTACCAGACAATAATTATATCCATCTCTACTGCATAAGACCAGCCCTCATTATATTGAAATTGAGATGCCAAAGTAATTACAGAACAAAAGCCTTGCCATCAACTTAACAAGAAAAGATAGTAGTTTTAGAATTTTTAATCAAAAAATAATATTCACAAAGTTATTTCTTAAAAAAACAATTTCTCAGGAACTGTTCAACGTTAATCATTTAAGCACTAGTAGGAGAGGCCCCACATATACTCAGATATAGAAGTGAAACATTTGGCAAATCAAGGATATGTGAAACGTACCATCTGCATCATAAGGAGGTGGGAAGAATTGCCGATAACAAAATGAAGCAACTATTAGTCCTGTAAAAAGGAATACAATTCTTGACATATGATCCAGAAATGTAAAAAGACAATACACCATTTATAATGATCAATGGTAACAATACGAACCTAAAAGGCCACCAACAAATACATCTTGCCAATGATGCCAATAATCATCCACTCGAGAAATTGCAACAAGCATTGCACCTAGTAGAGGAAGAAACACAATGCAAAGTTTGGCAATGTGGCCTCTGTGATCAAAAACTTGGATTTTCCCAGAAAGATACCAGGCAAGAAAACCTAGGCCTGCAAATGACCCTGCATATATATGGATGGGAAGCACAAGTAACCATTACTACAGAAAATATAAACGGAAAAGATCCTACAAGTTTCTAAATTAAAATGAATAGCATTACGAAAAACAAGAGGATCCTCTACTGCCGTTTCAAGCATTGGACAGGTGCAGGAACAACACGAATGATACTGAACAAGCTCAAGGAACTAGAAGCTTAGATCATCTACAGAAACAGATTTGTGCATTCATGCTTTACCATTTTTGGCATAAAGATCAGACAGAATCAGTACCTTTAAATTCTCAAGACACAAGGATGCATTAGAAGACTGAAAAATATATCACAAAACACATTACTATTAGAATGATGTTTTGCACCATAATCACTTGTTGCTGCAGGCAGCCAGTATCATTGATATCACATTTGTCCATGGACCAATCTATGCTGGAAGCGTGGATGTATAGGCAATGTTTGCATGCTTTTGGTTCAGTGCTATTTACATAATGATTATTTCAAGTATGAATGCCCAATATTTGGTTGTGATGAAAGCTCCATGAAAAGGTAGATGCGCCGCGCCCCCCCCCCCCCTGGGCCAAAAAAAAAAAAAGGAAAACAGGTATGAAGCACAAAGTGAAATGGCTTCATGCAACCAATCCATTGGACCAGCATGAGTAAATGTGCTTCTGTTTGAACATGATTTTCGAGTTGACTTAGTCAGGACAAGGACAATGCATGGACCTGATGGGCTAGAAGCTCCAGACAGCTGCAACTAGATGAAATGAATCCACATGTAACTTAAGACTGGCTTACATTACATATTGACCAAACATCAAAAGTGGACACAGGAATACATGATGATTAGATTTATTAATTATATGAAATAACAGATGATCAGATATCATTTTGATAAACCAAAAAAAGAAAAACAGATCAAGATTATAACGTGCATATCAAATATGGCAAAAAACCTCCAAAATGTAGGCCATGTTGAGATTTACCCAATCAACAGTAAAGATCAGCAAACCAACAATCTACCCTAGGCAGATGATAACTGTATCACTTACATGAAGAATGCCCACTTGGAAAACTTTTGTGCCCTTCCTTAATAACACTCCTCTCTCCATGACATATAACATTTGTTGTGACATTATCATAAACCTGCACATGGCATGTGGATCAACGGTAACTTATAAGGCTATATGATGCAGAACAGAAAGAAAGATATACATGGATTTCTGGAACAAAAATGATGGCCACAAGAAAGGTGACCCACCTCTTTTCCATCTGGAAAACAACGCCAAAAGAAGTCTGGCCGAGGTCGGCCAACACCATCCTTGATTGCATCAGTTATCACCCCGGTTATAAGCACAGAATACAGAAGGCCTGCTTGCAAATGTCAATGATTAAGTTCTTAGTCCATTGGTGCATTACAAAAATGAATAAAGGGGCCTTTAAAAGTAGATATACCTAGTATTGCATGATGCAAATCATATACGTCCCTCCTTCTGAAGTATATTGCAATGAAAATAGCACAAGGCAGCACAATTCCAATCATCTGTGAACAAAGATGAAGATATTGTCATAGTACAGTAAATAAATTGAGCACGATAACTAACAGATACAGATCCACCTTCTGAGAGACTTAACAATAGTGGATTAGAAGCAATGACATACTGGAACAGCCCAAAATGGCACTGTGTTACTCTTCAGTGGGTACTTCAGATCAGTCATCATGTCTTTCCCCACAAAGCGATGAAATGGATCTATGACATTCAGTATGACTTCCAGCACCCCGAGGACTAGTAGTATAATCCAGTCATGCATGTGAAACCTTGCCACCTTTACTCCATGGGATTTTATAGTATGAGTACGCAACCGAATATCCGCCATAAGCCTGTAGTGGTAGGTGAACAGAATAAATTCAGAAAAGAAAAAACTACAGATGTCAGATAGAAATATTAAACATGTTATCAGCAGCAAGAAGAATAAGGCCGAAGTGGCAGTCAAATAAAGACAGCGATAGACCAAGGACTTTTCATTTTGCCTTAAAGGAAAACAAAACACAATACAAGAATACCACAGAACTATAGAAGAAAAATTTTCAACAGAAAAAAAAAGTAATTTTTCCAATATCACAAGCTCTTAGGATCTTTGGTCTACTTGATAATAAATGTTCAGAAACTTAAAATAATGTTTTAGAATTTTAGAAAGACTTAAAAAGTGATATGATGTTTTTACTCTAATAGATAAATCAAAACTTCAAAATTTTCCTTTTATTAGGCACATGTCACATCTCTATTTCCTATCAGTTTTTAGCCAAGCATGTAATACTTTCACCAAGTTCAACATTGTCTAAACTTGAAAATAAAATACAGACATATTCACTAAGTTTTGAATTCCAAAAAAAAACTACAAAAAGAAGAGTATTTAATAGAAAGCAAATAAACATGAGTAAGAAAACACTTAAATGACCAAAAGATGGTGAATGAAGAGCATAGTGAGCCAAAGGAAGGGGAAAAGACATTGACCCCTATGTAAATGTGAAGATAAAGTTATTAGTGAAAATTCCAAAAACTCAAAGAAGATTTAATCAGTTGGCATGGAAATTGAGACAATAGAATAAAAACAAACCTCCTGTCCAATACAAAATATTAAATAAGGACCTAAAATATTTAAGGATCTAAAATGAAGGAGATGACCAAGAAGGTCTAGTTGAAGAACAAATGCCAAGTGTAAATGACTAGAATGCATTGAAGCAATAAAGGTACTATAGTGGTTCCCCACTTGAAATCATTTTAGGTCAACAGAAAACCACAATGACTAACAACGAGGATGGGCTAAGAGTTCCACATACACATAAAAGACCATGAAGATCTTCCTAAGCTAATTTTCACAGGTTAAAACAAGGAGAAACACAACTCCAGACCAAGAAGGAGAAGTAAATTTTAGCATGGAGGGGACATAAAACAAACCAAAACAAAAATTCAGTAGTCCCTTTTGAGCACTAGCACTGGTGCCAAAAATGATGGCTTCAGCTGACATGCCCACTATGTAATAGATTTCAAAGAATGGAGCATCAGGAAGGATATGGTTTGCTTTAATTTCTTACCTTTTTGGCAATTGACAGGAATGATGACTGAATCTCAATGAAAATCTAGCAAGGCAGTTTAGTGAAAACACTAGAATATTGAGAGGATATAGGAAATTAAACTTTAGAGATGTGGCATTGTGAACTAATATAATAGATAATAGATGATCTTGGCATCATGTTGCCCCAATTATGAGAAAACCTATTATGATATTGGATTTTGAAAAAATTGGCATAATTACTCAACCAAGATGATGTTATGCGTGCACTTTCAATAAGGATGTTTACAGAGAATACTTTGCATTGATGGGACATCAAATGTAGCCTTTTGATTCAACTAAATCCAGGTAGAGAAGGATAATTATGAGAGGTTTGGGAGGCTATTACTTAGCACTGATAATTGGAACAACTCGATCCCTTCCTCAACTCCTCAAGAAATGTTTGTCTACCCTGAGGCTAGGTAGCAAAACCAGGTGGGCTTTGCCCACGTTTGGACCGATCAATACTCCAATAGCCAGAACCTATCAAGGTCCTTTCCAACATCTGGTTGGGCACGAGGCAATGCCGGGGCTAAAGCACATGACAATTATGGGTAAATTGCAAGACTGGTTAGTGTTTAGTGACTGGGCGAGGCCACGATCACAGTGCTACAGTTGATGTCATACCATAGAGAGGAGGAGGAGGAGACAAAGAAAATATAAAGGAAGAGAAAGGGAGAGGACAGAATTCTAGGGTAAGGTGAAAGGGGGAGGTTTAGATATCCAGCTTTAGGATTCAAAAAACATATAACAGCATTCGTAACCACAACTTCAGGATTGGACGGGGACAATGTATTCCCATACCTAAGCCCAATCTATTTCAAGCCAAGAAATCCAATTCCAGTCCAACATAAAATGCTTGATTCAGCCAATTATGGTACAGCCTTACAGACCATACAAAAACCAACTAATAGTGATTAGTCTGAAGATTTGGGAAATTGTTATTCACTACTAAAATGGACCATGATGTGCCATATATTAGCATATGGAGATCCATCTATCAGTGGATAACCCCATCGGCGCCTCAAACTTATAATTCAAAATGTATTTCCTTCTGTGTGAGATGGCCCATCAACATTGGAGTTGAATATCCATAGTCTCCATGGAGCTTTTTCATTTCTTCATAACTCATGGTTAAACAAATAACTACCAAAACATAATTCAATGTAAAACAGGTCTTGTCAATGATCATAAATACATCACATAGCTTGCATCCCAATTGCAAGTCTGTAGCCTCTATTAAGGTATAAAAACAAACTAAATGCCAGAGGGTTGCAGCTGAGACGAGAATTTAGATTAAATGCCTTGTGAGAAGAGTCTTCCAAAACATATACAACAGAGTCTAACCCAGTTCCTTGTTAGGTAATTAAAATCTGCTTTGCTGAAGTTCTTCAAAGATTTTGAAACAAGAGATTAGATATTTAATTTAATATTTAAAGGCTTCAGTAAACTTCTAGCAAGATAAAGTATGGAAAATAATGCTTTTTTTTTTTTATCGGCACGCTATCTATATTTTTTTAAACATCTCTAGCATCTCAACGATTTATTTATTTATTTATTTAGCCCCTCCTCCTCCAAGCAAGAGAGCAACTCAGGTTAACAATTATAACACCAATGATTCAGTAAATTTAGGCAACAAGATAAACAAGAAAACATCCAGAGCACAGAAAACACGCAGTCGTAAGAAATAATTCACAACCTGTTCTTGAATTTTGAAAAACAGGAATCTTAGATTTTACTAGACCCAATCAATCAGGCTAAAAAGAACTCGATATACGTTAAAAGGGAGAGAAATAATTCCCATAGGCAAGAAAGGATTCTTGGAGCAATGCAGAAAGAAACCAATATAACAGCGATCATTTCTTTATAAGTCTAACAGATTGCAAGTAAAAAAGAAAAGAAAAGAAAAGAAAACAAGTAGGTGGATGAACTGACCCTTACCCTCCTGCGAGAGAGATTTTTTTTATTCGGAAAGGCGCGAGTGAAGTAGAAGAGATGGGCAAAAAGTGGAGGCAATCGTCGGCTTCACCGGAGAGCGGAAGATAAGGGGGGTCAGTTGTAAACGACGTGGCTGACGCTGGCACCGAGATGAGAAAGGGCCCAGGTATTTTTGTCCGATCCGCCATGCGGAGAGAAGGGACGATTTGCGACGCTCAGCCGAACGAGACCCGTTTGCAATTTCAAGCTGAAGGCATCCATTGTCCCTCGTTAAGAAAGTTTCTTTTAGCTAAAATATACAATTTTTTTTTAAAAAAAAAATCCTTCTTAAACTTTTAATTATCATAATTTAATCTTTTTTAAAAACGTTATATTTTCATTACTTCAGCATATTAACCATACGAATAAACTAATTATCACAGTGATATATCTGTTATTTTATTAAATTTAATTAATCTCATATAAACTAATTATCAGAATGAATTATTCGTTATTTTATTAATTTTAATTAATTTTATGTAATAAAACATCAAAAATATAATATTTTAAAAAATAATTAAAAGTTTAAAAATTAAATTATTTTTATTTTTATTTTTCTCTCTTCTTCGTTGGAGGATAAGGGTTATAGGTTTGTCGGTCAAAAGGTTCGGCCAGGTCAAGAAGAGTGACGTCTAATTATCAGAGAGAGAAAAGGGGGGGAGCCGAGCTTGCCAATGAGCTTGGGTGATAAGCATGAAGCGATCTAATAGAGGACTTAATCCAACAATAAAAGCATTAATTTCATAGGATATGCGATTCATGCAATACGTATGGTTCATGATGCTTATTCTACGAACTGTCCTCGTAGCAAATAAGCAGCCATCTGATTGATTGCTGAAAACAATGACGGCGAGCACTCGGTTAACCAAGAATAGCAGAAACAACAGCACTAGTTGGATAGCTTACCACCAAATCATATTGGACATAGCAAGTCTACGCGCTTCTGATGGAAAAATCGTACTTGGGTGTTTGACTCCACAAAATCGATGGCTTGACACACTCTTCGGCGATGGCACAACTAGACTGTGACCACAACCGCACCAAAACCCAAAGCAAAGCAAATGTGGTTAAGCTTCCACAAGGGTACGGAACAACAGAGGGAAGAAAAGGAAATAGCAAGTAAAAAATAAATAAATAAAAGAAATAAAACCGGCGAAGGAAATGGGATGGGCTCAAAGAACAATAATAATGTTTCTTGTGGATGATCTAATCCTAAGCCATGAAGATCCGCTGTTTCTCAAGCCCTAAAAAAGTTCACAGAAACATATAACCTTGAAATTTGTAACGACTAGCAATCTCATGAATGATTTCGATCCTCATCACCATAAAGATTGAATAACCACAAGGTCAAGATACTGCTCTGGAAGAGAGTTCTAAATACATTTTGCTACTCGAGAATCAGCTTTATGCATAGAAGTAAACAGCTCACCAAACAAGAAACACTTTGAACAGTAGCTTCACACTGGGACCGTACCATGCCGTCAAGTTGTTAGTGGAAGCACCAACATCTTAAGTTCATTAACTTGTTCATATACAAGAGAGGTTAAAAGTTCCATCTGTAAACATCAGTGGTTCTACTTGTTGGAGCGTTACTTCACATCCTCCCAGACTCTAAATCATTGGGTTCAGTCCTGTGAGGATGTTGTCTGGGCAATCCATTGTTGTTGCTACCTTGACTTTGCTGGTTTGCTGCATCAGTTGGATTGCCATTGGGTCGTGACTCCTCCAACATCTGGAAGTATGCATACGGTCCCCAACCTTCACAACAAAATAATGGAGTTGTCAGATGATCACTCAAGAATACTTTAAAGCAATCTCTCACAGAGCTAGCTTAACTTTGTCACGAGTATAATGAGAGAGAGACTCTATGATGTTGGTGCACAACATCTTAGTCAAGTGAAGATGAGTACAGTCGCTTGATGGATATTTGCTCCACTAAAGAAAAGAAAGATCCATCAAATGTGAAAAAGAAATTTCCTCTCATAATCCAAACAATTAGTCAAAATTATAATCATGTCATTTACTTCATGCTTTTAAGCAGTAAGAGAGAGAGAGAGAGAGAGAGAAGGTGGAGGGGGTGGGTGAGCGAGTGGATGGCGAAAAAGATGATGGCCACATAGAATATGACAGATAACCAACTATAAAATAGAATTATTGGTTATCATCTATGATGTCATCAGCCAATCAGTAGCTCAACCAAAAATATTATGAGCCACAAGTGTTCCATCAATGGATTCTCAGTCTCTTCAGAGATAACCAAGAAAGATTCATTAGTGGAAGCCCAAAAGCATTGCATCGAATATGTTATATTGTATATAACAAATGAGGTATGCTGCTATCAGTTTCTTAATAGCTTTCCTTTTTTTTCTTCCTTTGTGATTGATGTTAGCATTTGTCTACATCCATCAATAATGGAGCCACAAAGTGAATAATGTAGAATATCGAATAGAATTATAAGAATATAGATAATTGTAGAAACAACACACTGCCTTTGGCATCATCCTGGATGAGTCTGGAGAGCAATGTGAAGAATTCCACATTCCTCATTCAAGGGGTTCCTTATTTTTTTTCCTTATCATGCTGCTTTATTTTTTTCCTTAATTGCTTCTTTATTTTCTTTTTCTATGAACATAAGCACATAAATAGATTTTTTTTTCATGATAAAAACTACTCTAGCACTGCCAATAAAGAATCCAGCCCTTGATATGAATACAAGTCACAAAACAACCTTTGGGACACGAAAGGAAAAAAAAGAACAATGATAAACAGACTGGAAAGGTTATGCAAAGATAATCATAGTGAAATTTCACAAAATGCATAGGGTGCAAGGTGAAGACAACAACTGGCGATCTTCTTGAAAGCTTTAAACATTTCGAGCATCCATATGAGACTATTTCAAGATATAGCAGCTGAATTTAACTCAAGACAAAATCCCCATGCAACAAACATTAGATCTGGTGCTTGACATGGATTGCGTAGTTAAAGATTTCTCAGCAAAAACCCATGGCACCAAACCTCAGTTTCCCCACCAGACATAACGTCCTCAACTAAGAAGGGACACAAACGGTTACTCCCACTCCTCTCCAGCGCAACCCTCCACTACAGTTACAACTTGAAGGCTGAGAAAGGTATGGTCTTGAAATTTTCTCATGATTTGTTCATCCAAATCTGTAGTTAAAACCTTGAACATTGAGTTTTGGCATGAAAGAGGAACGGTATAGGGCTTTTTTGTGTTTCCATATGCTCGGAAAATCAAGGCCTACCTAATGCTTAAGCCAAGGCCAGAGTAATATGCAAGGAATGATTCATTTTACCAAAGCATCCATAAGTTGGAAATTCCTATGAATGTACCCAATCTGCATTCCTTTCCAAACACATCCTAGTTGCTGATGTACAGCATCAAACCTGAATGACTCTTTTCTCTAGTCTGGCATGATAGAAGAAAGGGCGAGAAAGGGCGAGGCCCTATGCGGACAGCAGACAGGGATCCCAAATAGAATGTGTAATGTGCATCCTAGACAGAACCTTATCTCAAAACTTGCAAAATCCGAGTTTAATCATGTATTGATTAAAAATATTTCGTAAAGACCAATCTGTAAAACCCATGAGTAACAATGCCAATCAAATTGACAAAAAATGCATCAAATCAGGCTAATAAATGTTATATAATCTATAGCTAATTTAGGCCTCCCACTGGATTGATTTTGGATCAATTACTTTCAGTTCCAGCTAAAACTTTAAAGCATGATGCAAAAGAAAAGGTAGAATACTTCCTTGGATGTCCATTTCAAAATTACTGTATTAATTCTCCAATATACGTCCTCAATTCCAGTTTCCCTTACACATTTGCATAAGAACTTCAAAAGCAACCACAGTAGAAATTTCATTTAACTGAGACTTGCATATTTTTTAACATAATTCTAAGCAGACAGAATCATATGTCAGGCCTGGTCAAGTAGAACACAACCGTAAGTGGTGGCCAAATATTGAGTCCATAAGATAAGCTAAGAAGGCGCCCAACAGTGCAAGGTCATGAAGGGATCACTGCTACAATGATGCACAAGAGAACTAGACAAGCTGAGTTATAAAGGCATGATATTGGTGGTGAGGTAAGTTTCCATGTAAGTTGAGTGGCAACACGAGAGGCAATGCCTTATCAGCAATCATAGAAGTAGAAAGTAAAAAGGTAGACCTAGGACAAGAGCCTCAATTTACAACTTCTAATGTTGGAGGATCCACTATGACAATGAAATTAACAAGAAAGAAACACCAAATGAGCTACAATACAAGCTACTAGTGGGTTGTGCCGTTAACTAATAACCAGAAATGATTCAAGCTACATATTGTGCCAATTAGCTTTCCAATGACATACGACAGTAGTGACTTAACAGTTATAATATTATGTCCGGCCTGATCTCATCTAATCCAATCAGCACTTTCCAATGATAAATTCCACAAGGACTGGTGATTCCGACATAATGCTTAGAGTTAGGTAAAAGACCCCTGTTACATATGGAAAATCATTTTATCTAGCTTCCCCAAACTGCAAAATAAACAACATATAATCTCTATCTAAATTACACCTGTAACCTTTTACCCAAAGGTGATGAAAATTGGCCAAGGAACTCTACAAAGGACCTTTAGATCAAAAAAACCATCTTTGAACTCGGGTCAGATATAGCTGGCCTAAGACCGGCCTGATGGGAATCTCTCAAAGCCTGAGCCTGACCCAACCCCAACCCAATAGAAACATATAAATATTATATATATATAAAATGTTGAACACTTGCTGCTGTGATGGGTTAAACTGTTTGCTTTTTAAGAGAAACCATTATATATATATATATATATGGGCTAGGCTTGTTTTTCCTAAGCCCATGCCCAGCCCGAAAATTGAACGGGCCTAAAAAATTGGGCCTGAACCCTGAAATTGTTTGAGTTGAGCTTGGGCCGGCCTACAGGCCGCCTGGCCCATGCCTACCCCTATCTGTGGCAGATCAATTCATGAACCCTGACCAAGAAATTCATTTTGGCCACCATGCAGATCTTATCAAGCCAAAGTAACCGAACTGATAAAACTATTTACCATAATAACCGAGTACAAAATTGTTTAGTCAAGGCGCTCTGTTATGGAGCTATACTAGAATAAATATCCCAAGATAATAAAGCTGGCTGGCATCATACTGGTAGGTGCAAAACAGGTACAGATAAACTAATAAAATATGATACGTACTAATATTCCAACCATGTAATGAAAGAGAAACAGGAATAATAATGACATTACTCAAATATTGCATGACAGATTAAACAACATCTCAGAGATTGTCATGGTGGTAGCCTAGATGCTGTAAGAAGACCTAGCAAGGTGAAAAAGATGAAATCAAAGAAAATCAGCACCAGATATATATAGTATAAATTTGCACCCTTCAATTAAAGTGTAACTAGAGGCCCCAACATAACAAAACGGAGTGGCCAAAGACCTATGTAATCTTTTATTGTTGAGTTGAAATCCCTCATCTGATTATACCATGCTTAATGCTAGAACCATCCACAGTGCAGGCATGTATCATCAACATGCATAAATTAAGAAATTAAGATAAACTTAGGACTGCATGGGATGGCTCTACCATGCATCAAACAAAGCATGCATTCATAATTAAACAAAACTTGCAAAGGATTATCTTGTATAAAGCAGTTACAAACTCAGTGATAAGTACCAGTCTGTCAAGCAGGGGACAGACTTAAATCAGTCCCATAACTTCAGTTACAGGTTAAAGGGTGTGTTTGATGTTGCTTCTACTTTCAGAAAAGTTCTCACAAAAGAAGAAGCGCTAGCTTCTCCTGAAGGTACCTTTTTTTGACTTTTCTTCCTGTAGAAGCACTTTTCAGATATTGCTGAACACTTCTTTAAGTAGTACTTTTTTGCTTAGAAAGCTACAAAGCTATTTGGTTTAAGAAAGTCCAAGAATGTCATGAGCAAACTAGTAATCAGGATATCAAAAGAAAGCACCACTAACATTTTTTATAGTTAGTTCTGCCCGTGTCACTGAAAATATGAATACCGCAAAAACAATGGGAATTACATGAACGGTTAGAATTATGCATACAGCTTATTACCATCAGTATGATAAGGGGCAGGGTAGAACTGCAGATAACAAAATGTAGCCACTACAATACCTGCAGAAATTTGTTGTAGAAGGTAGTTAGGCCAAGAATGGAAGAGCATAATTGCCTATTTACAGCTAAAAATTATCAAATTCACAAGCAGACTAATTCAAGAACAAACCTAGAAGACCACCAGCAAAGACATCCTCCCAGTGATGCCGATAATCATTCACTGTAGATATTCCAATGAGGGATGCAACAAGTAGAGGAAAAAATACAATGCAAAGTTTGGCCACATGACCCCTCTGATCGAATGCTTTAATTTTTCCTGACAAATATAATGCAAGAAAACCAAGACCTGCAAAGCACCCTGAAAAACAATATGTTTGTTGAGATCTTGTTTTCCCACTAGTATAGGTGTTCAAACCAATTATATAATGACTGAAAACCATTCAACATTCAGATTCAAGTAAAATGAGCATGAAAGCATGCATATCTTGATAACTGAATTTTGTATCATAATTGTGCCATGAAATAGTTATAATGTCCTTATTTTATAAAAAATGCGGGTAGCGATAACTTCCCATTTGAAATAAATATTCAAATTGAAACATTAACAGCAGTCAGTATGCACCATGGACATAATCATCAAGTTTCAACCCAATTATTCAGGTCACATCTGGATGGAAAGGCACCTATGCAAAATACTGAAAATGCATTATCTAACAATGGAATAGTATTTCCATCATACAGTCAACAATCAAGATTCGTTGTTTATTAAAGGTGGAAAAGAAAGGAGATAATTTAAATACAGTATTGCTTACATGAAGTATGACCACTAGGAAAACTCTTGTGTCCATCCTTTAAGAGACTTTTATCTCCATGACAAATAACATTTCCTGTCACTTGATCATACAACTGGACAAAATGCACAAGCAAAGAGTTTTCTTATCAAGCACACTGATGCAAACGGCATAAAGGAAATAACAATACACAATTATGCATGAAAAGTACAAGATGGGTTAAGAATCAAACCTCCTTTCCATCAGGGAAACAGCGCCAGTAAAAGTCAGGACGAGGTCGCCCAACTGCATCCTTAAGAGCATCAGTTATAACTCCAGTTATCAGCACCGAGAAAAGGAGGCCTGATCTTGCAGATAATTAAAATCCATTAATGGAACATCCGATATTTTCCATAGAAGCAGCATAAAAGAAAATTTCTTCTCATATCAAGGAGATGGAGATGAAGAACTACCTAGTATCGCATGATGCAGATCATATACATCTCTCCTACGAAAATAGAAAGCAACAAAAACTGCAGCTGGCAATAATACTGAAATCATCTAAAAATATAACACAGATAAAATTGATAAGAAGATATATTTGCTGTAGATCACAATACTGCCTTGATTTAATGAAGAATAGCAAATTAAGAAAAAATATGGAGAAACCTACTGGAACAGCCCATACTGGGACCATGATACTCTTCAGTGGGTATTTCAGGTCTGTCATCATATCTTTTCCAACAAAACGGTGAAATGGATGAATGATATTCAAAGTTACCACCAGCATTATAAGCAAAATGACAATAAGCCAATCATGCTTATGTATTTTTGCCACTTTAACTCCATGAGACTGCACTGTGTGAGAACCTAGTTGAATCTCCCTCATATTGTCCTGTCATGACATATACCAAAATAAGAGAGAACCAGTGTGATGCCTTTAAAATTTTGCATGAAGAATCCAATAGACTTTATCTTATCTATCTACTAATGTCTAATACCTAAAAGTAGATTTCTGAACACTAAGAAAGGTTACAAATGTTCCTTTGCAAAGTTTGGATTGTGAGAAAAACTACCAGTACTTCTAAACATGAGTTCCATACTGCGAAACAAAGGATGAAATTCAGGAAGTCACGAAAGTTCAGATTACTTGGACATGTCAAATTAAGAACAAATGACATCATGTTCACTGGATAAGTTTATCAAATTAAGTACAAGAGACATAATGTCCACTGGACAAGTTCATGTTGATTGACTTTAGATGAATTGGTGAGAGTGAGCAGACACAATGGCATAAAGACTTGTACTGACAGGTTATGAAAGCCTAATCAACAAAATCACTAAGTGGTACATGTCTGAGGCACTGCTAGATCCCAATACTTCTGAATCGTATACCAATCCTTTCTATCTCTCTGCATCTGCTTTGTATATGATGTGGGGTTTCCACTTCATTGCTTAGGTTGTCACTTAGCAGACAGAATGGGGGAAAGAGGCCACCAAAACCCTAATCCTCCCCCAACCATCCTCTTCTTTATCCATGATAGTTGTCAACGCCCCAGAAGAAACAACATAATCTATTCATCAATTCTCAACTTAGGGCTATAACTGGATCAAATATGAATAGGATATATTACAATGCTCGACAGTACGCTGAAAACAGATCAGACATCAATATAACTATATTCATATCCATATTCATTTGGTGAATATGGATATGAATAATGATATAAAAATCAGATGTTGGCAATATCAGATATAAATCAGATAGTTAAAAACTTTTTAAGCCACCAAATCAAAAATGTTATTTTATGGATGGTAAAAGCATGGTAATTTTGCTGTTCATTTTTCTTCACAATTTATAAGAGCCATATAAGACTAAATAGAATCATTAACAAAATCTGATATTCAGAATCTGAGATACAGATCACATAGTTGTTTATGCATATTCATATCCTCTTTCCTTTGACAAATACAAGTATAGATGCAAACAATAGATGAATGCTAAAATTTGAATCCATATTTGGATAGTTTCAGATATGAAAATGAATCCAGTCAGATACATCTGATCCATTTTCATCCTACTCAACAGAACCTAGGAACTAGCCCTTCCCCCACACATGCCCACACTTCATTGTTGAAGCAATTGCTTTAATACTTCTCCCCAATTGTAATACCCCATGGTGGAGACACTCTGAGCTTTGCCTTATGCCTTAGGGCAGGAGTTGCCTGAACATAAATTAGCTTCAACCTCTGTGTATTATGTACACTTGCACCCAAAATCCTTGTCTTCCTCTTATTCCATCTGGGCCAAATCAAAGCCTCCTTCATTGAATTCCACATTTTCTTAAAAAACAGGATAGCGCATCATCTCTCCTTCCTTTCTCTCTTCTCTTTTTTCCCTTCTCCACCTTAATTCCTTGAGGGTGGATAATCCTCACAAGCCTTTTCAACTCACCAACCATTATTACTCTATCATGGTTTGAAGAAGAGCCATCATTGAATAGCACAAGCCTCCCTCCTTGATATCCATAGCTAAATTGCTACGATGTTGCCTGTTTATGTCCTTTCAAGCATTTGCTTCATTTTGGAAAACAAGTTGCTAACTAAAAATAATATAAATGTGCTCAATATTTAAAAAGAAGAAAAAAAAAACCTGCAGATTTTTATACATCAGTTCCCTAAAGCGTAGGAACATGCATCAGCAACCTTAGGTTACCTTGATTGGAAAACAAGATCTGTTGTTGAAGAGAAAAGAATTAGAAATCTGGAGAATCCGTAGCAATTTGGGTGAGGAAGCTTAATTCTAAACATGTGGAGCAAAGTCTGACATTATAATATATCATATTCTTGCAAAGCTCAAGGAATTACATTTCAAGTGAGGGGGGAAAAAAAGGAAAACTGTCATATGACAGGCAAAGGACTGAAATTCACCTCGGATTATGATGCGTTGCTGGACTGAGAATAGAGTGAGGCAGAACTTCAGGATCAATTGGTTGAAGAATGGAGTTGAAAATACGAATTGCCAAATGGGAGAAGCTGGACTTCAGAGAAGCTGGGGCAAAAGATAGAAGGAACAAAAAGGGATTCAGGTCTAAACTAGACGGAGGATAAGGTCAAGCACCAGTTCCGTAGTGCGTGCTAAGAGTTTTCGTTAGTATATTTTGCTAGATTTACATCCACCACTGATAGGCTGTAATCAAAATGCTCTTTATTGTGGCAATGAATAGAGAGGATTATTTTTCAGAGAAATCTACAAGAGGAAAATAAATAAGCAAAAACCCTATCCAACTACTGGTTAAGTTCAAGAATAATGTGGATGATCCTAGCATCTGGACTTCCAAAGGCAAGAGCAAATTCTGTGATATTTTATAACTTATCGCCGTTGCAATGATCTTTAAGGTGGAGAAGCATCCTCAAAAAAGAATTTTTCTGCGGCACGAGCATCTCCACAGGAATGTAGCGGGCAGCCACATATCAAATGAATTGAAACAAGACCCTAAAATTGAAATCAACCACCAACTTCTGTTACACTAAAGACTAAGCACGTTGAATCTAAAGAAAACTATTAATAACCGAGCCTGAACAAATACTTTGCGTTCATCATCACATAAGAAAGAACGAAAAAAAAAGATGGTCAGTAAAGGCCCAGTAAAAACTTTACCCTTTGATAAGAATTCAGCAACCAACAAGATGGCATTACGTTTTTTCTTTCACGAAGTTCGCCGGTGTAGTTCAAATGCTACCAACAAGAGCAACAGGGGAGCCCTACCATGTGGAAACACAGAAGCTTTACAAGTGCGAATAAAGAAGAAAGGAAAGGATAGAAGATAAAGATGGAAAAGGGGAGAAAGGCAAACCCTTCCTCGGTGGGACGAGAACTTACAAAGAAACCGCCACAGAGAAGGATCGAGCGACACCGGTGAGCGGATTTGTAATAATTTATTGGCGCTCTAGCGGTTGGAATAAGCCAGAATCGGTCCCCCATTTTTTAAACTTCCAAACTCTATCCTCTTACCTCGGCAACGATGATGTCCTCTGGGCTCCGGCCTAATGTACAAGTGGATTGGTGGGCCTTGATATGAGTCCAGTTGTAGAAATCTCTGGATCCTGGAAAAAAAAAACAAAAAACAAAAAGAGAAAGGGCTCAAATGCAAAATTCATTCTAAACCGTGAATTTATTTTGATTTGAATTGTTTTTTTATTATCTCACGTTTTAGTTTCGGTTTAAGAATTATGAAAATCAAAAAAAAATTATTCAATTTCAGTTTAAATTTTTTAAAAGTTTATATAAACCGATCCGCATCGTACAGGATTTTTATTTATACCATAATTAAAATTGAGATACTATAAATATATGTTAATAAATAGGCTATATAAAAGATATATTCCTTTTTCAGTATCAATTATCAGGCTATCATTTAATCACATAAAATTTACCATAAAAACTAATTTTATAACCATCTAAAATAGATATAAACAAAATGGTAAATTAGTTCAAAATTGAATTATTTTTTTTGATTTAGTTTGACCTAAAACAGTTGGTTCAGTTTCGATTTTGATTTCAGTTTTATTTTAATTTTAATTTTAAAAAATCAATTCAACCATCAGACCAAACAGTTTGCCTCAAGATCTGAGAATTTATAACGTGTAGCCCGGCTATTGGATCTATAGCTGGTTTTTTGTGGCATTTTGGCAAAATGGTCCCTTTTCTTATATCCAAATTAAAAAAAAAAATCTTCTTTGCTAGTCAGCAACAGAGTAGCTCACATCGTTATTTCCCCTCTTTTTTCTGACTAATAATCATAACTTTGAAGATGTTTTGGCTACATTCCTTCACCATTCCTCAAGTTATCTAGAGACCTTTTCCACCACCTCCCATTCTTCATCCCAACCCGCTCCCCCAATGTTCATGCAATGAGTCCAAAGTCATTGGATCAAGAATCAAAATCATGCACCACTAAAGTACGTACTCAAGATCACCCATCATTGTAGAATTAGAGTCCTCTCCGGGTAGAGAAGCAACATCTCGCAACAATGAGACAGCAAAAAGAAGACTTGCAGGGAGGCACATGAACTTGCAAAGGAAACCTGTAATTTTTCCTTTGGAAGTTCCATGAATCATGGGATATGGAAGATGATTAA
This sequence comes from Metroxylon sagu, assembly GCA_017589505.3. Lineage (NCBI taxonomy): Eukaryota > Viridiplantae > Streptophyta > Magnoliopsida > Arecales > Arecaceae > Metroxylon > Metroxylon sagu. The sequence continues at coordinate 333,204 of JACVBY030000397.1, read as the reverse complement.
CTGCGTAGGACCAGAAGCTCAAACTTGCTCAAATATATCATCCTCTTGTTGCGCTTCCTTTTAGATTCTACAACAACCTACAAAATAATGAACTAGAAATAGAGGAATCTTGTGGAGAAGGCTTAACTCCTCCTATCTAATATGTCTCATCATAAGAAATATACTTAGCGTGCATTTGAATTACTGGTTAGATTGCTCTGGGAATGGATTGGCAATCCATTCCCATGGACTTTTAAAACCCAAGGAAAGGATCCACTTTGCCAGGCATGAAAAATCGATGGAGTGGTTGAGTTGGATCCGATCCAATCCTAATAGCAATCCAAACGCAACTAATCCAATCTTAAGGGAAGGATCCGATTTGTCAATCCAGTGCTTTTAGGCATGGAAAACTAATTGGAACCGATCCAATCCAAAAAGATCCAAATATGGCTTTAGTTTTACCTCAACATAAAAATGTGATCCTAGCTACCCCTTACTTGAAACACATCACCTTCATCACAAGAAAGAAATAAAGCCATGATATTTACAAAGGCCACAAATGGTGCAATCCACCAACCATATGTGAATTATAGTCCTTTCAATTATAAAACTTGTCTCATAGGTTAAATTTGCATGCCATGAATGTTGCTTAAAAGAATTAAAAAAAAAAAAATCTTGTATATCATGAACTTGTAAGTTAGTTAAAATAGAATGAAATCGTCATCTTTTTCATTAGACTATAACAATTTTTGCACCATGCATTACTTAGTTTATCCATGAACTCAATAAAAATAGGTTACTCTAAGTAGGGGAGCACAAGATGAATAATCTCTTTAGATTCAATTATTGCTATTAATGATGAACTAAGCAAATAGAATGGATGAAAACCTTTCCAAGGGAAGTCATTGTAAGCTTTTGGGACATTTTCTCATGTGAAACATGAACACTGATGTGAAAGATCTCTACAAGGGAGAAGTCTTTGGAGGTTAGAGTCTGTAAAAAGGATTGCCCAAATTTCCAACAAGAGTGGCTAGCCTTTCCCCTGCAAGAATAATGATAGATCATTTTGGAGGAAGGCATGACATAGACAATGAGAAGAATGTGAGTTGAAGGATGGGAAGAGGGCATGAAAATGATTTGAAGAAATAAAATGACAGTCCAACTAAAACACCCTCAAGGCTAATTGTTATCCAGAAAAGAAAAAACAGTGGAGTTACCTATTCCATCACCATTGAGGTTTGTTTTGTATCAGACGCTAAAGTGGACTTAATCGTTTTTGCCATTGATAAAAAGACCTTTTGACTTTGGATATGAGAAACAGGATTATATTGTCAAGATCATCTTCTTTTGTTTTTATCCTTTTTTTTTTTTTTTGGGTGCTCTTTTTCTCCTGTTCAGCAGCCATCCATGTTAAAATTTCCGGGACATCATTTAGAAAAATTGTACTACCACCATCAAGATTTACCAAGGTTATGGACTACTACTACTCAATTAGAAGCCAATTTACATTGTTTTTCCTGTGAGTACTTGTCCTTCCTTAGGATGTCAGAAAGCATGATAAACTATATAAAATTCTGATAAAGATGAGGTAAAAATAAGGTATACATCTACCGCAGTAAGACTCACTGATTAATTAATCACATTTTATGTTATTTTATTTTGCTTGGATGCTTGGAGCATGATTGGTAGGAGGAAATGACCAAATGGAAGCATGCCTTCAATGGAAGTTACCATTAGACACGCAATGAAGATTCAAATGCTATCAACTATATCCAAATCAAATCCGATATGCCCAAAAGCCCTCGTCTTGCTCCTGTATTTGCTTTTGTGAGCAGAGCAATACACGGCAAGCTCTCTGTCCTGTCCTTCCAATGCGAAGCGTGATCGTACATACCCCTCGCCTTGTAAAATGGAGCGATGGATGGCTGAAATTATGCTTAGATGAGAATAAAGCAGCCAGCGAGAGCCCGATGAGACAGGCCACGTTCTGTTCTTTTCTCTTCTTTTCTTTTCTTTTCTTTTCTTTTCTTTTTGACGCTGGTGTGCTCTCCGAAATATTTCTGCATTATTGACAGAGGAGGGATCTGGCACTAAACCGGCTGGCTCGAGCTGTTGAGGAAAGGACGGAGATGGGATGCCAATTAGGCGAGCTGTCGTCTCGCCAAAAGCGGACAACACGAGCGCGACAAGGAGAAAGCCTCTGACGCACGCTGCGCGTCGGAGGACTCGTAGACTCCGGAGGGAATGCTTTCCAGGTCATGATCCAATTTCAATAGTTCGGACCGGTTTACCCAGCGAACCTCCCATTAGCTCCTGCGCGGTCTTTCTCTTCCAACACGCATTTTATCACACAGTGTGCACACAATAATCCTGTCACTGTAGATAAAAAATTAAAAGAAATCCATATAATAGATCGGTTGTTACGTAGTTGATTAACGTGAATAGAACTTGTAGTCTGGTTCAATGAAGGACAGGTTATCAATCTGCACTAAAAATTATTGTTGCAACACTTGGGCTATTTTAATTTAGCCAATGCCAAAAATGCATGAGTAACTGATAACGTCAGGTTGCATGGTTTACAGGGTTGCAAGTTAATAATGAGTTTCTTAGGCACAGGCTTGATCAACACCGTGGGTGGAGCTGCACTACCACCCAAGATTGAGTTGCAAAAGCTCCGCCAGAAAAGGCTCAATCCTCGCTATTTGGTGCACCATGGAGGGGGGAAGCTCCGTCTCTCCCTTTCCTAGTTGAGCATGGCGAGGGATTCACTTTAAGCACCACCCTTCTTGAAGGGGAGATGGCGAGATTAGTGACACCCGGAGTGGCAGGATTTAAGATTGTGGCTGTTTAAATATATTTGGGATTGCTTTCGCTGATGGCCTATGCTTTTGGTTCTCAAACTTTCGCTTAATATTGGTTTTGATCCTCAAACTTGAGGTCGTTGGAAATGCAATATTCTTAAAATATGAAAAACTAAATTGTAACAATTGAAAACTTGATTTGCCCCTTCTGATCCTAACTTTAGTACTGCCTGATAACAAAACAAATAGAGAACTAAGGTTGTCTTAATTAAGTGGCCCATGAATTGGGATCAAACAGTTAAGATGGCTAAAGTGAATTTCAATGTGGATAACCTTCAGTTGGCTTGTTTGCAGTCCTGGGCCATTTACCATGAGATATGTGACACATGATCTGAGAAACAACTACTTAATAATAAAGATAAAACTTATGTACAATATTTTAAGTACAGCTCTGCTTTTCACAATCATCTAACTTCTAGCTAAACTTTATATGATGATGGCTGAAAAAAAAAAAAAAAAAAAAAAAAAAAAAGTAAAGGAAAGAGAAAATCACAGAATGATACCTCAAGCACCGTACCAAAGTTTGTTCATGCTGATAATGGCTTTGAGATCACTTTCACTGTTCCACGATGGCAGCGGGTGCATGCCGTGCCTCAGTCCTCGGTACTTTCGGATCCTAGTGCTCGCGGCTATTTCGAGCAGGTCACATGCTCGTGAGCTGGTGCCAAAGATGAATGATAAGCGTCTTTGTGAGAGAGGATGAACATGCGAACGTAGTTATAATTGTTACTGCACATGCGAGCAAGCTTAAGCACCAATTTCGCTTGCAATAAAAGTTTAGATTTGGAAGCCATGATACCTGGCTGGCCAAGATAGTTACAGCATGTCATACACTGTTTCTCATGGTAGAGCATGGTCACGTAGGACAGGCTGAGGCCATGGCATCAAACAAGTTGAACTCTTTATTGACTGAATGCCTCTGCCAGCTGATTGGCTCCATGAGAGGATGCACCATGAGAAGTGATGTAATTGGTGGCATCTATGATCATCGTAACAGAACAAAAAAAAAAAAAAAAGGTAATTGCCACATAGAACTGTGGTCAAGGTTTCACCTCGTTGGCTTGAACCCAGACCTCCTAATACAGGGTAAACAAAAGGAAGCCAACTAGCTGACCAAAGTCCTGTTAACAAATATCACACTTGTTACTATTGAAAAGTCTACCGTTTTTTTTTTTTTTTTTTGAAAGTTTCTCTGGTATTTTCATTGTAGAGAAATTTTGCATAAATTGATCTATGTTTATTTTTCTAGGATTATAGTCTTCAGCCACTATTAACTTTTATCATCTCTGGACAGCTGGGTAGGGTGCAGGGGTTTGATGCCTTTCAGAGTGGGTTGGTATAGGATAGAAAATTTGAGTATTAGCTCTTCCTGATCACAAGAAAATCTCTTATTTATGCTCGGATAGAGGCCATTGTCTTTCATCAAAGTAAAAATAGGGGCTGCTTGATGGCTATGCTGGACTATTGCCAGCTATTCTATCTCAACTATTTGAAACAACTTGGAAAGAATAAATATACAAAATTTGACACGCAAATGCACAACAATAGCTTGAAACTCAAAAAAAAAAAAAAAAAAAAAAAAAAAAAAAAAAAAGGGTCAGACAACAAATAAAATAATAATAAATAAATATTAAAAGACAGTGTTATTTAAATATTTTCAAATCATATTTGTGCAAGAAGCAAAGGAAGGCAAATAAAGCAACTTCGTTTTCATTGATAGCAAATAAAAAGAATCCACAATTTTCTACCCCTGGACATTTTTTTGCGTGCCTTGTGAGTATTGCATGAATACTCTTGTATGGTTCTCAATTAATTCAATTACTGGAAAATAATTTCTAGAATCATACTGTCTATAAAATTTAAAGAAAAAAAAAAATCTCAAGAGCTTTTATAAGTTCGAAGAATATTATCAACTTGTTCGCAGCATGCTGACAGACAAATCCAAGTGTAGTCAAAAGTTGGCGAAGAAGATGTGGAAAAAAAAGGTTTAGGGCGAAGATATCCACATAAATGTCTGACGATTTTATTCTAAGGTAGATTCTACAGAGGATCATCTTTGAAATATTCTATGATCATAAAACGCGATGTTGACACGAGGTTTTCTGTCTCGTTTAAACCTATCCCTTCCCACACCCACACGTATTTCATACAGATGTACTTCGAGAAATGAGCATCACGGCTGATGCACCTCGAAGGCAAAAGTCGTCGACGCAGGAGGGAAGCATCAGCCGCGTGGGATCTCATCAGAAGGCCAAAGACTAGAACGTGACTTACCGTGTCCACTAGTGTTATGATATAATTGTTGCATGCCAGTCCGTGTGAAGCATGCCACGTAGACCATAATCGACATAATTGCAGCATGCTAGTCCGTGTGAAGCATGCCACGTAGACCATAATCCACATCGAACCCACTGGAGCATAGCCAGGGTAATCTGGGATCACACTATATTTTCTTTTTTTTATCTATAGATGCCATTTTACCAAGACTGCATCGAATCATGCTGATAAAGAGAAGCTTAAAGTAATGCTTGGTTGTGTCGTATCTACATCAGAGACACCATGACTTTGTCCCCCGCTTCCGAGATTAGCTTTGCTTTACGCTTGATCAAAGGGAAAACAACATCAGCAGTACCAAAGACCGAGCACATTGCATTGCGCCTTCGTTACATCAAGGCATGGCTAGCTTTTTCCCTGAAAACTCCTGCCATTCATCGATCCTGGTCCTCTTAGGATCATAACCAGTCAAAAAGGATTCGAGTCTGTGGTCCAAAACCATGTCATTTCCACCAGGGAATGATTTTTTTTTTTTTTTTTTTTTTTTTTTCTAGTGTGAGGCACGCCCACTTAGAGGAGTGGCTCACGGTGGACTGGACTGTTCAACCTAACGTGGCATTAACTACTCCCAGATTTAAAAGAGAAAGACGAATGAACCACTGAAGCTTTCCTCTCATATGGTCCTGAAGCACATCCCATCTCTTTCATTAGGCCATCGCGCTTGAAAGGGAACGAACCCAACCAACAGAGTCCAAAAGTCACAGCACAGTTCAATCTCTACATCATATGATTGATGACAACTAGAGATTTGCCAAGAGATGACTTGTCCAAAGCCACGGAACATATTCTTTTTGGGCCACCCTAGAAGCAAGAAAAGAAGGATGAGAAGGCCACCAAAAATGCTTGACTTCCCTACCATCCGTGGCACATCCCACCCTTCAATGAATCATTGGGCCCTCCCAGAAGATTGTGGAACCCCATCATGTTATCCTCCACATTCGTCAGGCTGAAACTTCTGCATGTGAAATTCACAAACTCCTCTCAACTCCTTACTGCTAAGTGGCCCTTGTGTTCCTTGATAGCTGAAAATAGAACATCAATGGAATCCACCTGAGAAGTGCTCGCTTCTCAACGCAACCCAAGTTAGATAGAACCCCTCCCCCTCCCCCACCAACAAACAAACAAACAAACAAACAAACAAAAAAACCTAATCAAATAATCAAAGACCAGAGATCTAATGCATAACCTAGGAGAAGATGAGAAAAAAATTACACCGGAAAGTTCTCCCTTAACTAAGAACATCAGGCCGTCTTCGGAACCCACAGTATCTGAAAAGCTCCACCAAATCACATCACTGTCACCTTTAACTCAAGTCACACGAATGGGGCTCCTTAGACATTGGAGCTGGCTGCTCAAGAGTCATTCACAAGATCTTTTTTTTTTCAACACTCCACAGCAGGAGAAATAGCAGCAGGACTCGCTAACAGCTAAAAATGTTCAGCCACCAACTCATTGGTAAGGCTAGATATCAAGCAACCTATGTTTATATATCAGAAGTAATCTCCTCCAAGAGTTTCAAGTTTATCACAGATATAAATGATTTGTTTGATTATGAGCAATCACAAATGATCTGAAACATATTTAATTCTTATATACATAGAGAGATCTCATTCAAATACTGCTGTATATTTATTCAAAGACACCAACAGACCAGCATCACAGTTTTTAGATTCAAAGAGCAGAACAATGACAAGCTAAACACAAGCAGACTCTTTGACACCCACTTACTCTTATTCCTATGACAACATAGACAGACATAATACCAATACATCATAACATCGTGACACACTAAATAACACTTCCCAATATCAAAACCGAGTAATGATAGAGTTCATATGGTTTAAAGAGAGAGAGAGAGAGAGAGAGAGAGAGAGAAAGAAAGAGAACTTACTATAGTTCCCGTCACCACTACCACCACCAAAATCTCTCTCCAAGAGCTCAACGACAACCAGTGATCATGATGTTCTAGCCTGCTTCACATCCCCCGACACTGGATCGGGGATTACCGCTGTAGAGCTCACCGTCTGATACTGCGGGGCCAATGCCGGCGGCGAACCAGCCTGAGAGTAGTACATCTGGGCATGGGCCGGGTCGGCGTATTCATAACCATAGTTGGTCATTGTTGCTGGGGCCTGAGACGGGTGGTGGTGGTGCATCACATGATATCCCATTCCGGCGAACTGGCGGGGGACCTGATCAGCCGCCAAATGGATCAGAGGCGGCTGCATTGCAGGGGGGGGCGGGGCAGAGGTGGCCGCAGTTCTATACAAATTCGCCGGTAATTCAGGCTTCACGGCGGGGGCTTTAGGGAGCGGCACGGTGGGTTTTGTGGCGGTGGGGTCAGGCAAATTGGGCGGCACCGCCGCGAGATTGTAGGGCTGCGGGTTCTGGCGGACGGGCAGGTAGTACATGGGGATCTGGGGATCGTAGGTGTGGGGCTGCTGCGATTGCTGGATCGGGTGAGCAATAGGGTAGTAGGAGGGGACGGGAACGACGGTACCGGTGGCCGGGTGGTGGATGTAATGGGGACTGGCCTGAATAAACTGCTGCTGCTGATGGTGGGGATGCTGCTGCTGGAGCTGCTCCGGCGGCACGGGAGGCAGCACATAGCTGGAATCAGGGACCGGCATCGGAACTCTATAACCGGGATCGACGGAGACCGGCACTTCCCGCTTTGGTTCCGGTATCGGGTTGACGGCGGTGGCGGCGGAAGAAGCCCTCTCCGTATAGTACACAGGTCTAGACGAAGACGAGATCAAAAGAGGAAACTTCGTTAACAAGTTAGGAAAATAAAATTGTAATAGTTAAGAAAACCTAGGAAGGAAGGTACCTGGCGGTGGAATCGGAGATAGGTGCGTCGATCGGAGTGAACTTGGACTGCGGAGGGGGAGGCGGTTTGCGGACGCCGCCGTGGTCGGATTTCTCGTCGTCGGAGAAGACCCGGCTGGAGTTCTCCGTTGGGGAGATGTTGGGAGTGGAGGCGGAGGCAGCGGGAAGGGGAACAGAAGGGGGAGGAAAGTTGGAGTCCTTGTAGCCCTCGTCGGGGCGCTGGCCGGCGACGGCGGAGAGGTTCATCCGGGCGAAGTGGTCCTCGAGACCGCCGATCCGCTGATCGGGAGGGCGTTCTTCGGGGCGGACGCGAATCGGGGGAAGGTTGGAGAGGGACGGGGCAGAGGAGGTGGATCCGAAGGAGGAGGTGGTGTCGAGCATCGGGGAGTCCGGGACGGAGTGGACGTCCTGGCCGTGGCGAGCGAGCTTTCCGGAGGAATCCGGACGGGGAAGGATAAGATGCTCGGGCTCGGAGGAGGCGGCGGCGCCGGGGCCTCCGCCGCCGGCGCTGACGCCACGCGAGTGGGTGGAGGAGTCGTCCTCGAGGCCGAGGAGGCAGTTGACGGAGGCGGAGTCAGCGGAGAGCCCGCGGGGGAGGCCGTCGATGCCGATGCCCATGGCACTGTTGAGGGCGTCGACGAACCAAGTCTCCGACTTGGAGTCGTCGAGGAGGGATCCGATCGAAGAGGGGGCGGACTCCGGCTTGGAGGGGAAAAGGAAGAGGCGGAGGCGATTGGAGCGGGTGGAGCCGCTGTTGCTTCCGCCACCGGCTCCAGCGGAGGAGGACTGCAGGATGCGATCGTACTCCTCGACCATGTTCTCAAGGTCCTCGTCGGTGGTGACGGAGATGAGGGAGTCGAGATCCTCGTTGGGGAGCTGGTACTTGAGGGAGAAAGGGAGGCCGCCAAGGAGGCTCCGGGAGAGCTTGGCGGAGAGGTCCGCGAGGGAGGAGTGGCGGTCGACGACGACGATCCGGGTCTCGCCGCCGAGGTAGCAGAGGGACTTGTCGGTGGGGCGGGGGACGATGTGGCCGCCGTAGCTGCACATGAGGCGGAGGCGTGACGCCGCCGCCGCGGCGGATGGCGGGAATGGCTCATCCCAGGACTCACCGCCGCGGGAGCGGGGAGACGAGTCCACCGAGTCCGCGTAGCTTACCCCGCCGCCGCCGGTTGCCGTCGGCACGGCCTCCATGGTTCGATCGTCCCTCGCCTCGTTCGCGATCGAACGGTATTGGGTTTGGGGAAGGAGAGTGAGAGAGGGGAAGGGTTTCTTTTGGGTCGCTTCTTTTTGTTATCGCTTATTTTATTTTATTTTATTTTATTTTATTTTATTTTATTTTATTTTATTTTTTGGCCCTTTGGATGCGGAAGGCTGTAAGAGTTATGCGGAACCCAAAAGAGAAAAAATCGGAAGGAAATCCGCTGTGAGGCTTTGAGTGCCATCGCCGTGCGCTCGTCCCACAGAGAGCTAATGTTTGCGTAGCCACACCAATGAAAATATCGTACCATCGCTGCCACACCAATGAATGACAAGTACTACCCCGCTACTACGCCTTCGTCCTGGTTTGAAATAAACCAGCACCCTTCTTCCCAAAATATATCCCAAAAAAAAAAAAAAAACTATTTTTTTAAAAAAAAAGATAGACATTATTTAGCTTGCATGGAATAGAAATTGCAAAGTACTGTGCCCCTCTACGCCACCATTCAATTTAGGGATCTGATATGGCAGTCAAGAATCAATAAAATATACAGAGCATAGGTGGTGTTACTAATTACTGATCTTCATGTAGAACTAGTGAACTAAATTGAAATGATGGGCAATCTTTTGTATTATACTAAATTAACATACAAAACTCCAAGAAAGCCAAACGGCCAACTAAAACTAATAGATGAGAATAATATAACATGTGACTTAAAGATTAGCCCATGCAGTTCAAAGTCAAAATTTCATTGTTCAATATTTATTTATTTATGTAATATATATATATAGTGAATAAATAGATGTCTTAAGAATAATTGTAGAAAATTAGAGACTTAAGGTTTTATTGACCTCATACTTTTTTGGGAACAAAAAAGAAGGAGATTCTTAACCTTCTGTCTTGTAGTATGGTATTGATTCATAAATTTTGCTGATTTCAGATGATTGGCACTCATCATTTATTTATTAGAACATGCTAAATTTTTTTTAGCTTCGATTGACATCACTATATATATTTTATTTCTATATGAAAACCAGAGACATTTGAATTAGTCCATTCAGTATGATATCACTAATAAATTGAATGATAAACGCTAGAACCATCTTAAACCTTTGAGCCAGACCTAAGTTCAGCAAGAGTTGCCCTAACACTTGACTTCATGAAGGATATGTAGCAACAAAGGCCTACTCAAGGAGCAGCAACTGGACATCTTGGAGAAGGCGTTTACACTGGGAAAAGAGAGGATAGATTACGACGGAGGAGGTCGATCAAAGTCGAAACCCTCTCTTTGAGCAACCATAACGCTGTACGTTAAGCACGGAAAATTTCTCTCTTAATTGTTTGATGAGAAAGATCTTTTTGCTACGGAAAATTTGGCACATCTTTCCATCCAATTAGGTCAGGAGATTGCAACACCCGGAAGACGGTAGGCCTTGAGTCTCTTCCACTTCACTCAAGCCGCTTCCAAAATGCCCTCGATTTCTCTGAGAAATTGGCCGAATAGAATAAACAATTGCGATGCTTTCCCCCATTTCTTAGAAGAATCGAAGGAACCCGTCTTCATTGGGGATAGCTTGTCCCGTTGCTAATTGCTTTGTGTGAGAGCTTGAATTAGAGCCCTCCATGGGAGTGGGGGGCCCGCCACACAAACCCACCATCAGTGACTGGGACTGGCCACCAGCTTTTCCTTTTTTTTTTTTTTAACAGAGAGGGAGGGGGGAGGGGGGTGACCCACGCCCACGGTTTCCATGTAGGCAAACTTATTATCTATAGATAGAGCCTGTAGTCAGCTTGCAGAGCCTGGTGGGCGCGGTTCTTTTCCTTGTGGAAACAGACAACTGCGAAAGCCAACCTAATCTTAGTTTTGCTGATTCGTTGTCGAGGCTTTTTAATCTCAAGATCTTCTATGAGATAGCAGGAATCCAGAAAGAAAAAAAAAAAAAAAAAAAAAGTAAGTAGATGATCGTGGATTGTCGAATTGAAGCAAACCGAGTGCCAATTAAAATTATACGTTAAGAGGAACGTTATTCGGATTGTTTGCTGTGATTTAATGCTCGAGAATCATAGGGGAGTTGGAGGTATTCGTATTATTATATCATAGGACTTCTCCCAAGCAATCTCCTGAAAGGCTCGCGTTCACTCGTTTTAGAGCCTGTGTGAAAGGAACTCCCATTGAATCCTCCTCCTCTCACAGTGACGACCACTGCTCCTCCCCACCATTGCAGCTTCAACCCCCCTCCCTAAGATTATTGTCGTGATTGTGAGAGTGGCCTTGTCCGTTTCTTCCTCGTCTTCTATCTTTTTTTTTTTTTTTTTTTGGGGGGGGGGGGGGGGGGGGTTGGAAGAGAGAGAGAAGGGGAGAATATTTTACCAGGTAACCTAAACCAACAGTTGGTCCTCCCATGTCACCAAGATGAGTCATCTGTCCAGTTGTGCTCCCTGGCTGCTTCCTCCAAAAAGGCTAATAAGATGGTGATAGAAGAAAGATTGGATGGCACTAACTTCTTCGACCGCGACCAAGCGAGCCATTCAAAGGAGAGCATCATTTGGAGGGTCCTTGTTCGGTTCTTGCGAGGACGATATGAGGCCAATGTGGAATATCTATCATCTCATATTTTATGTTTCCATACCAACATCATAGGTGCCGTAGCCTAGCATTATCCTTCTCTGATCTAATCTTTAATTATTCCATTAATCATTCTTATTACCCCTATCTTCGATAATCTTTCATGCGCATGCCCATTAAAAAGGCTGCTTAATTGATTAAATTGAGTTGAATCAAAGTGTTAATAGAGTCGTAATATCATGGTAGCACATTTTTTTTTTTTCATTTGAGAGGTTGCACAATCCATCCAATTCACAAGCGATAAGCCAATGACACGTTGGCAAGGACGCTTTGATCATTACATTGGAGTTGGACAGTTTGGCTTAGGGAAGCCATGAGGAATTGTTTAAAATTAGGGCATGGTTACAGTATTCAAATGGAGGACAGCTAGTAGGCCCAATTTATGCAATTAAAAAAAAAAAAAAGGGCCGGTTGGAGACGAGCCTGGCTAGTTTAGGTTCAAAACTGAATTAGGGACTTGGCCCGGTTGAAATTGATATCCTACGCAATGCTGTAAACCTTTTTTTTTTTATATATATTTTGGGTGACAGTTTGCATTTTCCCTACTAAATTGGACATATATAATTATGCATAGTTGAAAATTTAGATATAGATGCTGTGTGACAACGTTAGCAATTACCATTGCTGCCCTTTCATTATTCAACTAATTAAGGTATCATTTTTTTAATTACCTCTTTAAAAAAATAATAGGCTAAAATATGCTTTAAGCTCTCACACTTTTGCTCAAAATTCGTTTCAATCCTCAAATTTTTAACTATTATAATTTTAATTTTTATATTTTATAAATATTATATTTTTAATACTTTATTTTATAAAATTAATTAAAATTGATAGAATAATTGATATATCACTATAAAACGAATATATGAACTACTTAGTAGAGTGATTCATCAGTTATTTCATTAATTTTAAGAATCTATCTAATAGCATATCAAATAATTTTAAGAACCCATATAATAGCACATCAAAATATAATATTTTTAAAAACGTAGGGAGTAAAAAAAAAAAAAAAAAAAAGGAGCAATTGAAATTTTGAAGACCAAAATAATTTTTGAGTGAAATTTTGAGGATTAAAAATAATTTTTTATCAAAATAATACACGTTATTGCACATCAAGAAGAAATATTATTTTCAATTTCTTATTTTTTTTTTTTTAAAAAAAAAAAGGTTCTGAGATGAATAGAATCAACCCCATCATTCCGCTGGCAATGGTCCATTATCTTTCGACTTAAAACGACAGCCGCCAATGGGGGATTACTTGTGGACCCGAACCGGTTTTAAGACCTGGGTCCGGACCCCGATGTTCGCTGTTTTCCCCGGTCACCTCGTGGACTGCGGTCTGAGCCGCTGCTATCCGGTCGTACCGAGCCGCAGCAATACCTTGCAAGGCAGCGCGCTCCCACCTCCCCCACTGCCGTGGTCGCCAGGGAATGGTGCCTCTGGAACTCAATTAATGCTACGGTGCCTGATGCAGGCGCCAACTGAGTTACCAACCAAAAGTGGCACAAAGATAATGGTTCCCTTCTCTCGGCATTTGGCCCATCCAGAAGGCGCCACGTCGAATGCCAAGTCGGATGAAAAACTGGGTTGGTAAAGGGTTTGGGCTGCCTGGATATTTTCTTCTAGACGATGAGGACCACAGCCGCAGCACGGTTCCTCTGCAGTTAGCAAAAGAGGAAAAAAAAAAAAAAAAAAAGAGCCTTGGCTCTGGCCTTGGCATGGAAGAGCAATAAATGGGAAGCTTTTGAGTTCCATGGAGTTTGATTCTTGCGCGAATCCTGAAGTCTGATTTGTTTCACTAGCTTTGCTTCTGCTCCATGATCTCCGACGTATACTGGCTGCTACCTGATCTCATGATATCTGATGGAATTTATTGAAAAACCGCATTTGCTTAGGCCAAATTTGGCTCACCCCCGACATAATTTTAACTATGCAAGCAAGGAGTGCTCTCCATGAATCGCTATGATTCTATTATTATGACTAATTAGGATGAAAATAATAAATACACTTTATGATATCATTAATTTTTCTTTACATATTGATGAGGTTAACCTTTCGATCTCTAGCAAGATAATATGTGATAATCCGCTCTACATCAATACCGTTGTAATATAATTAATAAGATAATTCAAAAGCATGTGACTGACAAATCAACAGATGATGCTGACAAGACAGAGCACCTACATGTCTTAATAGACTAAAATGAATGCCTATATATATAGAGAAAGCAGCTTACGTCACTTGGCATATTCAAGTAATCATGATAAAGATAAGTTAATCATGATAAAGCACATGGTCCACCTTCAAGTAAATTGTACAATCTCATCATGAGATGCGAAAGCTAAGTATAAAAGAAAAGCTTATTCAAGGATATAAAAGAAAAGCTTATTCAAGGACAGAATATCTCCCTTCTCTGATGTTTTCTCCAACAATTCTTTTATAATCCACCTCTTGTAAGACCATGCCTAGCTCCCCTTTCACCATTACTCTTTTCTCCTTATTCCCTCTAGAAATCTAATGGTTATACAGTCTGCTCTTAGCCACCCCCACCATCTCCCTCTACTGACATGATCGTCCCCTCTAAAAAAAAAAATCAGCACTCCTTACACTCTTTTCCTATTATTGTAGGCCATATCAACAACTCCATAGTTGTTTTTACTAGACTTGCAACCAATGCATTCATTTTTAGAAAACCACCCTTACCATCTACCTTGTTAGTGTATGAGGTTCACATTAAAAATGACAAAATTGAACACGACAAGCAAACATAATTTAAAACTAACATGAAATAAGTGGTTATGGATTGACTTTAAGTGGATTTGCGCCATAAATGTGTCGACATAATTATGATACGAAATAATCATGTGATGTAATGGGTTAACCCACCAATATAAAAGTGATCCATTTAAGATTCATTTAGTTAATGACATATTAAGTGGGTCATATTGAGCGGATCATGTTATATCTATTCATGTTAGGCTAGTTGCACCTATTCGTGTTAAGTGAGTTGTATCGCGTCAATCTAATATAATTTATTTATTAAACATGTTATGCATGTCATATCATTTCATGTTACCTGTTTAATACTTGTGTTGTGTTCGTATTTGAATTTTTAATATAATTAATTAATTGTATCATATTCGTATCGACTCATATACTGTTATACTTTAGTTTTGATATGACATAAAGACAATATGGAAACATAAATTACAACCCCTAGTCCACACTCATCGCCTCCTGAGCATCATTATATATTATTTTTAAAAATTTAAAATGATTCCCCATCATCTATCTTATCAGTGTGCGAGTTCACGCTTACTACCTCTTAAGCATCATCATATTTTTAATTTTAAAAATTTAAAAGTATGTATCCAATAAAATAACATGCTTACCTCACACTTAAAAACCTAACATATATATATATATATAGAGAGAGAGAGAAAGATACACTTAACTATATTCATATGTAGCCAAGATCAAGTTCGATCTTCTTCCCCATCATTAGATTCATGTAGATCTCAGCCAAAAAGCCATCCGTTAACCAACGTTAGCTATTTTTTTTTAAAAAAAAGGCATTTATATAATAGAATTATATAGCCCATGCCTCTACTAAAAAAATAGGTCATATAGTAATATAACAATATGATATGATAGCATCAAGATATAATATAGTAACATAGGGATATGAGATAATCACACGGGAATATGATATAGTTACAAATGGATTTATATGGTATAGTAATATAAGGATATATATATGATATAGTAACATAAGGATATATATGATGTAATAGTATAAGAATATGATATATTAACACAAGGATATAATGTAGCAGCATAAGGATATGATATCATGGTACATGGATATATATGATATATAGCACATGAATACAATATAGTAATATAGAGATATAATATAATAGCACGAAAATATGATATAGTAGCACAAGGATGTATATATATAATATAATAGCAAAAAATAGGACATAGTAGTATAGGGATATGATATAGCAGCACAGAGATATATATAATATAGTAGCAAAAGGATACAATATAATAGTATAGAGATATAAATAGCAGTAAAAGGATATCATATAATAGCGTAGTCAACTTAAAACTATGATATAACTTAGTTTAGGCAGTAAATAAAAATACGATAGGAGTAAACAAAAACTATTAAATTGGAGATGTAGTATCTTACATACCTTGAGGAATGAGGCAAATGAAGGTTGGATACATGGCGCACAGACATTGGATATGTATTTTGTCTCTATAAATGCGCCACATTTTTTAAACACAACACATATCCAATAGTTTATATTTATTTCTCACTATTTCTGTTTACCACAAAATAGGTGTTTGCCATACACAAAGGTGAAAAAGGTATTTGCATATAGCCAAGTCTAATTTGGTCACCCTTGGATCTACACGAATTATGAATTCCAAAGGTGAAAAAGGTGGGATGGCTTCGAAATCCGTATCGATCTAAATGTGATAAGGGTAATCGGATCTAAAACTTGACCATAGATGGCTTCGAAATCTCCGTAGATCTAAGGGTGAAAAGAATGATCGAATCTAAGACTTAGCTATACATCCAAATTTATCTCTCTCTATATAGAGATAGTCTTAACTACATTCGAATGTAGTCAAGCTTAAATCTGATCACCTCCTTCACTTTTAGATCCATACGGTTCATAAACCATAAAGATTAAAAAAAAGGATGGGATGGCTCTGAGATTCATGTGGATATAAGGCTAGAGAAGATGAACAGATCATAAACTTAACTACATTCAAATGTAGCTAAATCTACCTTCCCTCCTTCCTCTCTCTCTCTCTCCCTCTCTAGAATTAGGTTCTGATTTAGTGAAATACTATTAGTCTAAATTTGGTTCACTCAAAATTAACTTGAGCTCTTACCAAGTTCTTGTTCAAGTTCAACATATCATAAGACTTCTGGTTTGGATTCATTAAGATTTGGCTTCAGGTTCGGGCCTACTGAGTCTAAATAATCCTGGTCTAGCTGTTGATTGGGTTTAATCAATATAGATTCCAACACCTTGGAGACTTGAATTGGCTTGAACCATTCGAGATCTGATCCAAGATTGGTCCAATTGCAACATCAAGTTAAATGGGTTAACTGGTTCAATCCAATTGAACCAACGGAACTGTTTGGCTCACTATAATCCAGTTTAAATCTGACTCAACCAGAGGAGTGGCCAGAATCAAATGGGACAAACCCATAAACTTCAGTTCTCAGATTTAACTAATACTCAGATCTGGTTTTTGAATCAGGGATCAATTTAATTGACTTGGCTTGGGCTCAAAGAAATCGGTTGCACCAAATAACTGGTTCATTGCATCACTTGAGAAGACGGGGCCTCCGTCTTCACCCGTGAATCCCAACTGCCATGACTATCTATAGCTAGCGCGACCATGGATGACCGCAGCCAGCATGGTTGGCTGATAGCCGTGGGCAACCCTCAAGGTCCCAGCTAGCAGCGGTGCCGCTCGCCGGCCATGGGTCCGAGTAACGGTGGCGGTTCCTGCCGGGTCTTGGTTACGATTTGGCCAGGCCAGCCGATCAGTTGCAGTACTCTAATCATCGGCGAGGACTCCTCACTTGATTCCTTCTTTGAGTCCTACGCTAGATCCAGGGGGTATTTCCCATTGATCTGAGCTCAGATTGCTTGGGTCAAAACTACCTTACAAGAGGAAGAACCAAAACAGGGAACCAGCAGTTTGAGGACTCACCTGAACCCGTCCAGTTGACAACGATGAAGATCGGCGGTAATAGACCACGCAACAACCTTTCGACGATCCTTTATCCGCTGCTTCTAGCTCCAATTGATAGATCTACAAACCAAATAAAAGGAAACTCTCAAGAACAGGAGATTGGTCCGTAGAACAGAGGAAAGGATCGTGGGTTAACCTGGCTTGGTTCTTTTAACGCCAGCACCGGAGAAGAGATTCAGTGCTCCGACAAAGCGTTGCCCACCCGCAAGAAAGTCAGAGAAGGTAAGAAATGAGAGGAGAATGAGAAGTAATAGGAGAAGCAGAGCGGTTTCAAATAGATTACGGCCCCTCGGCTCCCCCATGTTCGTTTCCCCGGCCACGCACGAAGGATTAAATACATATATTACAGTTCTTCTTTTCGTATCACGTCCCATGGGAAGCCTTAGATAGTGTGAGAACCAATCAACAACAAAGCTAGAAGGTACCATCATATAATTAGCAATCATATATAAATAAGCAAGGAGAAGAGTATTAATCTTATAAGTGTAACTCTTTCTTGAAAAATGATGAGCAATTGCCTGTACCTTAATCTACTTACTTAGGAAGAACATCGTCTGAAACTCTGATTCCAGTATTATTCTTATCCATCATAGAAGCCATCTTCTTATTTATTCTTCCAAATTGATCGTTAAGAACTCCGTGGCCCATGCAACCATATGCATGATACATCTTCATAAGTAAAATTTTGCCAAATTGGTTCTTCCCCTACTTTACCTATAAGATCCATACACTCAAAGCAAAGGGTTCTTCGAGATCAACCAGAACACACACTTGAGCATAGCTATGGAGGCACAAACTCTCAATTCAGTCATCTAGCCACAAATATTTGCTTGCTGCTAATGCAATTGCAACAATCTTTTCTTTAGGCCGAAGTTTTACCGGTGGTTCTTCAATCCTTATCCACACTACTATACTTTTGATTAGAATTTTTTATGCTTTGAAATTTGGTTCCCATAGTTCAAGGGTTAGGATTTGGCACCCAATGATCTAAGATCCTTTTATCAATATTTTTGCTAAATCCTTTGATTAGAAGCAAAATATATAACAGTCAAATCTAAGGAGAAAAGTTTCAAATCTCTAGCTAGATGCCATTTCTCCTTCAAGAAATTAGTAAGAAAATCTAATCGAAATTATTGCTGTCCTGCTGTTCTTCTAATAAGTACTAATTTATGATCTTCTTTGACTTCTTTCAAATCATTGCCTTCAAATTGAATAACATTATTAAAGTGGCTCCTCAATTTTTTTCCAATCTCTTGTTTAGTCATTTGATACATCCTTGAGCGGGGTGTCATCTTCTAGCCACAAGTTACCATCCTATTGTACAAGTGCTAATCTCCTCTAGCCACCGATGCCAACGATTGAGACCCATCAGCTCTTCTTTGAGAACCCTCTACGGTCTTCTTCTCAGGTACATCACATTTCCTTCCTATGATTGATCTCAGTGTTCTCTTGAACAGATTCCGCCTCCAACGTCTCGTCGCTCTCCGTCCTCTGTGGGGTTCATTGCGTTTCGCTTCATCCGGAGGACTGATAAAGATGGCTAGACTTCAATTTGATGCGACCTTTCTCTGTTTCTGCGACAATGCTGTCCTGAGGGCCCCGCCAATCCCCTGCGTGCAAGCTTTAATGAGTTGGAGGCGGTTCCAACGATCAGTAAACATGCGAGTTTCCATTGGCTTTTTTTAGGCGGAATTTTCTGCACCAAGGCTGTGAAAAGGATTTATGCTTGCCTTGAGAGGCTCGTGTAGAAACTTCTGCTTGTCCGAGTCTACCGTAACCTTGCTGCTCAAATCCATTGACGCTGCCCACAAATAGATCATGCCAAGGTATGTGGAATAAAGATGTAAAATCTATATATCGTATAGAAATTTCTGTCAAATATATATTGGATATTTGGCAAATATATTGCATATTGTCACTGCCCACAAATATATTGCTCTCCGGAGTCGGAATCAAGTTCTCCGAACCAAAACAAAAGAATTGACGCGCAGCACGAACGGCCAAGGAATGCTTCTTTCTTTATTGTATGTTTCATCCTGTAAACGGATCGAAGCCGGTCCACCGAAGGCCTGGTGAGCGACGAATGACGACGTTGCATCAAAGGCAATGCAGCGACCATTCTTAAGGGCGCGGTTGCGGAGACCGAGACGGCGGGCATCCCCACCGGCCCACCCCCACCCGGCCGCAGTCTCACGACTCATGCGCGCCAGCTTCACGGCAGCATATTATCATTTACCGTCATGTATATATATATATATATATTTCCCCATCTTCCATCGTAAGATCGTACGAAGAACGGACGACCAGGGAGCTGTAGCCCGCTCATCACCATGTCGGCACCTCGTGCATTGGACTTTGATACATAAAATTATATATATATATATATATATATATATATATATATTAGAAACACCTGAAGTGAAAAAAAACAAAAAAAAAAAATCCAAATTTTCACGTTCCCGCGACTTCATGCATTGATTTCAAAATTGAACGTGGCATACGCAATACCAACGAGTGGTTCTGCAAAAAGCTAAGATTGACAAGTCTATGTAGTGATACGTGTTTTGTTGTACGTTAATTGTACGTTAAATAAATCTTACATACTTTCATAAGAATAAGATTAAGCTCTGGATCAATCAGTACAACAAATCAAGCACATCCATGTTGATTCCTCAAAGAAACTAAAACTTGTACATAAAGACTTTGGTATGCATGTTTGACCTGCTAGCATTTACATGCCAACAGCAACTGAGCCTTAAGAAACATTTGTAGGTTAATTGTACATTAAGGTGCTGTTTGGACTGATAGACAGGGTAGGCATCTTTTTTGAAATACAAGAATCATAACCGTATATATTTTCATCCTGCAGTGTCTCTAAATAAGATTTTTGAATGCCTTTATGTTAAATATTTGCATATATAAAGGGAAACCCAAAGCCATGATTTCTAGATCGAAGTATTTTGGTTTCAGTGATTGTGAGCTTTGCTTGTTTATGCTGTCTCAGGATTGCAATATTACAATCAGTCATTCTCTCATGAAAACCCATGACACAAGTTCTTTGTGCTTGGTTTCTTTGGTAATAAATTTCTGTACGAAACCAGAGATACCATCGTCTGAAATTGCTTTCCTCTGGCTCAAATGCAACGGCGAATGGCATATGCTCTCAGCCTTGCAAAGTATTTCAGCTCTTATTTTTCTCTTCAAAAGCTTCTTTCTTCGAGTCCCCACTTAGTGAAAAGTGCTCATTGTTAAATGGAAACTTCTTGCAAGCAATAATAACGCCTAACTATCTAGAAGCTTCCCAACCTTTAGTATAGATCAAAAATTAAACAACTTAAATAATATAAAATAATATATATTATTGATTATTTGATTTATAGATTAAAATTTTATAAATCATACGGTTTTTACTATGTAAGCACTTTAGAGATAATAAATTGCATACAATGATTCCCGATCAATGTTTTAGTCTCTCATCATTTAACTAAAAAATATATGCGGCTTTATAAGAATTACAAGAAGGTAACTTTATCATGTTAATTATGAATGAAGCTTGTTCTTCCAATGAAATACTGTGATGAGAACTTTCTGATCAAATTTCAAGTAGTTTCTGAAGATCATGGGTTCTCTTGAAGCCTGCTAACAAACTTCATGCTCATATTGCTCATATAAGGCCAGCAGCGTTTGAATACAGAGAAAGACTACGAAGAGAGCAAGCCCCATAATGAGATCTCCATTATGAACTTGTTGCATAAAATGCTTTCGATATAGAGGTACCCTAAAGAGCTTACCAACGTATAATAGACTAAAAGAGCTACCACAGCTTCTTAACACGGATGGTATCCTAAGAGAAGCAATTGCCCGTAGAAAAGATTATAAGCAGGATTTAAATGTCACTAGATATTTATAAAGGACTCTGAAAATCACGAAGCAAAGGGGAGCTACGATGGAGAAGAATCATTTACCATGATGAACAGCTTGAGGTCTTTTCCACTCGCTATGTCATGGAGCACGGACTTGAGCCGATTGGGCTTGGAGTAGAAGGTCAGCGCAAATTCTTTGAAAGCTTGTTTTGACAATTTCAGTGGTCTTGTGAGGAGGTCTCGAACACATCAAAACTAGTAGCTAATTTGGTGTTTGTGATGCGGTGCAGCAACATATAGTCTCATGTACGTGTGCATAACATGTCAACTTCCTCTTTTTCCTCTTTGAGAGGGGAGAAGAAATGCCTAGTCCCTTGCATGTGTGATCTTTAGTTTAGCTTGAGAGCCTAGCTAGATGGTTAAGAGCTTGGTGGCCCATGCAATCATATGCATATCAATGTAGGGGTATCTCTTATAAGTAAAATTCTGCCAAATTGGTTCCTCCCCTTTTTCACCTATAAGATCCATATCTATGATGAAAAGTGCTTCAAGATCAATCAGAGCACACACTTGGACATAGCTACAGAGGCACAAACTCTCAATCTAGTCATTTAACCACAAAAATTTGCCTGATGCAATTGCAATAATTTTTAGATCGAAGTTTCATCGTTGGTTCTTCAATCCTGATTCACACTACTATCCTTTTCATTGGGGTTTTTGATACTTTGAAATTTGGTTACCTTGATTCAAGGGTTAGGACTTTGGCTCCTAATGATCCAAAGTCCTTTTGCCAATATTTTTTTTAAGTTCTCTGATCAGAAGCAAAATACATAATGGTCAAACCCAAGGGGAAAAGTTTCAAATTCTCGTGCTACATGCCATTTCTCCTTCAAGGAATTAGTAAAAAAATCTAATTCAAGATGTTGTTATCCTACTATTTTTCTAATAAATGCTAATTTCTGATCTTCTTTGACTTCGTCCGTATCACTGCCTTCAAAATGAATAACATTATTAAAGTGGTCTCTCAATTTTTCAATCTCTTGGTTAGCCGGTTGATACATCCTTGAGTTAGGTGTCATCTTTCTAGCCACGAGTTACCATCCTATTGTGCTTTAAGTGTTAATCTCCTCTAGCTTCTTTTAGATGCCTTCAAAACGAACAATGTTATTAAAGTGGTTTTTTAAATTTTTTTAATATCTTGAACAGTCATTCGACACGTCCCTGTGCAGGGTGTCATCTTTCTAGATTGAGACCCACAGGCTCTTCTTTAAGATATCTCTGCGGTCTTCTTCTCAGGTACATCACATTTCCTTCCTATTTGAAAGTTTTTGTTAAGGTTCCAGCGTGTGATTGATCTCAGTGTTCTCTTGAACAGATTCCGTCTCCAACCTCTTGTCGCTCTCCATCCTCCGGTCGCTGTCTGTGGGCTTCATTGCGCTTCACTTCATCAGCAGGATTGATAAGATGGCTAGGCTTCAATTTGACGCCACCTTTACTCTCTTTCTGCGACAATGCTGCCCTGAGGGCCCCGCCAATCCCCTGCACCCAAGCTTTAATGAGTTGGGAGGCAGTTCTACCGATCGGTAAACTAGCGAGTTTCCACTGGCTTTTTAGGCGGAATTTTCTGCACCAAAGGCTGTGAAAAGGATTTATACTTGTCTTGCGAGGCACGCCATGGATTTAAACCCATGGACATTGCCCGCAAATAGATCATTCCCAAGTATGTGGCTTTTTATTGGGTGTTATGCCACGCTTGGAGCAAAGGTGATGTCTTCGTTGGTGCAATAAGGATGGAATGGAAAATCTATATATTGTATAGAAATTTCTGCATGAATGCTGCCACTATTTCTCCTCTAACTCCTTGGCAATTTTGTTGAAGGATAACTGAATGGAGAAACAGTTCTCTGAGTCCCAATTTAGCTACCATCCTTTTGATTCGCCAAAGAATCTTCTGAATTATTGTTGGGTGGCTATATTACATAGCCTTATTCATTACAAACATACATGGCACAAATTAATGAAGCTATCTGTTATACTTGGAGGCGTGATTTTGTTGTTTATTGTTCTCTCTTTTTTATTATTTTTTAATTAGTATTTTTACTTGGCCTAATTTTTGACTGGTTTCGATTTTTTTTTTCTTTGTTTGTTGCCAATTATTTATTGCGGTCTTTATGAAACCAAAATTCGTTTATTTTGCTGATCTTTAACTTAATTATCGAATATCAATTAGGTTGTTTTTCATAATCTAATTATATAGTTTTAGCATAAGCCAATCAACAAAATTTACTGAGTTCGATGCTATTTATGTTTTAATGTTTGTAGATTATAATCCATAGAGTAATATTTTGATTTATGTATCTTACCATATATTTTATTACATTAATATAATTATTTTTTTTTATACTAAATTTTTGCATGGATGGAAGACCATTAAAATATATAAAATTTATTTTTTTATTTTTTTAAATATAAAATGTACTTAAAAGTTTGGATCTTTAATTTGAATGATTTATTATCGGTTTTTAAATCATTAACTTCTTGATAAATTAAAATAAATCTTAGATAGTATTAGATATGAGACAATATTTGAAATATTACTGATGATCTTAAAATGATGATAAAAATATTAATTTGATATTTTTATTTTAATAATATTTTATAGTTACTAAGAAATTAAAATCACTGCGAAAATATTAAATCACTATGATAATGATGTGTACCTGTAGACAATTTATCCTATAATTGATCATTAGAAGAATGAGATTGTTTTTAAAATAATAAAAAAATTATGATTACTTTTTTTTCTATTTATAAATGGCACACTCCAATCCTACTCCATCTTTCTTTTGTTTTGTTTTGTTTTTTTTAAATTTTTTTTTTTTTTTTTGAGTTCGACCAGTTTGGTGTCGCGCTACTGCAGGTATTTATATTGAAGTGGATATAATAAGCTTTATATCTTTTCGATAATTAAATTAAAATTATAGATATCATACTTATATATTATAAATATATAAAAAAAAAAGTTCTTAGAAAACCATGACAATTGCCAATTTCTATGATCTATAAAAATAGGGCCAACGATTGTTGATGGCTTTTGATTATTGAAAATAGGAGATATTGAATAATTAATTAATTAATGAAAAGTTCGTGCAATTATCTAATGGTACATTCGAAAAATTTTAAATAGGTTCGACGCTTTTCATAAATCCACGTGGAAGGATTAATTATATTTTTTCTTAAACTTTAAAAGCTATCTCAAATCTATAAAAGAAAAGAAAAGAAAAGAAAAGAAAAAAAAAAAAGGTAAGAAAAAAGTTTTAAAAAATAAAATAAAATATTTGAAGAAGAATCTCGATAGATATCCAGTTATTTTCAGCCTTCCTTCCACCTTGCATTCTAGCCGTGGCATTCATCTGATACTTTTGGCGTAATAATTCCAGAGGCTCTAAAGAAAGAAACCGACCCCACGAGCACAGCCTGGCGCGCAAATAAGAATGATGCGGGGAGTGATGCGGAGCCTCCTCTGTCCGCTGTCCTTTACCTCTCACCCGATAATAGCAAGCATAATATCAATGGTCGTAGCAGAAAACCCAATAAAAAACGCGGCTGTCTTCCCTTTTTCACCGTCACATCTACTCGGTTCCCGGAACGAAGACCTCCGGTAGCGTCCAAGGCTATATTAATATATAAATCGCCACCGCCGGTCCAAAAAAGTGTGGAATAAAAAGCAAGAGGAGCTGCAAAAGCGTTGAGTTAGAAGAATCCAAGAAACAAAGGAAGGGGAAAGTGGAGCTCACTAGAGAAACAGAGACGATCTCCGAAGAAAAAAAAAAGGGCTCGTATGAGGGTGATGGCGATCTCCATCTCGGTGGTGGCCGTGATCTTGTTCCTCGACCTCTTCGCCTTCGTCCTCGCCGTGGGCGCGGAAATGAGGAGAAGCACAGTGAGTTGCGTCGCTCCGTTTCTTTTCTCCCCTTCTTCTATTCCCCTCGCCCTTGACTTTTCCCTTGATGTTGTGCTCTGTATATTCATATGAAGGGGAGGGTGGTGCCTGACGAGTATGATGAGCGGACGTACTGCCAGTACGACTCGGACGCGTCGACGGCGTACGGGCTGGGGGCGTTCGGGCTGCTGCTGGTGAGCCAGGCGGTGGTGAGCGGCGTCTCCCGCTGCCTCTGCTTCGGCCGGGGGCTCACCGCCGGTGGGTCCAGGGCCTGCGCCGTTGCTTCCTTTGTTCTCTCGTGGTAAGTTGGCCTGTCCGATTCATTACCTATTATTGTGAGAGGTAATATTGTTATCGAGACTTTCCACCGCCCTTCTTCACCGCTTACAGTCACATGGAGATGGAGACAGGTATTGGGGACATCGGATGGTGGCTGATTATTAATTAGTAGTTTTGGTTGACTGTTTTTAATAGAAGATTGGCGAGCCTACTCACAAGCACACACGGAATGCTTAACAAAGAGCAGTCTTCGTTGTAAATGTTGTCGGTGGACTCCATACTTTAGTTATAATTTTTCACTTGTAGTAGTTTAGTCTATTTTCAGAGAAGAAGGACAATAACGTAGTTCTTAAGAGGTTTTTTTAATTCCCCAAGTTGTGCAAGATTTTAAGAAACAATCGAAACGAACCATTTCATCCAGAATTAACAGGTTCTGCGTTCTACAAATGAATCATTTGGGGATGATGAATAGGGTATGTAACTGTATATAACTTTTCTAGCACGTCATCAGATTAATATAGTTCCAGATGCAATTATTTGTTCGTTCTCATGGATGGATACAATAGGGTGAGATTGATGACATGATAATAAGTGACTCTTATGATTTGATAATATCTCTTCATGATTTTTACTGATTGTCACAGTCTAATAGTTGAGTCTTTGTGCGAAGATCTTAATCGGTTTACATGCAATGTTGATCGGTTGTTCCTGGATTGCAAA
This sequence comes from Metroxylon sagu, assembly GCA_017589505.3. Lineage (NCBI taxonomy): Eukaryota > Viridiplantae > Streptophyta > Magnoliopsida > Arecales > Arecaceae > Metroxylon > Metroxylon sagu. The sequence continues at coordinate 306,779 of JACVBY030000397.1, read as the reverse complement.
TCCTATGAGAGCTGGACAGACTGAAGGCTAGAACTGAAAAGCCTTTGTCCTTTCAATCCACTATGTTCAAGTAATAACGGTTTATGAGAATGCATAGTCATCAATGTCATCATGCCATCCATTATCATCATAGCTGGTTATTTTTGACTAAAATGTAAGGGTCCACCAATGAATTCCTTGACTATGTTTGTCTCACCATCCTTTTCGGTATTCTTTCTGTTTTTGTCCTCAGTGCTTTACAGCCAAGCACTGTTCTTAGCCATTCATATCTGGTTGAAATGACTCCAGCTGGGGTCATTTGAGGCATTTGCTTCTTCAAATAATTGTTAAGACTTAATAGGATTTAACTGTGTGCCCAATAAGTTATATTCCAGTTTGATATTGAGCACAAATATTCGTTTAGGATACCTCAAACAGGACTTGCTTTAGTTCAAATCAAGAGCAATTTGCCTTGTTTTGCTCTTTTTGCCCACAGGATTTTTTTATTCCTTTTTCTCTAAATTACCAAATTGGACATGGAAAAGGGGGACTGTGGTGCTTGAAGTGACTAGTTGTAGGTTCTTGTTGTGACAATCGAAGTCTTATTCCTCTCACCAATGATATTCTGTAAGAATTCTTCAATGGTGACTTCTTTCCTTGATAGTTATCTAGTGTAGTTTAAAATGATCCAATGACAGGACGTGCCTGTGCTATGTATGTTCAGCTTGAGAATCTAGTCAACTGCATATTAGATCCCTTGAGAACATGCCTAATGACCTACTGCGTTTTAACCTGGCATCCTTTTAACAGCTTGTTACATGGGACAATCTTCTGTATTAGTAGATGAAAATTGCTGTATTTGATTCTCCATGAGATGACTAATGAGATTTTTCTTGTTTATCTTAGAAATGCTGTAGAATCATAAACTGCTTTTGTTAATCTTGTTAGATATATTCATCGGCAGTGATGTGATAGCTTGCCTCAGTAATTATTCAATAAACTAAAGTTTGTCATAATCTAGATAAGTTATCTTATTGACCTTCCTTCAAGGGGTTAGAAATTCAGAAATTTTTGTACACCTGTGATTCATTTCTCACCAATATAGATCTTATTCATAGTTTATGTGATAATGTTGACCAGGCCAAATTGCCTTGTGTTTGTGAATGGTTTTGTCCATGAGAAGAACCTTTTAAGGAAATTGTATTATTGGAGATGGTGCAGTTTTGGTGGTAAACTTCTCCTATCAATCAATGGATTAAGATCCTTATTTATGGGCTGCAGTCCAAGGAAATTACTCATACCTTTTTTCTTCTTATTTTGAGATGCATGTTATCTTAGTAGTCTTGATGCTTACTTATTTTGGAGTTGTTTCCTTTATTAGGTAACCTAGGACCTCTTGTTGATTCACTTGATTGTAGTAGTATATGGGTTTAAACGTTAATGCTTGGTCGGTTTCATAGCTACAGCAGAAACTGAGGATGGGAATTTATAAAAGTTGTTCATATACAATGAACATATGAGGTTAAGACCTTTGGTCTGATGAATGGAAGTTGCAAGACTGATTATGGAAAATCTTGAAATAATATTTGAGCAAATCTTATACAAGAAAGTGTGGTAAATGGAAGTTGCTAGAATAATTATGAAAAATCTGGAAATAATATTTGGGCAAGTCCTATATAGGAAAGCTTGGTGAATGAGCATTCATAAGACTGACCCTAAATGGTTGGGACAAGGCTTGTTGCGGTTATAGCTTTGTTGGTTTCATGCAAATGCTTTTAAATTTCAGGTCTACATCTTATTTAAATATTTTGACGACATCAGAACTTTTGAATGGACAAATTCCAAATGACATCATTGTTTTTATTCAAGATTTTTCCTTGTCAACTATGGGATGGGCTATAGAGTACAACTTTGATTTGAGAAGCTTCCAAAGTATTTTGGACAGATTTTATGATTGAGTGTCAAAAAAAGCTCAATTCCGAAGATAATTATCAGATACTATGATATTATCAGCTTCTAGAAAGTGTAAGAAGTCAATCATCAACCTGATCAAATTGAGAATCCTACAAGAAGTAATAAAGGGGAAGATCTTTTTTTTTTAAATAAAAAAAAAATCAATGCAGAATACATCTATGATGATTTTCATGTAACAATCCCAAAGAATCCTTATTCTTTCTCCAGAATGTAGGATTCTTAAATAATAACCCTTCTCAAGCATAGGGGAAAGGAAGAATGAAAACTTAACTAGGCCTCATGGAAATGGAATATTGGGATGCAACCACTAAAGGTTCACAGACATGAATGGATGAACCTCATCTTACCTATAGACATTCTCTCTCTTCTTTAGTATTGTCAACCTTTGGAGGTAGATATTGCTAAATTGTGTTGTTAATCTGCTTCTTGAATTTTTATTGTGTGCATGCATCCTGTAAAAGGCATAACTATGGCTTATGGTTCAAGTTTGCAGTATGCGTCACTTACTGTAATCTAACACATGAGGCTAAAGACTTGTCTAAAATGCCTCTGATTGAAGCATGATGTGGGACAAGAGCCAAACAAACTATACAATGAATGATCTGGTATGAAGGTTCATTGCCTAAATACGACAGTAATAATGGTCTAGCATTGAGCTTTATGCCTTTCATTGAAGCATGAGGTGAGACAAGTCTCAAAAAGTCTGTTTCTAAATAATGATGGATTTGGAATGTTAGTTCATTGTCTAAATATGACAATAATAATAGTCTCGAATCAGGCTTTATGCCTTGTCATTTGATCGATCTCGCGAATCATTCTGGTGATTTTCCATTAACTTGAATTGTTAAAGGTGTTTTTCCTTCTTTTGGTTGCTTTTAGTCCAACAATCTCTAAAATTTTGACTTGTATGTACTAATAAGTTCATTTTCTATTGAATTGCTTCGTTTGTTTCCTGTTTTATTGTGCCTTGGTCTTTCAATTGTGGAGCCCTTGTTCATTAAATGGTATTTACATTTTTTTTCATTTCAAGTTTAAAGGTGCTTATATGCAATGGTGCAAGGTTTTTTAGGTCCCGGCGGGATGTCCTGTGAGACGGGACATCTTGGGACATCCTTTGTCCCAAATATTAGGATTGGATGGGATGGTGGTGCATCCTGTTCCATAAAAAAGCTGGGATGGCCCCATCTCAGGAGATTTAAAACTTTGCAATGGTGGACCTTGAGGCAAAGGACTAGCTTATGAAGGACTTTATTGCTAGGATCAGGCTTAAGAAGGACTTTAGTACTTGCTATCTAAGATCTGAGATTAGTATAGTCAATAAGAAAACTTGAAATTTAGGGTAATGAGTGTTCAAAAGAAAGACTATTTAGTGTGTCCCTTTTGTGGGGAGATGAACTGAAGCATAACCTAGAGCTTTATTGGACAATCAAATATAAGTCTGTAATCACAGTAGATCAAATATGCACAAAGAAATTTGTAGACAGCAAGATGATCTATTCAAAGTCCAAAAGAAGCAGGGATAAATAGCAGATTTATGAAAGAAGATGTTTTGGAGAGAGAAGAGAGGAATAAGAGCAGAAAAATAGAGAGAGAAGAAGAGGGGAAAAGAGAGGGAGCAAACAAGAGGGCTGAACCAGGCCTCGAATTCCATTCACATTAATTAAAAAAAAAAAAAAAAAAAAAAAAAAAAAAACCCAGGATGCAAGCCGTTTGCTTGACTCACTTTATAAAGACTCTCAAACTTGACCCACAAGTTAATTTTAGTTTTTTGGGACTCTTTTAAGATAAACAAGTCTCTCAAAAAGTTTCCAAAATAAATTAGCTATGGACTCTTAGGCTCTTAGCAGCCTGTGGTACTATAGTGCATTATTCATGCTACAGTGATGTGAACAGTACCAATTGCATAACTTACCTAAATTGACTCCTTTTGGACTCCTTAAAATTGTGGAGTTAAAGATCTTATGATACAATATTGCTTGGCTATTATTGGGCTGCAAATAATTTAAGAACTTTAAATCAGCAAAAATTGGGCTATTGAATGTGATGCAATTCAGTCCCGCATCATTAGGTATGGTGGTCTATACCTTAATCATGCATATTGATGATTCTGATTTGTCATTGTCTGGTCATCTACAAGGACTTGAGATTTCAGTCATCTGCCCTTCAGTATATAATCGTTGCTAAAGAGACAAAGATGTAATTTATTTGTAGTTGAAGTGGTTTAAGGTTCCTTCAAAAGTTCTGAGGCAAGCTATCTGCACTAAAGACATGCTGCCTTAAATAGTGCACAAGTTCTAGCTGGTTCCTCTCCAGGATATGGAAGGCCAACTTGGTCTTCTAGTGCGCATGCTAAAGGATGCTAGTTTTATGGAAATCCTTCCCAATCATTTTTCATGCTTGTGGCACCTTAAAAACTTCTCCAAAATTGTTTGGTTCATGGGTTTATTTAAGGATTATACAAACTAACTCAAAACTCATTGTTCATGGGTTCTGTAAAATTTACTACAACTAAACAAGTCTACATAGTGCATTGAGATACTCACACAAGATCACGCTTTGAACATACAAGATGCATGATTGGTCTTTTTTAAGTTTGATGTTTGATAAATCATAATTAAGTCATATTTGTTGACTATACATATTTTATATAGATCCAGTTATGGGGTAAACTTAATGTGAATCTAGAGTGTCTTAAAATTGATTTAGTTATAGTTGTTTGGCGCTAGCTATTGGCATTAGCAATAAGATTCCTTGAATTGCTGGGGATGGAAGTGATGACAAACTCCAACGGAAGGTTGAAGATGCATTGCTGAAAACAAAAGATTCCTTCCACTAAGCATCTCATGCCATGGGCCTTTTCTTGAGCTGATATTTGTTAGCCATAAGTTCTCACATCCTGTGATTTTGGGATGAACTTCCACTTTCTTGCTTCTTAATGTGATATTTTTCCTGATTATAGTTTCCCTATAAATTTTATTTCTTTCAATAAAGTAGTTATCTTGAGATAAAGGAAAATCTCAAACAGATATGCAATGAATACTACTTCAAAGAATAGGCTGAGAATATATTTTGCCATCAATACAGTTGGTCTGCTTGCCAAATAATACTATTCAAAGTTTCTAGTGTTCATTTTAGTGGGTTGGAGGCAACCAGTCTATTTCCTTCTGTTGTTTCAATTTACTTTTTTGTAAATAGAAGCTTTTAGCATATCTCACATTAAATGAAGGAAAGTCATATTGAACCAAGATATGATGTATCTTTCTGATGGTTGGTCTGCTCGAGGTTAAGGCTCTCCTCCCACCCAGCCTCGTTCAAGCTGCCATTCACAGCCCAATGTAGGACCCTATGACCAACCCTTGGACAAAAAGAGTCTTCTTTGGTGTTAGCACCAACCCCCACCTTCTGAAGTTAGTGGGTTATTTTTATTGCTCCAGCCTACCAGCTTCTGGTGACATTAAGGATTTGCAGCTTTTCATCTTTGAGTGGGCAAGTATATGCTATATTAAGCTTTCCTGCAGTGTCACTAGCTTTGTCAACCTATTCTCTATCTGTTTATGGTGCTAGTTTAGTCTATTACTTTCATAAAGAAATACAAAATCATAAAAATAACAAAATTAGTCTTGCATCATCAGACATTTGATGATGTTGATTTAAATATACATAATTCATGCATTATCGATTACATCTTCTGGTCAAGTATGATCATTTGGCTAGCCAACCATGATCGACATACAGTGAAAAGATTGCAATATCTGTTTTGTATTGATAATTTTATCAGAAAACAAATAGTCTATTTAGATCTTTTGGCTGAATTAATAATTACACACACACACACAAGCGCGTGCGTGCACACACACTTATATATATATATATATATATATATATATATAAAGAGAGAGAGAGAGAGAGACCTAGATCCGGTCACCTTTCCTATCCTTTGATCCGCACAGTTTACAAATCTTAAAGATGAAAAAAGTGTAAAAGATAGGGCGGCTTTAGAATCCGTATGGATTCAAAGATGGAAAAGGTAATCGAATCCTAAACTTGATTACATTCGAATATAGTCAAGCTTGGATCCAGTCACTTCCCTTACCCTTGGATCCACATAATTGACGAATCCCAAAAATAAAAAAAAATAAAAAAAGGTGGAGTGGCTTTAGGATCCGTGTAGATAAAAGGGTGGAGAAGGTGATTGGATTCTGGACTTGGCTACATTCGAATGTAGCCAAGTCTATATATATATATATTTATATTTATATTTATATGACAAGTCATTAATCCAGATTTATATGCCTATAGGTCAGGTTATTGACTGTGTAGCATGTCTGTTTATAGGGAGTGTACTCTTATGGTATCTCTTTTATGCGCTCTGCTAACCATGGCAGTTAGATACTAATGCTAAACTATGAATGTGAAATTGGTACATCGTTTTACAAATAATTCATACTTTCTCTATTACATTATACATTTGCCATGTCAATTTAGTAATGGGATTCTAAAAGGTCATTTTATCAGTTAGCTCTTCTCCCAGAAATGCTATCCTAAAACCTTGTCTAACAGCCACCCTAAAGCCCACTAATTTGGTGGATAATACCCTGCCCTACAGGGGGGTTGTTCAATTTTTCATATACCACGAGGGGCCTCGGCATGTTGCCGAGATAGATGTATGGATCACTGGCCTTCGAAAATAGAATGAAAACTAATGGTGAAAACTGATTGAGGAGACTTTGCATAGGAGAAATTTCTGTAATGACTATTAGGAACAGGAGGAACTGCAACATCAAAATTCCATTCAATGATAAGTCCTGCAACATCAAAAACAGGTCGGCTCATCGTGTTTATTCTGATCTCCAGGTTTACTTTTCTGGTGGCCGAGGCATGCCTCTTGGCAGGGTCAGCTAGGAACGCATACCACACAAGGTATCTGGGTTTCTATGCCAAGCAGGACTTGCGATCATGTGCAGCTCTGCGGAAGGGGGTCTTCGCAGCAGCAGCTGCGTTGGTATTGGTTTCCATGGTGGCATCGCTCTTGTTCTATTGGAGCTACTCCAAGGCTGACACTGGAGGATGGGTGAAGCACCGAAATGAAGATGGCGTGGGAATGGCAGAGTATGGTCCAGGTAAGGGTGAGTTTGGAGTACCCAAGGCTTAAATTGTTCTTGTTGTATAATTCTATTTTCTTGCATCTTTGTGCCTTTGGGGACCTATGAGAGTTCTTTTGCTGTTAAGATTATGATGGTAAACTTGTAAAATATTGTGATCAACCAGGAGGTCAAAACTGAAAAAAGTCACACAAATATGACCTACAGTATGCAGTTGGCCACTACTAATTTCATCTAGAGTCCTGTGTGTTGCTAGCCTTATCTGAAATCCGTCCATCTTAATGAGCCAGAGCAAAGTTTCTCGCAAACAAGTTTTGCTACTTGTGACGCATAATTCAGCGTCAAGCCCCACTGGACATCAAGTCATCAGCACTGCACGCTGGTGGGTGGAAGCAGGTATGAACTCTGGCACTGGCGTTAGATCACTGTACAGAGAGAAGATGAGGGCGTATTATCTTCAGCACTGCTGTAGGTGGTCCACATCCTAAATCATCTGAAGCCCTAATTGGAAACACCGTAGACCATAATTTGAACCACCTTTAAAACAGCAACAATTTGATCTGAATTTCTTGGGGAATTAACCTGCGAAAACATCAGTGCTCAAACTGGTTTGGAGCTCCAGGTGGAGTAAATCATGCAACGTCATCAGAATGACTGACAGTATTCCTGTGTGCTGAAGAATCTGTAATAGAATCCTTCATGATTCAGGCGAATTGTTTGGACCTACAAAGAGCTTGGGTTGCTGAATGCATCTGTATCATGTTTAGCCTGTGAACGCCCAAATCATCATCAGTCTCCCTTCGGCGAGTAATGTATGCCGAGAGAATGCAAAGATGCTCCTCCAACGAGGGTCGTGGCGTCAGAATAAATTCCTCGCTTTTTAATCGAATAAGCTGGATGAGCCGAGCGTCAGCTGCTCATGAACTACTTGCTCCTCCGGCAGTGCTATATCAAGTGAGATGACCTCAGATGCCAAACATTCAACAGCCACGTCAGATATTTGTCATATAAAGTGGAGGTGAAATCAAAACACAGGAACCAAGGGTATTTTTGATTTTTAAAAATAATTCTATTTTCTGTTTTTATTTTCCTTGAAAACAAAATTATTTCTGAAAATATATTTGATGGATGAAAATAGAAATAATTTTCTGAAAAATAAAACTCTAAAATAGCAAAAGATGTTTTGATTAAAAAAAAAAAAAGAAAAGTAAAAAACAAAGGACAGGTTCTTTATCGTATTTTCTTTAATTTTTTTCTTACCTTTTTTTAAAAAATATTATTTTTAGTAAAAATAAAAATAAAAAATATTCTAGAAAACCAAATGTATTAACAGAGTTCTTTTGTATACTTTCTCTAATGAAGTAGAAGCAAGCACCTTATGGTAATAAAGATAACAGACAATTACAAACTGAACTATGGTAGTGGTTGCACCTCTTCTCTAGGTGCAGAGAACCTGAAGCTCTTGCGAGACAGTGGGAGATGCTCTCAGAAACAATACATTTGTTCTTGGTGTATTATTTCTTGTCCCCATGGTCTTGCTGTTCCCCATGCAATCCCACCTGCAGTATTTTACAAGCAACTCTCAGCAATACCACCTTTGTGTTTTGATGGCAGACGGTGCCAGAATATTTTTGAATTTTCGTTTAATAGCTCATCTCCTCTTCAAGCCAATCTATTCAAATCAATGGCGGACGGTGTTCTGGGCCCCTTGACTCCCTTGACCAGCGACCTTAGGTTTGGCTCCTGACGACTAAAACGTGGGCAACATTATGCTGCATGTCCTTCCATGTTTCATTAGAGGTCTATATTAAATCTGATGACGAAATAACTTGACTTTCCCTCTGGTGGGTTCATGCACTCTCGTCCATTCCCATCCTCTATCCCATCCCGTGCCACCACAAGGAAATCCCAAGTTTCACGAGGGTGGAACATGACCCTCACCTACTTCTAATGAGCAGAGTTATACTGGCCCACTTTATGGAGGTGAAACAGGATGCAGTGTTTGTCTGGGTATGGGTCTCGCGCGTGGGGCTCACACAGATAAAAGTGAAGCGTTCGCCAATGTGAGCTCTCCTTGAGGTCTTTCTATCTTTCAATGGAACCTTTATCCGCTTTGTGGAGGTTTTGCGGGTGTGGACTGTGTTGGTTCTCTCAGCTTTATGGAGAACTAAATGAATGGAATTCCCCATTATTTCTTGTTCAATCGCCTACTGTTGTTCTGCTGTTGATTGATACACTGATGATGGTGAGTGAATGAACTCTTTGACTTTCCGGAAGTTGGAAGGAACTAAACTCTTCCTTGGAGGACGATGCTATTGATGTAGGTCGCATGAGACAGGTGGGTTATGGTGCTCTCTGGGTGCAATTTGGTAGCACAGTTGGGCAAACTTTGAGAATTTAGTCTCAGTTCGCCAAACCATCACTTAACTGATGAAATATCTGGCACGTAAGGCATTTATGATACTTCAAATTTAATTCCATATTAGATAGAGGAGAAAGTGTTATGTGCTTATAACTCAAGTTCATTTACTACCCATTAACTTCAACTTAAGTTTTTGAGTCACGTGGTTTTGGTTCGCTAACGAAGTTAATTAGATCGGCGGATGGGCTTGGATCCGAATGTGTAGAAGTTAGTGTGCAACACCAACGATCTGGCTCGAAGTAGATTCTGGCTAACTTGTGATTAGTGTGCAATACCGACGATCTGGCTCGAAGTAGATTCTGGCTAACTTATGGTATGCGACGAGGATGCCGCATTATAAGAAGCCAACGATCTGGCAACAATCTGGCTCGAAGTAGATTCTGGTTAACTTGTGGTTAGTGTGCAATACCAACGATCCGTTCAAGTAGCATTACGGTGGCTAACTTATGCATTTATGAATGCCGCATTATACGACGAGGATGCCGCATTATAAGAAGGGAATAAGAAGGAAAAATTGTGATACCTCAAATTTAGTCCTATGTTGGATGGGAAAGAAAGTGTCATGTGCTTATAACTCAAGTTCATCTGCTATCAAATAACTTTCATTTGAATTACCAAATAACTTTCATTCGAGTTTTTGAGTCACGTAGTTTCAGCCTGCTAATAGAATTAATGGTCAGTAGGTGGATTTGAGGCATTACAGCATCGTTTATTATCATGAGTATTTGCCAAGAAAAGACATCCATGGCAGCAGCTGATGGGAAGCAGAACTTGCCTGTCACAAATTAGCATGGTCGGTCACGTAATTTTATTACTTCACCCGACTTTTATAGGGGATACAAGGCCGGAGTGACCATTGAGCTCCAACCAGTGCTCCGAGGGCAATGGTAGCACCAATGTTAGTGCCTCAAACTCGAGCATCAAAAAAATTGTACATTTGTATATAAAAATAACAAGGATAATGGTGTATGAAAACTGAAATAGTTGTGTATAGAACATGCTTAATGGAAAATACTAATTGACAGTCAAGCAAAATACCACAAGTCAAGCTCTTCATACTTATATTTGCAAAATAAACTTTCTGCCTTAATAATTAATTTAAAAAATCATGCTTACATGTTGGACGATGCACCTGCTTAATGCGACGAATATATGTACACCTCTGTAGTAATTTAATGCTAGTATATAAATCACGTGATGCACACAGCATGCTTTTTTTTCAATTATTTGTAAAATACAATATAGCAATATAACAATTTGTCATAAATATAAAGTTCAAATAACTAAATTTTTATATCACATTAAGTAAGAAATTTTCATGGTAGCCAAAATAGAAGCATTTAGCGAATGAAGAGTTCTATATAATATAGGTTTTATAAAAATACTCTTGTTATTAATACTGGCTTTATTAATATTGGTCATATATATATATAGAGAATATGAGTTTTTTCTTTCTTTTTTTTAATTATTTAAATATAAATAATAATATAATAAATTAAAAATGTTAATAGTTAAATTATTATTATATATTAAGTAATAAACTTTCATATAATGATTGAGTATATTAATGTCGATACTATTAATTTTTATTGCACATTAAGCAATGAACTAAATAATGATCAAACATATTAATATTAGTATTCTCATCATGAATGAATAATGTTACACAAATTTAATCTTCATGTTATATATATATATATATATATATAATAAAAAATAAATAATTTTTTATTTTATGCTTAGCATGCATTTTATGAGCAAATAAACGAACTTATTTTTAGCATTAAGCTTCACTCTTCTACCCCCCACTGTGGTTTGGTCCCCACCTCCCATGTCATTTTCCTTGGGTGTTTTGCCCCTTCAACTTGGTACTTGTAGAGTTGGATATATCAAGCGAAATCCCAATGAAGCGCTGCGGCATGGCATGGCTCCCCGTTTCCCGGTTTTTTCTTAATTCCATCCATTTAGAGCAAAGCTCGCCGTTTCCCGGTTATACCGCGGAGGATCCGAATATTCGGTGGCACAAAAAAAAAAAAAAAAAAAAAAAAAAAAAGGCGTAACTGACACGTCAGCAATTTTTAAGAGGTTTGACCGACTAAAGATGACGACCAACCTTGTCCCATCTCATCCACTGATCCAATTCAAATCTCATCGATGATAACGCCAATCAACCAAACACGAACCATCAATAACAGCACACTAGCATCTGGCACGTAGCAAGCGTCCATGCGGAGGAGGCACGAGGCCCTCCACAACTAGGGGCGCATCATTAATTTTCTTTTCTTTTTTTTTTTTTTAACAAACCCGCTCCTTCTTCTGGCGTGAAGCGCAACGCCTGGATTCATTGCACTTGGACCGTTTAGTTCCTACATTAATGAATAAAAAGAAGATAAGCCATGCCTAAATATATAATTAAATTAAATTAATAGATAGAAGATGACGATGGTCGGAAAGGAACCCTAAACCTAATCCATTCTTGTTCACCACAAAAAAAAAAAAAAAAAGACTCATCCATTCTTCCTTTAAATGCTCATCGGAAACACAACGAAGCTAACATGGCTTCTTCCGAACTGTCGCTGATCCTCCCTAGAGTTCTCATCGTCTCTCGCCGGACCGTCCGCAAGAACAAATTCGTCGACTTTGTCGGTAAAAAAATCAAACACCTAAACCTCTCTTTCCAACTCTTTATGTAACATTCTGTAAAACATGTGCGAGGTGTTATCTATTTTTCTTTTTTTTAAGGGGAGTATCATCTTGATCTCATCGTCGGCTATGGGGCCGTCCCGGTGATCGTTCCTCGTGTGACCGGCGTCCACATGCTGCTCGAAAGCTTCGAGCCGATCCACGGCGTCCTCCTCTGCGAGGGGGAGGACATCGACCCCTCCTACTACGAGGCCGAGGTCTCCGGCCTGTCCGCCGAGGAGCTCGACGAGATCCGCCGCCTCCACGCGAGCGACACCGCCATCGACCGCGAGAAGGACACCATCGAGCTCCGCCTCGCCAGGCTCTGCCTCGAGCGCAACATCCCCTACCTCGGCATCTGCCGCGGCTCGCAGGTGCTCAACGTCGCCTGCGGAGGCTCGTTGTACCTGGACGTCGAGAAGGAGCTTAAGAAGAATGGCAAGGACGCGGTGTCGCATATCGACTACGATAACTACGACGGGCACCGGCATGCGGTGAGGGTGGTGGAGAACACTCCATTGCACTCTTGGTTTCGGGAGTCGTTGGAGTGTGGGAGGATGGAGCTCATGGTGAATAGCTATCACCACCAAGGGTTGAAGAGACTGGCCGAGCGCTTCGTTCCGATGGCCTACACGGATGATGGGTTGACGGAAGGGTTCTATGATCCGGACGCATATAATCCCGAGGAGGGTAAGTTTATCATGGGATTACAGTTTCATCCCGAGAGGATGCGGCGGCCCGGGTCCGATGAGTTCGATTATCCAGGATGCCCGAAGGCTTATCAGGTATGGAACATATATAAATTTCCAAGCTAATTAATCTGAATTTTGGTCGCAGACAACGAGGAAACAATATCTTATCCAATCACAAACAAACTCGTTTTCAAAACGACAGTGTTCTCGACTAGTTGAGATGCCATGTATGGTTTTTTTCCAAAACTAAACTGATTAGTGATTGCCATCACAACCTCATATAGAAGATTCTTAACAGTTTCTACCAGGGAAGCGAAATTGTTACTCGATGTATACTAATTAGTATGCTTTTTCTATGTTATTTTTTTGCTGGTTGAGTCTATTGTTTTGGTATAGGAGTTCGTTAAGGCGGTGATTGCTTATCAGAGGAAGGTCAACAGCTCTGCTAGTGAACCCAAGCTGAATCAAGAATTGGAGAAGAAGAGGAAGAGCATTGTTCGAAGTTTCTCAATTGCCAAGAACATGTACGATGCTAGGACAGACATGGCCCCATCCAAAGAGTCAGATCTCGAAGTCGGAGCTGAATTCCTTGAGGTAAGTATAATGCCTAAGCAAAGCAAGAGAGACTATATATATATTGAGAAATTAATGCATCAGGTATCTGAGTTATGCGGAAAAGAAATTTGTGCTAAGGATTTATATGTAAAAAGTCTTTCTTATGTTAATTTATCTTTTGTTCGTAGTTGAACACAGTGCTGAGCGTGCAGCAAGAGAAGAGGTTGAAGCAGATGGGCGCGACCGTGAGGAATGCGTCGTCCTATCTGGAGAGACTTAAGATGAATGAGCATAGGGAGATGGTCGTGAGGAATGTAATGGGGAAGATGTCTATAGAGCAGTTGTCTGAACTTCTTTCATTCTACCGCATGATGGGTCAGGTTTGCTCGGAGGTGTTGGAGAAAAAGCTCAAGGCTGCATGAACGCGAGGAGTGGGTTACCGAACCAAATAGAGGCCAAAGATAATTTTGAGCTACATGTTAAAATCAGTGGGCAGAATGGGAACCCAGGTTGTTGCAGTTTTCCTTTATCAAAAGTCTCTGCCCATAAGTCATGCTGTTTCTTTAAATTAAAGGAGAAAGCAAGTTTCGAGCAAAATAAATCACAACGATCTAACAGACACAATTCAAAATCTAAAGAATTATGCCGATAAACAATGCCTAAATTCTAATGCATACCGTTATTGGATATTGAATGGCATATTTGCTTTTCAGTCGCAGCTGAACTTCTCACGGCAATTGCATTTTTTCTCATAGATCTGGGTCCACAGCCATCCGAATGGCAATTGTAGATTACCCTGCAGGGGCCATCCATTTGATGATGGGCTTTTAAACGCCAATTCAGCAATAATAGCAAACGCGCGAAACAATGAGCCCGCACCCGTTCAAGAACCAGACTCCAACAGGACCTTTAAGAGCAATGACTCGAGTCCAAAATGTGGTTTACTCCAAGAATTTGACACCAACCAATATATTTCATATTGGCCAATCTTCTAAGAAACAGTTGAGTCGTGCCAAGAGTAAAGTGAAACCAGACCATGCCACGTCCACATGTTTTATTGTCACACCACCATGACAAAGGAAAAGGCAAACACAAGCCTACAAATAGACACAGCAACTATCTAAGTCTAGTTTTTTTATGTATTTAAACGTACTCATCACACTACAAACAACAAAACTAGTCAAATTAAGATGGACATCAGAGAGGCATCATTAGATATTGCCTACAAAGTTAATTTAGGCACAAGCTGACTTATCAGGACATACAAAAAAAACTCACGTCCATTTGGATTTGTGTATGGAGCACACAAACTTCTACCCTTGTTCTGTCATCCATCAGATTCTAGTTTCAGAGAAGCCCAATTGCTGCATGGCTCCTGCTTCCTATAAAGTCCTCCAAAATGTGGTTTACTCCAAGAATTTGACACCAACCAATATATTTCATATTGGCCAATCTTCTAAGAAACAGTTGAGTCGTGCCAAGAGTAAAGTGAAACCAGACCATGCCACGTCCACATGTTTTATTGTCACACCACCATGACAAAGGAAAAGGCAAACACAAGCCTACAAATAGACACAGCAACTATCTAAGTCTAGTTTTTTTATGTATTTAAACGTACTCATCATACTACAAACAACAAAACTAGTCAAATTAAGATGGACATCAGAGAGGCATCATTAGATATTGCCTACAAAGTTAATTTAGGCACAAGCTGACTTATCAGGACATACAAAAAAAACTCACGTCCATTTGGATTTGTGTATGGAGCACACAAACTTCTACCCTTGTTCTGTCATCCATCAGATTCTAGTTTCAGAGAAGCCCAATTGCTGCATGGCTCCTGCTTCCTATAAAGTCCTCCAAAATGTGGTTTACTCCAAGAATTTGACACCAACCAATATATTTCATATTGGCCAATCTTCTAAAAAACAGTTGAGTCGTGCCAAGAGTAAAGTGAAACCAGACCATGCCACGTCCACATGTTTTATTGTCACACCACCATGACAAAGGAAAAGGCAAACACAAGCCTACAAATAGACACAGCAACTATCTAAGTCTAGTTTTTTTATGTATTTAAACGTACTCATCATACTACAAACAACAAAACTAGTCAAATTAAGATGGACATCAGAGAGGCATCATTAGATATTGCCTACAGAGTTAATTTAGGCACAAGCTGACTTATCAGGACATACAAAAAAAACTCACGTCCATTTGGATTTGTGTATGGAGCACACAAACTTCTACCCTTGTTCTGTCATCCATCAGATTCTAGTTTCAGAGAAGCCCAATTGCTGCATGGCTCCTGCTTCCTATAAAGTCCTCTTTTCTTCTTTCAAAGCTTCCATCGTATGGGATTTTAATTCCCATTTCCTTCCCTTCTTTTTTCAATTTTTAATTTTATGTTGCTTTGTTCTTTCCCGCCTATAATGACATGGAACGAAACACAAACGCAAAGACCCCACGAAAATAAGGAAGGGCCTGAGAGATGTGTAACCATCCTACCTCCCATGATTAGCCGGGTTCTACTGAAAAAGCAAGCTAAAGGAAAACTAAAAGCACTAGCAAAGTTCTATCTCCGGCATGCACCATGTGAAGCAAAGAACCGGTAATCTGGGTGATCAACGTGGCATTGATGAAGCCAGTCATTAGCTGCTTGTAGCAGGGAGTTTGCAAGTTGCCTCTCACGCCCTCCATTAGGAATCCATATTGTACTCTTGAACTTGTAAGAGGCTAGCCCAAAAACAGGAAGAGAGATCTTCGGAACACCATCAACCCCTTCAGGATAGGTAATTACAGGACGAGGGGCATTATCTGCACCTGCAAAGAAGGCAGGTGACAAATGTACATATAACATAAGAATACAATTAACAAAAAAATAACAGACTGACAAAATGATCAAGCCCCGCTGATAAATCTAATCAATGTGCCCACCCCTGACAACAGCTGGTTAGCTTCCCTTGTTTTTTTTTTATTTTCGTCTTTTTAACTCTTGCCAAGCCTGAGGTTGTGTGGCCGCTCAAGAAAGAAAGAGCAGTTAATGATTAGAAATAACTGGATGACCCTTATCTTTTCTGCACGCGTGTGTTTAAAGGATGAAACATATACAATATCTCATTCAGAGTCATATGTGTTTTTTCATAAAATCCATCTTGTCAAGTTGTTAATATCATATAACCAATAGAGCAGACCACACTAAACAACTGAAGGACGGGATTTCTTATAGCCTCCCATTTCCCCAAAACAGCGAACTAAAAGAAAAGCAAAAGATTTATATGGTTCTAATGCATTAAAGCATGCAATTATCATATAATGTTCTGCATGCACCCCTAGCAAATTTTCTCGTGTTTGCAAATCAGCCCTCTCACAATGCCACAATAAATTCTTGGATAAATTATTCTAGACATACAGCACTTAACTTTGGTGTTAAATTTGAACAGGATGGATCATGACTCTGTTTCTGGTTATTAAATTATGAGAAAAATGAATACATGATCTGATACACCACCTAAATTTATTCTTATCTATTCAGACTTGAATTTCTGACAAGCAACAGTTATTATTTGAACCAATATTTCTACCTATCGTTGGCTAGAGAATGTGGATTCTAGATGACAGCAGAATTAGCATTCCTTATTTGTCAGTTATATAAACCTAACAACCCCGGTGATGTCACAAATTAATTAACTACAATGCAAGAGATCAATCCAGTCCTTGGAGGACATTAGGTTTTGCTTCCATGTACTATTATATCAAAAGCATAAAGAGTGTGTTTCCATGAACCGTATACCAAAATTACACTAATCACCTTAAAAATCAGTCTTCAATAAAAGGCACCTTTATAAATGTGATAGACAGAATTAACACTACCTAAATGGATGTTACATTGTAAAGCAATAGAGATAACTAAACAGCAGGTGACCTAAAAAGATTAAGAATAACACCAAAGGTACCATATTGATAGATGCGATTGACTTCTAGTTATGGCACTAGGTTCAGTTCTTTCCTCTTATAAGGGAGAAAATTCCTGGAGAAATTCTAGGCAAGATGGTAAATTTGGCAAATAAAAACAAATGGCTTTCAGTTTTTAGCAATAGGCTTTCTACTGTAGAGAATGACTTTAGGTGGCTACGCATGCCAGAACATTTTTTCACCATTTCGTTCCATATTTTGCGAAGGGCCTCCCAGAACTAGGAAGAATAGCATCTTTTCCAATAACAAAATAGTTTGGACAATCCTTAGAGATGATGAGACGAACATAAAAATTCATCAACATGTAAGGATTATTAAGCCTAACACCCCCAAAATCAAATTAGGGATCAGGGTATTTAAGGTTTCCACTTAAGATCCAATAAGGACCAACAGCAGAAGCCATAGACTTTGAAATTCCACAAAAGAAGCATCAGAAAATCATTCAACACAAGACCTAGATGATACAAGACAACCTGATCACAAGTCATAAGACAAAATGTCCACACACATGATAGAAAATTTGCTTCATGCAGTAATGGATCAGGCACATCAAAATAAGCATCCTAAGTAGAATGAAGTTAAGAATCTATGGTTGGTCACACTGCAAAAAGATACATGCTCTGTTACAGATTCTAAAGCTACATCAATGGAAACTAAATCTGATATTTAAGCAATCACCTGGAGAGATTTAGGCAGAGAAGCTGATTGAATGGAATATATGATAGGGCAGGACTTTGGGTTGAGTTTTGACCTCAGGATGAGTTTGTCTTCCCCTTTTTTCCTTTTCTTGCTACTTATTTTATGTGTATCTTCTATGTTTCTTATGTTCCACTTATTATGAAAGTCAATTATCATTATCGAATGCTATTGGAAACTTAGAACCAATTAATGTCATGGACCAAATCAACTAAAGAAAGAACAATGAAAGAGAATTGACAACATTTCACAGGAAGGAATAAGAGTTTCAAAAAATTGCATTACAGATGGTTAGGTGCAGTCACAATTTTAAAATGCCATCTTTACTCCATTGGGTTTACAGTGCCATAAGGACCACTTTAGGAGGCTGCTCCACATTAGACCTTCCTATCATCCATTTTCCTTTCCTGAGGTTATATACCTAAACCCACATACATCACAATAATTGTAACTGTACCTACTATGAGAAAAACTACGTAGACCACAATCTTAGCCAGTAAAAGAATCCATGAGCAAGTGTTTTTTCCCTTCTTTGTTTTGTTTTGGGTGGTTGGGTACAACATAAAATATTTAATTGGGGTTTCTTGATAGGTACACAGTGTGAGAAGATTTCCTCAGTAAGGGCCATTCAAAATATTTATTTGATCCACAATGTCTTCAATTGACAAGAAGTAGTAGGCCTGTATTTGTTGTTGACTATCTATTATATTTATAGCCGCCAAGCATTCAAGTCTAGCCACACATGACATCAGTGGTGGTCACTTTTTAAAATAAATAAGTCTCAATCCTTACATGACCCAGCGTCTCATTTCCAGGTTCATCTCAGGAATACCTTTGTTTCCAATGGAGATCTCTTCTACATGTGTCTTATGAGTTTGGGTTCAAGAGGCCTCTTTCATGCACTATCTTCTTAAATATAAGTCCTATTAGAAATTCGAAGGTAAAAACAAAGCATTTCAAAGCCTCAAGATATCCATGACTCCAAAAATGCATCTTGACTGGCATTTCATGCAGATAAAAGTTACCTCTCACTGCTGTAGAAAGACAATGGAAGGTGAGAAAGCAAGCATCCAGATCCCTTAAAGTTGGTCCAGTTGGTATCCGGTATATAGGGTACCTGCAACATTTGCAAAGTTTTGAGACATCACAAGCATCCACCAGTTTCCACATCAATGTAATATATGACCTAGAAGTAAATCCTACCATGCCACAGAAATCCAACTAGATGGCAACAAATCACAACTTCTAAGCGTCTTCAATTCAGGAAAGCGTTGTGCAAGAACAGAAATCTGGAGGTAATAAGACTGTCAGCAGAGCAATATAACAAGGTCCAATACACATTTGGTTGGTCGGTAACATGAGAGAGCATACCTTATCAGCCAGTGGTTCACGAATGTATGGAGGATCCTGTTCAAGGAACTCAAAGAGCAGTTGGCCTTGAGAATTTCCAGAATCACCATCATCACTTAAAAATCCTTCTTGTGAGGCTACATGTTTCTCTCTCAAAGACAGTCTATCCATCCTTAGATTGGAGGTGCTAGTAAGACGGTTCGGACTCCATGCCCTTGAATACTCTAAACCTTGTTCATGTTCATAATCACTGCTTCCATCACTACTAGAATCTCGATAATAGTCACCATCGCTCTCCTCACCAGCTCGCCTGGTACATGAGTCCAATCAAATGTAACATTAGATATACATGTAAACAATGGTAAGTGATACTATATCCAGATGTGCAATTCAAAGAACTTGTCCAGATAGTTTTTCTCCCTTTTCTGAAAGAAAGAAATGACCAGAGAGAAACATAAATATTGCTCTAGGGAAGGTAAGGCATCATTCATTAAGCAAAAAAATGAAATCTTTTAGAACCAGAAGACAATTTGACAGAATCAGAACATAATTTGCAAGATCCACAGAGATTTTGACTAGTAACTATAAAATTCCTTTTCATTTTGGCAAGAGAGTCCACACTATGGTACACTATCTAGATTCCACTACGAAGGTTATAAGTCTTGTCACAAGGACTAATTGCATTAGCAATTATGCCCTTGGCAAAGCATGCCAAATTAGCATTCAGGGATTAATTTCAATAACTTCTTTTTTTTGAGTCAACAGTACAGTTTAGCCGAATCTTTTGAAAAAATGTTGATCCAATGGCTGGTAGAATTACAGAATTCCTCCTCTTTTTTCTTTTTTTTAAGTGGATGAAAACTTTGCACTACAGTATCCTACTTAGGCTCCAAAAGGGCTATATGTCATGTTCCAAGAAGTAACAAAATTAGCATTTAAACTAACCTTGGCATGTTCATAGGAAATACAGCATCAAGAGATGATGCTTTTGATCCCTGTTTTCAAAGATAACTAAAACATGCTTCTCAGAAAATATTAAAATACATAAGAGGATCATATGACCAAGGGTATTCACTTAATGATTATTTATTTGCTTATCGCCTCTATCCATGTCATGAATTTTTTATATTCATTTAAAAGAAAATTCTTTTCTCAAAATATCACCACTTGGGCCAACCAACTGGACGGACTGTAAAATGAGTACAGAACTATGACAGACCCATCCTGAACTATTTTTGCTAGGACCAGTTTAAAAACACCTGTTCATGATGAAACGACTTTCATCTTGACTGAAAGTTATAAAACATGACCTGTGTTACATATGGTGCCAGCATGCCTACCTTCAAGCAAGGTTTATTCTTCATTTAAAGCATTCTAAATATATTCCACTATGACTACTGATTTACTGTATTTAAAATGGTACTAGAGTCAGCAATCAGTAAAATAAATGCTTTATTTTGGACCTACATTGTTCCTATGATTCTTTTTATAGTTCAGGTATTTTAAAACATGAATAGTTTGAGTCCGTTTTTGTTCACAACCATCAAAGATAAAAAAGATACAAAAAAGAAAAAAAAAAGGAACCATTTCAAACAAAGGTCACAAAACTGAAACTTCAAAACTTGGTGTCAGTTTGTACTCATAATTTGTAAACCACTTTTTTGAAAGAATTGAGCTTGATGGGTGTGCAGTCAGATTACTTCTCTTTTTTCTTTTTTCCAATTCAGTTCATAGCACTAGGGTTATGTATCAATGCATTATAATTAAAAAATGCTAATATTTTGGTGATTGCATTAAAGCTCAACACAGATGAGTTAGGAATAGAACAGATAGAGGATATGTAAGTAGACATAATATAGGGAACAAAATCATAATTAGCTAGTTCCTTTGTATGAATGAAAACACTTAGTGAAATGGCTAATCCACAAGTTTGCACTGCAACATTTGATAAGAAAATTAGTTAGCTATGGATGGTTTGCTGCATATTATTGCATATGTAGATATAATAGCAAACTTCTATTTGAACACATTGTATCTGTCTGATTCTTGCAATGGGCATTCATTAGTAGTACTCCATTTTTCAAACAAATGATTTGCTAGAATATGGTCAAGAAAGTGGTCCTATAAAATTGCCATGCTATAATTCTGGCATAACTAATTCTACTAGGGCAGTAAAGGAAGGATTTAACAGGGGATTGAAGTACTACAAGCCACATTTGTGCTGGTCACAGGCTAGAACACTATGGTACATTCATATAAGTTGACATGACATGCCATGTTAGTCTGATGCCTAAAAACATGCTGAGGTTTATAGAAAATAAAATGGCTCTGCCTGACCAGCATAGGCCAGTACATATGACCTAAAGGTATGTACTTCATATTTATCTGCCATGGTACATATTGTATGGTATGGACGGGCAAATTTTGGTAGCTAATTCCCCATGTAGTGATGAACATTACAAACCTTTTGGTAAAACCAGTGCATCTTTTTACATGATCACTTTCTAAATCGACATGTTCTCAAACATCAAAATTATTTGCAGAATGGACTATTATAAAGCTAGATACAATGGCATTGCACCAAATAGCATAAAACCATATACAAAAAATTCTTTTAGAATGGCCAAGTTGATTTGGCATGGGCAAGAGACAATTGGTCTCAAAAAAATTGCATCATCTTCAGATGGCTCAATGCTCTTAAGCATGAAAATGATATGGAAGGTAACTAAGATCCTCATAGGTGGAATAACAGAAAACTCTGGAAAGATCATGGAGGTAAATGGCCACAACTTCTTTAATGCAAGATAGTTGCAAGACTTGAATCCAGCCATCCAAAAAAAAAACAAATGGTTTGTATCTCTTCCAATAGCGCTTGAAAAGCCTGAAGATCTTGTTAGAATCTAGTAAGAATTCTGATGCTCACAAGTCACAATGTCACTAAAATTCAAAATAGTACTGATGGGATTCATCTGAGAGAGGAGAAACTGTCTCATGATAATGCTCTAAAAGCATCAAAATTTGTAAGCTCCAGTATATAGGATATTTCATCAGGAATCTTGACGAAAAATTGGTGGGGTGCACATATAGATGGACTCCATGCATGGATTAATTTACAGATTTGTATCGACAATATGTTACACATATCTACATGCATCACTATAGAAATATGTTTAATGCATGTTAGTATGTGTGTACGTATCTGTATGTACACGTGCTTTTGTATGTATCATGTTCCATAAGCAAAATTTATCATCAACTAAGCTATGTTGTGGACAATATTAAAATTTTGAAAATAAAAATTTGTTAATTAAAATATTACTCATTTTGCTGCCAGTCATCCTAAAATGAGGTTACTCAAATCATATGCGCCTTAGTCAGATACAACCATGTCCAATTATTTAGGTTTAATATTTTAAATAAATTATTTGTTTGCTACTTTTGCAAAGGTTGATGGCATGATTCTTCAGGTGGTCTCTTCAAATGTCCATTTCATCCACTCTTGTATGCTTTTTATCTACTTTATCCAAAGCTCTTCATCAATCACCTACACAAAGCATATTGGATTTCAGTTGAGATAAACACAGAAAGAGAATGTTTTTCCCTCTTTTGCAGTGTGAGGCTCTCAGACCCAGTGACTCAGCACTTCCTATTCCTCTCATGTGCATCACACCTGCAGGACTCTAACACTCCTAAATTGAAAAACTTTAAATTAACACTTAATACAACCACTTGTCAGCAGTTAAAGCTTCTAAGAAACCAGTACTAATGTACTTTAAGGCTTTCTTTTGAATAAAACTTCCTTCTAATTTCTTATTATTTAACTTTCTTTAGCCAAGGAAGAGGGAAAGTTGCCCTAGAAATTTATAGACTTGATCAAGTGCAGACAAATCTGTAAATTTGGAATCATTAGTAAGATCTGCGAGTGTTTCTCATGAAATATGATTAATTCACATAAAATAGTGGATAAATCAGATGATCAGATCAGAACACAATCAGCAACAAAGCAGAAATATCCTCATAAGTAACAATGTCAAAGCACCATCAAAAAAGTGAGAAATGAGAAATGTGACAAAAAGCTCCAGCAATATGACAAGCTGTTAGACTCCATCACATCTAAATGACAACTTATGTTATTAAAAACTTAAAGAGATGAATGAGTTAATCAATTATTAGATTATAGGTAGCTTGTAGGTCAATTAAAATATACATATGTGTGTGTAAGATAGATGATAAATAGTTGATTTTAACAAATGTAAACAAAAAAATACATTTCCACAAGCTTCAAAAGAAAAGGGAGCATACAGTCATACAAAGAATTCAACTCTCAACCTAACCAACACATATAAGTTTGCTCAATCTGGTGGTTTTTAATTCATTACCAGCAATGTGATGGTTTTTTAGCCATTTACAGCAAACAATTAGTTTCCCAAAACCATGCCTAACCACTTAATTTTATAACACATCAATTAATTAAGTTGAGGACAGAGTAAAGAGATTTTAGTGCTTGTCAGTATGATAAAGATTTAGAAGTAGAAAATAGTGAAATGCAAGCTTCAAATGGGTCCCTATGGTTCTTGAAATGTGTAGCAGAAACAAGAGGTTTTATGGGATATTCATAAGGTTTCTAGCTTTAGCAGTTTAATCACAAGGTGGCAGTTGTACAAAATATGCAGTTTACTTCAGTAAAACGACACAGAAATGCAAATATGCAGAGAAATTGCATGTTAGAAACAAGTTAACATTTTGGATGAGAAATAAATAAACCAGATGAAATATATTTTCTTTAAAGAAAGATTCTTTCTATGAACTATTAATGAAGCCTAATTGTTATACTTCATTTTTTCACCAAAGGAAAGATATCGTCGATCAGTACATAAAGAAATTTTCCAAGCAAACAATGGAAAAGGGTGATAATATAGCCAAAGATGTCTTGAATGCAAAATGAGCTAGTTTTTGTGCAAGATGAGAGATAAGTAGCTTCATACTAGGAATTGGGGATAAAAAAACAGAAAGCAACAGCATAGATCAAAAGGAAGTTTTGAACATATTCTACTTGTCAAACATGAAGCAGATCCTCCAATGCTTAGTTTTAAGTGTAGGTCACGAAACAAGTTATACTGGGCATTAAATAAGACAATTAAAAGGGAAGAAAGGAAATTTGAAGTTGGCATCCTTTTTATATGAGAAGTGGAACAGTTGGACTGTTGGACATCACTCATCATACATGTTAAATTGCAACATCGTAAATTAAGAAAAAAGAATAAGGTAATGCCTTCATGAAAAAAGATACAAAAGTGGAGTACAAGGTGACTAAGTTTAGTCTAGTGTACAAAAGCCATCCTGTTAATCAATATGGAAGTTCTATGTACACTAACAGGAACCTGGTCCAAAAAATGCATCTAATGAAACTAGACATGATCTGCTTATGGTTAGCAAAGAAAGACAAGAGTGTCTACGATTGATCATATATTTTGATGTTCTCCATTAATGAAGTGCTATGAGAGCTAGTTTGGTATGAAGTCGACCCTCAACAGTACCTCATATGACCTGCCATGCCAATTAAAATTCTACAAAAAAAAAAAGACAGTAGGCAGATAGTACCTATACCTTCTACAACCAGGGGGTGACAAATCAGTTTGCAACTGAGAAAAAATGAAGGTGAAAGAAAATGGTTCTCATATACAGCTCAAGCTGATTCATAAAAGCCCATTTTCCTTCATTGCAGCAAATCAATGAAAATCAGGTCAAAGATCAACAGAGGATAGCTAAGGGAGAAAGAACTAGGTGAAGCTGTTAATGACGTTTGATTTCAATTTCTTGCAAGTCATTACAATTCATTATAGTTGTTAATTAATTAGTTAGAACAAGATCATCATTTTCAACGGCTCAAACCAATTTATGAATCTAATGTAAGTAGTCTGAATCAGGTCAAAGAATCAGGTCAAAAAATAATGGATAGCAGCTACAAAAAAATAGAATTGGTGAAGTAAGATGAAGAAATTCTAGGGCACAATTATAGCTTCAATTTGAAGAATCATGTATCATTTTTTTTAACTTCATTGGGGTGATCAGCCATTTTAAGCACCAATCAAATTGAGGGTCTACGTATTTTATTTTATGGGCCACATTTAACTTATCCATAACTAACATGAATAATTCCTATACATTAGAATTCCTGTGATGAACTATTGCATAATGGAAACCAATAACTTTGAACAGAAGCCTTGAATGGTGAAGTTCTGTATTTAAATGTTCCGCTCACTTGGCAAGTGCAAAGGAATGACAAAACAAAGTTGGATGCAAATGCTTACGAGAGAGCAGGGGCAAGAGAAAGAGATGACCCTTTCCTGTTATTCTTTTAAGGGAGCATGGCTAAGCAGAGGACAATACCTATACATTTTTTCTAATTTTATATTGACCACGAGGCAAATGTTGCATGCAAATATCTTGGAAAAAGGAGTTTCATTGAGTAGGAAAACTGGAGCTTTTGGAGTCAACTTAAAGTTTGAAAAGAAAACAGTGCTCATGAATTTTCTGAGAATTTGCACAAATATAATTTATTCTCTTCCATAAAATTCCTTATATTTAAAAATTAGTTTAATAAATTTAAATGTAGATTTAATCCACTAAAGAAAATTCCAAAAATCTGACTTCCTTTTTTCTCCTTAAAAGATGTGTTTTTCCTACTAAAGTTACAAAATTTTTATATATGAAACAATATATAGGTCTGACAGTCAATAGGGTTCCAAATCACCTATCTAATCCATCCTAGTTATATCTATGCCACCTTAGAATGCTTAATGACTATACAACAATCTGACATTTAAAAACGGAAGATTGTCATAAACATGTAATTAAGGTATTTAACAAAATAGTATAATGATATTCCAAGAAACAGAAGGAAAGAGGGTGGGCCTTGGTGCGAAAGTGAGGCTGCTCCATTGCAACTTACATGTTATGGTTCAAAACACAAAAACAACCTTTCTGCAGACAAGGGTATAGCTGCGTACATTTGACCCTTTCCAGACCATGTAAGGGCAAGCCTCATGCATTGGGATGCCTCTTTTTAAAAAACCTGAGAAAACATTAAAGATGCAAGATCACTAGAGGTGGCAATAGATGACCTGACTCATAAGCAATCCTCTTTAAGCAGGTTCAGGCTTGAGATAAACAAAACTGAATTGTAAATTGGTTGACCTCACCTCGCTCGTTTATTGTATGGATGTTCAGGTTTAAAGTCTTGACTTTATGAATCCACTTAAGATATGTTTAACCAATTTAAAACTAGTCTTACCTGATTTGATTCATTTACCAAATAGATCATCCTAGTTGGGTCAGCTTACTTGTTTAATAAAAAGGTCAAGTTCAGATTTAGATTGTTAACCTATTTAATAAATAGGCCAAGTTTGGGTTGACAGATATTTGACTTGACTCGCATCTGACTTGACCTGTATCTGACGTGACCCAACCTGGTTGCCACCCCTAACCATCACCATTCTTTTCCAAAACAAAGAGATCCAATAATGTCGAATATGCTAACAAACTTGTTGCTCCCATGAATTAGTACAACCCATAAATAATGAACATGAAAATTATGGTTAAAACAATGTCATTTTCTTCTAACCATAGCATGTTGTACTAGTGCATTCCATCCCGTACCAAGCGCACTACACCATACCACACTGATATCGAACAAAGATTTGGTACTAGTGTGTACCAAGTCTCGATATGCTGAATCAATCTACATATCGAGTGTACCAACACCGTACCAGTGTGATACCAACATGGCTCCTATACCCAGATGGTGAACCTTGCTCCTAACTTTAAAACTTTTAAAATATACATCAACCATGGAATAACATATGCAGCCATCATCATTGTCCCTTCTAAGCATGTGACAGTCTTCAAAATAAGCAAAGAAGACTAGTAAGGCTAGATAACTGAAGCTTTAAACAATTAAGGTAAACCAATGGCTACAAAGTACTAATTATTTGTGGTTAGCATCATATTAGCTTCAATCCAATCAATGCCATAAAAAAAAGGGGTGGAAAGAAGAAAACCTCCCATACAAGGCCACCTAATTTTCCTCCTATCAAGGAAAAAACAGATGAGGCAAGGCATGATTTCAATAGCACACATTCGAAGAATCTGTATTATATCACAACAACATAGCACAGCCATAAAAAGGAAAGGAATGCAGTTGCACGAGTCAAATAGGAATAAGAACATCAAAACTGCAGCATAAACTCATTTAAAGAAGCAAGAAAACTGCAGTTTATGATCAAATTGAAAAATTAGCATCTCTGGACTGGTGCAATGCTCGATACCTAGAATTGCTGGACGGCCGACTTGATTCACCATATAATTGAATGCCTGACAAATACGGCACATAATACTGAACAACATTATCACTGCCATCCAGAACCAGACGGACACCGGCCCCGTACGCACTCCACTCCTTGAACGACTCCCAGAGATCTCCCAAAGTAAAATACAGCCTGAACTCCACATCACAAGTCCTCCATCCTCTCATCCTCGTCTGTCAACCAATCAAACATAAATAACCCCAAGTTTTGAACCAAGAATACCAAGAATATTTAAAAAACGAGTCTATGAAGCATAAACCTTGGAGAGACACTGAGCAGGGACCGACGGAGTGGTGAACTCCAAGAACCGATCTAGATTACATGAAGAAGTCACTGCCGCCGGGGCTGGAGATGAAGCGGTCAAAGCCACCGGCTTCGAGGCCTCTTCCTCCGATCCGGTCCGGTTCTCCGGCACCCGGGACTCCGGAACCACCATCACGGCCTTCGCTTTGGGAGACGGGGCTAGCGCGGGGGAGGCGCCGGCAGCCGCGCTGCTCCGGGACCGTTTTGGGCTCTGCTGGTAATGCTGCTGGTGGTGGCTCCGGGGAGCACTGACGGGATTGTAGAACCAGTCCTCGCCTTGGCAGCGACCGAAATGCAAGGCCGTCCCCAACATTTGGACAAACCCTACACGGCGAAAAAAGAAACCGTAATTCTAGCGTCAAGAAGACCCAAATTGGATAGACTTGGGATCCAATTGAGCCCTAGAATCCAATCGGAGGAGGAGGCAGAGAAAGAAATGGCGGGATTGGTAACGGATAACGGCAGAACGGGGAGAAAGAAGGCGATCCGAGAGACTTCGATTGATGAGATGGAACAGAGGAGCAAGGAAAAGCTGCACTTCGAGTCGATATTCGAGCGCGACGGGGAGACAGAAAGAGATCAAAGGAGGGAGGTGAAGGGGGGGGACGCGGAAGGGAATTAAAGGACGGATTAAGGATTGGGACTAATTAAAAGAGGGATTCGTATTAATTTATACGTTTTTTATTGTCAGATAGAGACTTCGGGATTGATGGGCTGGCCTCCATGTTTGGTGTTTTGTTATCCGAGGTTGGGATCTTGCCACGTGGGTAGATAGTGGATACGTGTGCGAACGAGATTGGATTGGCTACCTACGGTGGAAGGGCGGGAAATTTATTTAACGCATTAACACGGCTCTTTTATGGTTGCCGATAACGTTTGGCTTCGACCGTAACGGCGCCACTTACGTGTCCAAGTGGATTGATGAAAGGATAGGGCTTGGAATTTTCCTTGTGATTTGCTCACCCTATTAGACGGGGCCCATTCACGTGAGGGCTGGCCGTGGCTGCGTTCGATGCACGTGGGAGGGGCTGAGGTCGAGAGAAGATCAGGTAGAGCCCATTTCATCTCTCTCTCTCTCTCTCTCTCTCTCTATATATCACCTGGTATGATTCCCTCTTGCTCGCTTAATTGCCTCTTGCGGTGGATATAGATTGAAAGCATCATTTGTTGAGAACGGCTGCTGAACAATATCAGATAGTGGTTTCACAGACTTGCTTTCTTAATTAATAATTTAAAAATTTGGGAACAACCACGCGTCGGAGGATGTATAGTTTAAATGCCTTGCATTCTGAAAAACGAAAAGAAAAACCAGTTGAAACATGAGGGGAAAAAAAACAAAAATTATAAGGCGATACGCAGATATGCGAACCTTAGTCTCTTTAATTAATAATTTATTTGTTTTATTTACTTAGAAACACAGCAGTTACATACATATGCACCATCACATAGCGAGCTCAAATAAGCACTCCATATACGACACTAAACAAAGACGATGATTATACGCGCACTCCATATACGACACTAAACATAGACGATAATTATACGCACATCAAGCAGTCGATCACACCGCACCAATCAAATTTTCTCCCATATTGAACCGATATAAGATGACCTGCGCTTGTAAACTCAGCCGGAGATCTCGATAGCCTTCGCCTCGGGCTTCTTGGCTTCCTCTTTGGGCACGGTCACCGTCAGCACCCCGTTCTCCATGGACGCCTTCACCTGGTCCACCTTGGCGTTCTCCGGCAGCCGGAACCGGCGGAGGAACTTGCCGCTGCTCCTCTCGACGCGGTGCCACTTGTCGCTCTTCTCCTCCTTCTCCCTGCTGCGCTCGCCGCTGATCTGGAGGACGCTGCCCTCCTCCACCTCCACCTTCACCTCTTCTTTCTTCAGTCCTGGGAGGTCTGCTTTGAAGACATGAGCCTCCGGGGTCTCCTTCCAGTCGATGCGGGTGTTGGCGAAGGCGGAGGTCTCGCTCACGAAAGCGGGGCGGGACTCGGCAAGGGAGCGGAAGGAGTCGAAGGGGAAGCCGTGGAAGGGATCCCAGAGATCGAGGGAGAAAGGGTCGAAGATGTTGCTGCGCCTAACGATCGACATTTTGTTTAGATTTTGCTCGCTGGCAGTGGGTAATCAGCTAGAGATTTTGAAAGCTTTCTCAAACGAACTGCTTCTTCTCGGTGTCCCGGTCGAAATCCGAGCAGGGTAATTTATAGATTCAGGATGATGGGTCTTGAAGCCTCCGGAGACTGGACCCCTCTTCCTTCTCTTTTTATCGGGATAAGTGTCGATGGTTCTGGAATTCTCGCAGCTTTCATTTTTTTTATTCCAGAAGTTTCTTCCTCACTGGTTCTCTCGTGGGCCATGGGCCTTGCGGGACCCAACGTCTTTTTATTTATATTTATTTATTTATTTCACGCCTTGGGACTATTAGTGTCTGCGAATAACATTCCTTTCGAATTGAAAGCAGTGCCATTCACGGACGGTCGAGATCCTTTTTATAAACAATGCAACCCTGGCGGCCACCTTAGATTGTTTATGATATCGACATAATTTTCAAGTTCGGATCGGATATTGAAGAACCAGTTGAGAAAATTGGGTCAGCAATTCAATGGTTCAATCAGTAAATCAGTGATCAAATGGGCCGACTAATTAAATATAATTAAAATTAAAAAATATAATTCATAATGATAAAGAAAGAAATTTTAAAAAAAAAATTAATTTATTTAATAATTTTAAATATTAAATTCTTAAAATTAAGTTATTTAACTACAATAAAATATGATATCAACGTAACACTTAAGATTAACAACAAATTTCTGAAAAAAATAATATTTGAAATTCTCGATATTTATTAGAGAGAGAGAATGTTTAGCTAAAGGAGTAGGAAAAAAAAGATAATATTGGTATTTAAATTATATTGGTTGGAAAATAATTCTAAAAAATATGAAAAAATTCATTTTGATTTTATCAATTCAGGATCATTGGATCAATAAAAATGCTAGTCAATTCATTCAATTTTGATGGGGTCAATTATACAATTGGTCCAATTAAAAAATTGGACTAATCAAGAGTTTAGTTCATTAGTTCACAAAATTGGGCTGATCAATTTGGTCTAAGTATGCTTACTATTGATATCTAGAGACCTTTGGTGGGCCACGGATTTTCGAAGAACTTTGTTCCTTCTTATTCAAATGAAGCATTAAATAGAAATCCAATGGCTTTGCTTATATATATATATATATATATGTACATTATATACTGAATGCTTGATGTTAGTACATAAAGATGTAGCAATTCAATGGAAAAGAAAGAGTTGGAGTCATCGTTGAACACTATATATCGATGCCATTATTGAACGATTAAATCAATGATAAAGCTTCGATATCTATTCCTAATGAGCATTTGGTTATTGATATTAGTTTCTATCACTGAGTAAGTAAATTTTGTAGCAAAAGGTTTTTATTTATGTTTTCTTTAATTTTTATTTGATGTTAATATCTTCTACTTTTTGTTTCCCTATACTAGGAATTATTGTGAATAAACCCATTGGTTCACTGAAAATTGATGGCCATTAGAGCAGTTTTATAAACTTTTCTAATACATTATAATATATTACATAAAAATTTAGAGTAATAGTTGTTATTTTATCATAATCATGAACATATTATAGCGATTACATAAAAATTTAGAGTAATAGTTGTTATTTTATCATAATTACAGCGATTGCAGCTGTCTTTTGGCTTTTTCACAGTTTTATCTAAATAGATTTTTTGTCACTTAGGAAACATTTTTATTTTCAAATAGTGACGTAGTTAAAACAAAAAAAAAAAACTGCTGTTAATCATTTAGTTATTATGTGAGGATCATTCTTGAAACGTGAGCTAGATTGTGCAATTAAGAGCTATTACATTCACGATGATGATGATTACTGGTCCTTATTACTACTGCTGTTCTCATGATAAATAATAATTTCAAAGGAGAATTATTATTTGAAAATATGGGTGCTAACAACCAAACTTCTCGGCTTCGATTGGCCTCCAGCCATGTTGAGGGCCCTTGTGTAGCTTCTACTCTGCTATAATGGCACTTGTTTGACCTTTTAACCGTTCGAATGCCCGTCCAAGTAAGTTAATGATTCCTAAATGTATTTTTTTATATATCACTTGGAACATAATATGATGCAATCAAGACTGCTCTCTTTTTTATCATCATTCTCTACTGTGTTTATTTATATTTAGCAATGAGAGCGTGATTCAGCCCTTGTGTTTCACATCATCATCAGCTGGTTGTTTTTTTTTTTTTTTCGTCGGGATATGTGTGGCCATCCAGCTTACGATGCTAAATCCCTGTGGAATATGTCGTAAAAAATTAGGCATTTTCATTGACAGTTAGTATGACCCGTACATTTGGGCGTCCAGTTAGTATGCATGCTTATTTTTAGCATTGCCACAGAATGCTTGTAATACTTGATATTTTAAATAAAATAAAACAGAGGAAACAGAGAGGCGTTGGACAGAGCTATTTCAGAGGATCGCGGCTAAAATCAGACAATATCCATTAGCTATTACCATGTGAACAGATCGAATATAATCTTATCTACAAGGAAAAAGCGGTCCCCTAGCCATTGATTCAAGACAGTAAGAAGACAAAAACGGAACTTAATCTAAAAAGACAATGTTTATTTCATTGGAAAAAGGCAAGCATCTCCTCCCGATTCACACACAACTCCTTCACTTGGTCCACCTTGGCACTCTCCGGCAGCCGAAACCGGCGGTGGAACTTGCCGCATCTTACCCATTTACTTATTTATTTATTAACAAACGTGCACCACCTAATTTAAAGATGCCAGCATGCATTAAGTTTATTGATATCATTAATAAATGGCATAATTGTTGGATAAAATAATTAATTCATTTCTACATGTCAAGTTAGTGATTAAATGAATATGGAAAACCTAAATATCGTTTAAATGCACTTAAACATATGGGCAAAGTTTTATACAGATGCAATTAACTTTCAAATATGAGTGATTCTACAAATAGATTTAAAAAATATCTTATGTTTTGAAAAGTATCACTTTAACTCTTTCTTTCCTCTTTTTAGAAGACATAAATTACCACGCCTCGATTTCTCATGAGGAGACATAAATTACCACTAAGAAACTATGGAGAA
Organism: Metroxylon sagu; assembly: GCA_017589505.3. Taxonomy (NCBI): domain Eukaryota; kingdom Viridiplantae; phylum Streptophyta; class Magnoliopsida; order Arecales; family Arecaceae; genus Metroxylon; species Metroxylon sagu. The sequence continues at coordinate 273,514 of JACVBY030000397.1, read as the reverse complement.
TAAAAAGAAGGCTATCAAAGCTATGCATTGTGAGTCAATCTATTTGCCTTTAACTGAAGGATCAAGTTATTTTACACCTTTCATCAGTATCTTAAATAATTTATCTTTTTTTTTTTTTGCTTTTGATTTATGTTCTTGATGCAAACTACTTTACGTAAGGTAGGGGTTCTTCCTAAACTTTTTTTTTTTTTTTTTCCTGCATAATATGTGTGTTTCATTAATTTTATTGAACATATCTGATATTTAAGAGTATAAATATTTTTCTATAACCATAGCAACAAAGTGACATGACAAAATTTCGATATGAACCTATAAGTTATCATCTCTTTTAGCAATGCAGCTAACTACATTGAAAATTTTCTTTTCTTTTTTTTTCTCTTTTTTTATACCATAAAGTGCAACTATTTCTTATGCCATGTGTTAAGCCTTACAATTATAAATATTATGAAGCTAAACATGTAATAAATCCTTTCAACCCAAATGCTGCTACCAAATTCAGAAATTAATATCATTCAAAATCTTTAAATATAATTAAAATTAATATATATTTTGTAAATACTGAACGTTTTCGTGCATCGCACGGTATATAAGCTAGTATATATATATATATATATATATATATATATATATATATAAAGCTCAGCCTGAAGGGGTGCAGGGCTCAGCTTGCATCATGTAGCAGAGTTAGCTGCTGCCATGTGGCTCCAATTCTTTACCGGGCAGGGAGTCATGTTCTCAGACTGTGTACATGACCCGCATTGCACTGTCACATCAACATGCATATTTATGCACATCAAATCAATAAATATAGAAATATTTAAAAATTAAGATAAATTAAATTGATAATTGAGGTACCGGTGACCACTGCTATCTAATTCTTTTTTAGAGAAGATTACCATTATATTAGATTATTTTATTTTATTAACATGCTTTAATTGTTGATTGCTTATTAACAAGCTTTTTAGTGTCATGGATGATTCATTTTTAAAAAAATAAAAAGAATACCTCAAAAACTAGATTTTTTTTATAAATTAATTTTTAAATTATTTCTTAATTTAATACGTATATTTACTTATCTTATTATTTTTTTTAAATTTAAAAATAAATAATTTTAATATTTAAATTTAATAATATCTAATTTTAAAAATAAATTTATATTTTTTTATTTATCTTATCAATTACAATAATGGTGGCTGTTTTAATATAGGTCTGTTCGATGATATGTGTGACATGCTGCAAGTGAGAGTAACAATCATATGGCCAAATCACTTGACCAACACTTATTTATAAATTCATAAATTATTTAAAATATATTTTTAATTTATTTTATTAGATAATTAAAAATAAAAAAAAATAAAAAATTAAAGAGATATTTTATATCTAAGAAATATCAATTTATATCTAATATTTTTTGATGGGCCATTTTCTCTCTGCATTGATATTTGCGTTATGTTCGGATTTTTTATTTTGTTTTATTTTATTTTTTAGACCAGAAGAGGAGATGGAGAAGGAAAGCCGCTCGCGGCTTCGTCGGGTTTAAAATGACTTTCTATATATATATATATATTGTCTTTTCTATAACTTTTGTTCCCAAAAACACGGTGAAAGATGAGGTGGATGACGCGAGAAAGATGGCTGTGTTCGTCCCAATTTGATAAATTATAATATATTATCAATATATTATATTTATACCATATTTATATTATTTTAATAATAATTGTATTATTATTTATTATAATAATATTATATATTATAATTTTAATAAAAATTTGAATTATAATTGAAAAAATTAATATATATTTTATGAATACCATAATGCAGGGGAACTGATCCAGTTAGTTACTATTTCTGAACGAGTAAAATTTGGGGCAGAGTTTTTTTGTTAATTCTTTTTAATTTTTATTTGGTGTAAAATATTTTTATTGCCTTTTCGTTTTCCTACCCTAGGAATTACGCTAAATAAACCCACTGATCCACTGGAAACGATGACGGGCAAGATGGTTTTATGAACTTTTCCATTGCATTAAAGTATATTACATAAAAGATTAAGGCAATAATCATTATTTAGCAATTATTTTACTATGATTATAAATATATTGTAGCGATTGCAGCTGTCATTTGACATTTTCACTCTTTTATCTAAATAAAATAATTTTTGCCTTCAAATTTTTGATGGTTAGAAAATATTTTTATGTTCAAACAGTGACACAAGTTAAAAATACTGTTATTAATCCCATAGTTTCTATATTTTTCAAAAGTGAAGTACGTGGTGAAAATAAGAGCTGTTACGTTTACGATGTGACCCTTGTTATTCCTGTTCAAATGGGAAATAATGGTTTCAAAGGAGAAATATATATTTGAAAATATTGATACAAATTGAAGCTTTAGAGCAAACCATTAATGACAACTTATTATAATGATTTCGACCGACCTTATTAGCTTCTACTCTGCTGTAATGGCACTTATTCGATGCTTTCATCGTTCGAACGCCCATTCAAGTAAATTAATATTTCTTAAATTGATATGTTTCATATAATTTGAAAAAGAGCTCAGCTATCATGCTGCTCTTTTATTTATTTATTTATTTATTTATATTTGAGTAGAGTCACAGAATGCCAGTGATAGATGATTAAGAATAGAGGGGCGTCCTGGCTCTCAAGTCGGGCGATAGCGTACAAAAACAAGACTTAGGATCCATTATTTATTATCATGCGAACCGATTGAATAAAATCTTATCCGCACGGTTGAAGGCTGCCGTGGTGCACCAATATCGAGCCATTAATTAAAGAAATTAAGGAGATAAAAATGTAACTTAACTCCAAAAGACTTTATTTATTTCATTAGACAAAGGCAAACATCTTCCACCAGACTGACGCACAACGTTCAAAACAGAGCAAAACACACGCGTGGACGCAAGGACTAGAACAACTGGCACCAAGGATCCAACTTTTTGCAATCGATTGTAGTCTCGTTAACTGATATGGACTCAGCCAGAGATCTCAATGGATTTCACCTCGGGCTTCTTGGCCTCTTCTTTGGGTACGGTCACGATGAGCACCCCGTCCTCCATGGACGCCTTCACCTGGTCCACCTTGGCGTTCTCCGGCAGCCGGAATCGGCGGAGGAACTTGCCGCTGCTCCTCTCGACGCGGTGCCACTTGTCGCTCTTCTCCTCCTTCTCCCTGCCGCGCTCGCCGCTGATCTGGAGGACGCGGCCCTCCTCCACCTCCACCTTCACCTCCTCTTTCTTCACTCCTGGGAGGTCGGCTTTGAAGACATGAGCCTCCGGGGTCTCCTTCCAGTCGATGCGGGTGTTGGCGAAGGCGGAGGTCTCGCTCACGAAAGCCGGGCGGGACTCGGCAAGGGAGCGGAAGGTGTCGAAGGGGAAGCCCTGGAAGGGATCCCAGAGATCGAGGGAGAAAGGGTCGAAGATGTTGCTGCGCCTAACGATCGACATTTTGTTTCGATTTTGCTCGCTGGCGGTGGGAAATTAGCTAGAGATTTTGAAAGCTTTTTCGCAAACGAACAGATGCTTCTCGGTGTCCTTTGTCGAAATCCGAGCAGGGTTATTTATAGATTCAGGATGATGGATCTTGAAGCCTCCTCGCGAGTCTGGACCCCTCTTCTGTCCCTTTTTATCGGGACAAGTGTCGATGGCTCTGGAATTCTCGCAGCTTTCATTTTTTTTTTTATTCCAGAAGTTTCTTCCTGACTGGTTCTCTCGTGGGCCATGGGCCCGGGATGGGTTCTATTTTTATTTATTTCTTTTTATTTATTTATTCATTTATTTGACGTCTTCCGACTTTTAGCGCCTGCGAATTACATTCCTTTCCAATTGAAAAAGCGGTGCCATTCACGGACGGTTGAGATCCTTTTTATAAACAATGCAACCCTGGCGGCCACCTTAGATTGTTTATGATTTTAAAACTGATATCGACATAATTTTCATGTTCGGATCGAATATTGAAGCAGTTGAGAAAACTGGGTCAGCAATTCAATGGTTCAATCATTAAATCAATGATCAAACGGGCTGAGTAATTAAAATATAATTAAAATTAAATATATATATATATATATATATATATAATTCATAATCATAAAAAAATAATTTTTTAAAAAATATTGATTCAATTAATAGTTTTAAATATTAAATTTTTAAAATTAAGTTATTTAATTAAAATAAAATATGATATCTATATAGCACTTAAGATTAATATTTAATTTTTTTAAAATAATATTTAAAATTATCTGCATTGATTTGAGGGAGAGCACAATTAAAGAAAGGAAAAAGAATGATTTATGCTTAAAATATTATAAAATTTAAAAAAATAAAAAGAAACACTGATGTTTAAATTATATTGGTAGAAAAATAATTCTAAAGGACATAAAAAAATTGGTTTTAGTTTTATTGATCATTGGATCAATAAAAATACTAGTCAATTCATCCAATTTTAATGGGATCAATTATATAATTAATTTAATTAAAAAATTAGACCTATCAAGTATTTAGTTCATTAGTTCATTAATTGGGCTGATCAATTTGTTCTAGGTCTTTTGAGACTTTTGTTTTTTCTTATTCAAATGAAGCATTAAATAGAAATTCAATGGCTTTGTTGGTGATTTTTTCTTTTTTTTTTAAACTTCTACAAAGCCCTTGCTGGGCCATGAATCTTCTAAAACCTTTGTTTGTCCTACTTTTAATTCTAATAAAGCATTAAATAGAAATCTAATAACTTTGCTGTTAGATGTGTGCCCTAGAAAGCCAATTATTGACATACACATTATATATTGTTCCAAAACTTTCGTTGTACATGATCATGTTTATATTAATAAAATTGGGCATTTTTTCATACATGTTAATGTGTCATGTATCGTTCTTGGGGTTGATAGACAATGACATGTATTTTCAAGAGTTGAAAATTTGAGACACATGTCATAATAGATTAACTCCTAAAACACTCCCAATCAATTGATCAATCATGAGGACGGTGATCAATCCGATCAGATTGGAGCATAGATCACCTTGATACGAGTCTCTAGTATAAGGTATGAGATACCAAGGTAAGAATGCTGGTAAATGTTTGACATCAGTACCAAGCGTGACCATACGAGAAATCAGTAGGATGACTACTCACTCGTTAATGACTTCTTGGCAATGTAGTAGTGTAAGTGGTCCTTGACCTATAGTACTTCAGTTACTCACACTAGGATCATTGTAAGTTTGACTGCATATTACCTTGATCCTCTTAGGCATCAAGGACTTTATTATGTATGTTGGCTGCAGTGGTCAAAATGTAGGAGTAAGGAGTATTCATGAGGAATCTATCAGCCCTAGTAGATAGGAAAAATTCCTATGCTATTTAGAAGACTGAGTTCATGAGCCCGTGGCCACGGCAAGTGATAATGGAAAGAAGTTTCCATTGGAATCATAAGTTGAACTCGAGTCAAATAAATATTACATATGACCGGTGCTTAGGGTTTGACGAGTTATTCTTGACCTAGCATCTTGTTGGGACTCTTGATAGAAGGATTATACTACTTGATAACTGCATTTTGGGTTCTTTTCTAACCTACTGGCTTGCCACTATATACTACTAGGTGTCACTGGTGGATTGTGAGAAGCTTACTTGGAATCGATTAGGATCGTCGATTCCAAGTTATGAGTTGAGTCGAAATAGTTTCAACCAACTAAAGGAGTTTCGGTACAACCCTAATGCTGATTAAGGATTATTCTCACTACCAGACAGGTTGGAACTTATGGGGTCACACGCAATAGGGGCTGAATTCCTCACTTTGATCCTTATATTAATTTGATTAGTATTTTGGATCAAGTTCTTTGAAGATGGATTGCTAACTGTTAGTAATCAGGCCTGATAGCATCACTGCTGACCCAATTCGACCAGATCGAATTGTTTTTTATCTCCTTAGATTATCCAATTAGCTTTGACCAAATGCATTTAGGGTTGATGTGAGTTGTCCAAGACTCAATTGGAACTTTAGTTTGAGTCTCTTGTGATGAGATTCAACTCAGACTCGAAATCCATTCCAATTGGATTTATTTCTGACCCTGGATGTAGAGTGTTAGTTGATTAAGATTCTTAGTCTTTCTAAAATGATTAATGTATATTAAATTTCATCTCTCATTTAATGCATAGAGATGATAGAAAACTCATCGATTCATTAAAGGTGGGAATATATAAAGGATTTTGACTCTTTAAATTTCAAAATAATAATTATCATTAATAGTCTTCATAATGATGGAAGACTTTTAAACTATTTGGAATTAATTATAGCATTAATAGCTATTATAATGGAAGACTTTTGGAATAAAAAAGAATTAATAGTAGCATTAATAGCTATTATGATGGAAGACTTTTGGACTAAGAAAGAATTAATAGTAGCATTAATAGCTATTATGATGGAAGACTTTTGGACTAAGAAAGAATTAACTGTAGTATTAATGGTCTTCATGAAGAGAGAAGACTTTTGGGTTACTCTTGAAAGTCTATATAAAGGATCCTTAGCCTGAAAAAGGGAGAAGATAAGGCCAATGAACATGCATAAGGCTTTGCATAGGCTTAGAGAAGTCTTTGTTTTTCTATTCTTCCACCTTAGATTAAATCTAGTTGAGCAAAAACAAGTGATAAGTTCCTGTTAAGGAGATCAGGCACAAAAATGCTGATTTAGCAAAGAGTTTGCTGCACCATATTCATCAAAAGGATTTGCAAGGCGCTAGCACCCGGTGATCCATCCAATTTGAGGAGTCTTCATCCCTGCGTGGATATTCATAGAGGTCGGACGTATAAACAGCTCTAGTTCGGAATCCAATGATCCGACAGGATAAATTTCAGTTGCATATTTCAATTTGACAAGGTAAAAATTTATATTTTAAAATTTTCATATTAGATCTGATCTTTGATCACGCTATCACTGAGTAAATAAGTTTTAGATAAGATTTAAAACTTATTTACCCAATTATAAAATTTTAAATTCATTTATTCCGCTACAAAATACTGATAGTATGAGAACCCATCTTATCTATCAATCCGGTCCTTCATTTGCTGACATATAATATATATATATATATATATATATATAACTTTTATAAAACTTTTACCAATAAAATTATACTATGTTAATAAGACATTTTAAAATTATTATGAACTAATATAGTAAAAAAAAAAAACATATACACATGCACACATATATGTATAGATGTATATGTATTTTGTATGCTAAATGCTTGATGATAGTACTCAAAGATGCAATGAAGGAGAAAAAGTTGAAGCATCATTAGAGATCATATGTTTATACCGGTGTCATCATCAAACGATGCAAATAGTTTCAGATTGATGATAGAGCTTCGATATCTATTACTGATGAGGGTTTGATAATCAGTGCTAGCTTCTATCTCAAGTAAGGAAATTTTGAAGCAAAATATTTTTATTTTTGTTCTCTTTAATTTTTATTTGATGTAAACACCGTCTACTTTCTATTTCCTTACACTAGGAAATATTGTAAATAAACCCATTGGTTCACTGGAAAACGATGGCCGCTATAGAGGTCTTATAAACTTTTTCAATACATTATAGTATATTACACAAAGATTTAGGGTAGTAGTTGTTATTTTACCATAATGATGGATATATTATAGCGATTGCAGTTGTCATTCAACATTTTCACAGTTTTATATAAATAGAATTTTTGTCACCTGAAAACATTTTTATTTTCAAATAGTGATATAGTTTTAAAAAAAAAACTGTTGTTAATCATTTAGTTATTATATGAGGATTTAGTTATTATATGAGGATCATTCTTGAAAAGTAAGCTAGATTGTGCAATTAAGAGCTATTACATTCACGATGATGATGATTACTGGTCCTTATTACTGCTGTTTGCATGATAAATAATAATTTCAAAGGAGAATTATTGTTTGAAAATATGGGTGCTAACAGCCAAACCTCTCGGCTTCGATTGGCCTCCAGCCATGTTGAGGGCCCTTGCGTAGCTTCTACTCTTCTGCTATAATGGCACTTGTTTGACCTTTTCACCACTCGAATGCCCATCCAAGTAAGTTAATGATTCCTAAAGGTATTTTTTTATAAATCACTTGAAACATAATATCAAGCAACCAAGACTGCTCTCTATTGGGTTTATTACTATTTAGCAATGAGAGCGTGATTCAGCCATTGTGTATCACATCATTATCAGCTGTTTTTTTTTTTTTTTTTTTTTTTTTTTTCCGTCGGGATATATGTGGCGCATCACGTAAAAAGAATCGTAATTCCCTGTGGAATATGCGGTTGCCTCCGAATTCAATGCCGCAACTAATTTACAAGGATTCATCTTCTTGGTCAAAACACAACCTCAGTGTTTATGAGGTTTATTGGCCTTAGCTTAGAAAATAACAAAAAAAAAAAAAAAAAAAAAAACTTTTTCATTGACAGTTGCAGCCATTTCAGACGTTATTGTTATTGTTAATTACTATTATTATTGTTATTACATTTGGGCGTTCAGTTAGCATGCATTCTTATTTTTAGCATTGCCGCAGAATACTTATAATACTTGATATTTGTAAAAAATAAAAAAGAAAACAGAGGAAACTGAGAGGCGTTGGACAGAGCTATTTCACAGGATCGCGGCTGAACAGATCGAATATAATCTTATCTACAAGGAAAAAGCGCTACCCTAGCCATTGATTCAAGAAAGTTAGAAGACAAAAACGCAACTTAATCTAAAAATGCAATATTTATGTCATTGGAAAAAGGCAAACATCTCCTCCTCCTGATTCACACACAGCGTTCAAGACACAGTGAAACACGCTCATATACACAAATACTGGAACAACAACACGGCAATACGTTACTCCTCTCGCACCCACTGTACCAGCACCAAGGATCAACTTTTTGCAATTCTGCTGCAGCTGATACGAACTCAGCCAGAAATCTCGATGGATTTCACCTCTGGCTTCTTGACCTCTTCTTTAGGTACGGTCACGATGAGCACCCCGTTCTCAATGCATGCCTTCTTCACTTGGTCCAGCTTGGCATTCTCCTGCAGTCGGAACCGGCGGAGGAACTTGCCGCTGCTCCTCTCGACGCGATGCCTCTTGTCGCTCTTCTCCTCCTCCTCCCTGCTGCGCTCGCCGCTGATCTGGAGGACCCGACCCGACCCTCCTCCACCTCCACTTTCACCTCCTCTTTCTTCACTCCTGGGAGGTCGGCTTTGAAGATATAGGCCCGGGGGGTCTTAGCTAGAGATTTTGAAAGCTTTCTCAATGAGATTGCTTCCTCTCGGTGAAGTCCCTGGAGTCGGGACCCGTCTCGAATGCTCACGTCGCCCACTGCTCTATTATTATTATTATTATCATTATTTGTTCCAGACGTCTCTTCCTCACCGATCCTGTAACGACCCATGGGTCTGGTTTCTTTTATTTATTTATTTATTTATTCATCTATTTCACGTCTTGAGACTATAAATGACCAACTTTTTTTTTTTTTTTGAGTAGAGTCACAGAATGCTAGCATACATGATTAAGAACAGAGGGGCGTCCCGGCTCGAGTCGGGCAATAGCGTACAAAAACAAGACTTAGGATCCATTATTTATTATCATGCGAACCGATTGAATAAAATCTTATCTGCACCGTTGAAGGCTGCCGTGGTGCACCAATATCTAGCCATTAATTAAAGAAAATAAGGAGATAAGAATGTAACTTAACTCCAAAAGACTTTATTTATTTCATTGGACAAAGGCAAACATCTCCACCATGTTGACGCACAACGTTCAAAACAGAGCAAAACACACGCATGGACGCAAGGACTAGAACAACTGGCACTAAGGATCCAACTTTTTGCAATAGATCGTAGTCTCGTAACTGATATGGACTCAGCCAGAGATCTCAATGGATTTCACCTCGGGCTTCTTGGCCTCTTCTTTGGGCACGGTCACGGTGAGCACCCCGTCCTCCATGGACGCCTTCACCTGGTCCACCTTGGCGTTCTCCGGCAGCCGGAATCGGCGGAGGAACTTGCCGCTGCTCCTCTCGACGCGGTGCCACTTGTCGCTCTTCTCCTCCTTCTCCCTGCCGCGCTCGCCGCTGATCTGGAGGACGCGGCCCTCGTCCACCTCCACCTTCACCTCCTCTTTCTTCACTCCTGGGAGGTCGGCTTTGAAGACGTGAGCCTCGGGGGTCTCCTTCCAGTCGATGCGGGTGTTGGCGAAGGCGGAGGTCTCGCTCACGAAAGCGGGGCGGGACTCGGCAAGGGAGCGGAAGGTGTCGAAGGGGAAGCCCTGGAAGGGATCCCACACATCGAGGGAGAAAGGGTCGATCGACATTTTGCTTGGATTGTGCTCGTTGGCAGTGAGAAATTAGCTAGAGATTTTGAAAGCTTTCCTCGATGAAATTGCTTCTTCTTGCTGTCGCGGACGGCATCACAGCGTGGTTATTTATAAATCCAGGACGATGGGTCTTGAAGTCTCCAGAGTCCGGACCCGTCTCCTCTTCTGCCCTTTATCGGGACAAGTATCGATTGCTCTGGATTGCTCGCGCCACCTACGACTTTAGTATTATTATTATTTTTATTCCAGTAGTCTCGTTGTCACTTTCTCACTGGTTCTATCCTGGCCCATGGGCCCAGGATGGGTTCTCCGAAAGGGACCCGACATGCCAAACCCATATATTTCTCTTTATATATTTATTGATTCATTTATTTAACGTCTTGGGATCATTAATGACCTGCGAATTATGCATTCCTTCTAAGTTTAAAACTGGGCCAATCACGGAAGGCTAAGAACCTTTACATAAACATGCAACCCTGATGGCCACCATAGACTGTTAATGGTTTTGAAACTCTTGACATGGTTTTCAATATCGGATCAGACAGGGAGAAACTGGATCAATAGTTTAACCAATCACTCAATCATCGAACACTAAGAATAACTAAAATATTGTTACAATTAAAATTAATAATTCAAAATAATAAATAAAAATAATTTTTTAATAAAATTTAACTAATTCGATAGCTTTAAATTTTCAATCCTAGCACTTGAAAGACCTTTATAGCATCATTTGCTGACATTTCTCACTCTTTGCTATCAGGTCATCTATGTATGCCTTCATGTTTCGAACGATCAAATCATTGAATATTTTACTGATCAAACATTGGTATATAACTCATGCATTCTTTTGGTATCACTTTGCAACAATATATGCCTAAGTCGGGGATGATTGCTAACTTATCTTCATCCTCAGGGTCCATCTTGATATGGTTGTACCTTGAGAACACATCTATGAAACTCGGCAACTCATGTTTCAAGATGACAACAACAAGTTGATCTATCTGAGACAAAAGGAAGCTATCTTTAAGGCAGGCATTGTTGAGGTCAGTAAAATCGACGCACATTCTCTATTTATTATTGGCTTTCTTCACCATCATCACGTTGGCCAATTAGTTAGAGCAGTCTACTTGTTTTATGAACCTAACTTTGAGGAGTTTATCTACTTTCTAAATTACATTCTATCTATTTTCAGTAAAGCTCTTATTCTTTTACTTCGTGAGTTATATAGGTTGGATCTAAACTTAGTTTGTGTGATGACCTTGAGGATCTAGGGAAAGATTTCAATGCTTGTCTATAGAAAATTCATGAGCTTCTCCGTGACTTTTTCTGGTAGAGTGGATCCGACGTAGACTACCTTTTTCGAAGCTTATCCAATTAGAGAAACTGGAATCAAATTCTCCATTAGCTTTCCCTTTTGCAGCTCATATTCATTTCTCTAGTCAAAGCTTTCCACCATAAGTATTTCTGCAACCTTTATTTTCTCCTTCAATGTGGTGATATAACATTATCTAGCCATCTTCTGATCTCCATTGAACTCTTCAATTTTGTGCTTAGTGGGAAACTTCATTAAAAGTTAGTAACTTAATGTAACAACTCTCATAGTATTAAGGCCAGGGCACCTGAAGATGATATTATAAGAAAAGGGAGCCATGACCACAAAAAATTTTAGCATCACAATGGTATGACACGGCTCTTGTCTAGCCATTATGGGAGAGCAATTCCCACCATTGATACTAGTTTTCTGGAGAATCTGATCAACAGAGTGTCAAAAGGTTTTAAGCGATCCTTACCTAATTCTATCTTTCGAAAGCATTATAATAGAGATTGTCCATCGAGCTTCAATTGCCGACCAGAATTCTCTTCATCTTATAATTTGTGATGACTATGGTGACAACTAGGGCATCTTCTTTAGGTGTTTGGACTCTTCGTAGGTTATCGTTCGAGAACAAGATGACCTTATGTAATTTTTGTCTCTTTGACACCTGCCTCTTAGCCCTAGATTTCCGAGCATAGGCTTTCTTGGTTAAAGAGCTCTCAGCCTCCAGCAATCAATGTCCTAAAGATGACATTTATTACACCAACTGTAAGTTAGTTATTATCTTGGTGCTTTAATATTTCTCTTCAACATTAGCCTCTTGACCTCTTAGGAGGACTTGCATTACCTTTGATGTATTTCTCAAAGTAACCCCTTCAAATGAGGCCTTCAATCTTTTTCTTTAACTGCTTATATTCCTCGATATCATGACTGTAATCCTAATAGAAGTAACAATACTTGTTCATATACCATTTCTGTAGGTTTTCTTTCACGTTCTCATGTCATTGGAGATAGGGTTTATCCTCAATCTTCATCAAAATTCATTTGCTCAAGGTGTTTTGTGGGATGTATCAATCCCTGCATTGAGATAGGCTTCTTAGCCTTTGCAATGTTACCTTATCTTTTTCCATTTCTTATCACCTTCTTTTTACTTTCCTTAGTTAGAGCATTTCTTATACAAAAAGGTGGCAGCTGTCTCATACTTCCCTTTGAAAGTCTTTTCAGCCTTGATATTATTAAAGCATTTGATGTAGTTTCACGGGGGACTCACCTTTGCATTGCTTTAATAACATTAGACTTATTGGCTAAACTTATTGAAGCATTGTTGATCAATTGCTTGAGGAATCATTGGCTGAGGTCTTTAAATGGGATAATTCACATCAGTGTAAGGCCAAACTGCTAAGTTTGAGTCGTTTTTTTTAGGGTGACTAGGAACACCTTACATATGATCACATTTGGGTCTCCCTAAATTGTCACAAGGGTTTTATGGATCTTTAGATGATCTTTGAGGTTGCCTAAACTTTCATATTGCTCCATTTAAGGCATCTTAAATTTGAGAGATAGTAGCTCTTTCATGACTTCCTTTATGAAAGAAGGATTCATATTTATATCGAAATTGTCCAGATGACCTAGCCTTTTTTGTACTTCTTTCGTTATCATCACAGGGTGCTTATTAATATCATCAAATTACTTTTTTAGATCAGAATCCTCTTATGTAGTCTTTCATAAGGCCATCGCGGAACTTTGCAATTTTTGTACCCTCCACCACTCCATGCATATTTTCTCTTTAGGATCTTTTGATCCCCTAAGGGTTCATTGGAGCGAGATCTTGATGATCTAATAACGATGGCATTGGTTGCATTGATTGTGCTTACTAGGAAATCAGATTTTGGATTAAAGCATTGAGAGTCTAAACTTATTATTATAATATTCTAAATTAATCGGACACGATCGCTTCTAGAGAAAATAGAGTGGGCGGACTGGTCTCAAATCTAATTTGATAATTTGATTGTTTCCTATAGCTTTTTTTTTTATTGATTTTTGATAGATTATTTTTGGCTTTATTCTTTTTATAATTTTTTATAAATGGTGCCAATTTGATGTAGTTTAGATTGAAGAACGTTTTCAATTAATAATAATAGAAAAAGGATAAGATTCAGAATTGGTGAAACTGATACGTTCAGCTTCTAAGGCCTTCTCAAATAAAGAAATTCTAAAGATCGATGACAATGATTACTAAACCGTGCAAAGAAAAAAAGAGCAGTAAAAGATTTTCAGGATCTATTCTAGTGGAAATCCATCAAGATAGTGGCAGCTTAAAAGAGACCTTTGAAGCGTAGGGTTGCTAAAAAAAACCCCAAAGGTTGGATATATATATATATATATAAAAGCCGCATAGAACTTATTGGATTCCGTAATTATATGGATTCTTTTTCTTTTTTAATCCATTCAGCCCAGATTAATGATGAACAGTCCACATATCAGATAAAAATTTACCTCATTGTCTTTGAACTTAATGCCAATGCGACTAACTCAATGCCACAACTTATTTACAGCTTATTTACAAGGACTCGTCTCCTTGGCTCAAAATATTAGGCTTATATTAGACTTATTCATTGGCACTTTGCAGCCATTTCACCCAACATTATCTTTCCGGCACATCTGAACAACAAGCTTTCGGGGAACAAATAAATCACTTCTTGCTTACTTTGATCTCCTCACAATAAAAACCTTATATATCTTTTAATTTCTATTTTGTTGGTACCGTCCCAAAACCATCCGCATTTAGGTGGAGAGAGAACTTCCCTATCGGTAATTAAGGAGAGAGAGAGAGAGAGAGAGAGCTCTTTGAAGACTCAACCCTACGACCCGTACATTTGGGCGTTCAGCTAGAATGCATTTTTATTTTGATTGTTGTCACAGAATACCAGAAATCCATGATTTTTCTGAAAAAAGAACGGAGGAAACAGAGGAGCGCGTTGGGCAGCTACTTCGCAGCATCCTGGCTAATGCCAGACACCATCCATTATTCATCACCATGTGGTTATATCGAATAAAATCTTATACAGGAGGATGAAGATTACCGTGGGGAACCAAGATTTAGCCACTAATTAAATAAAATAAGCAGTGAATGTATCTAGATATAAAAAGGCAATATTTATTTCATTGGAGAAAGGCAAACACCTCCTCCGGATTCACACACAGCGTTCAAGACACAGCGAAACGCGCACAGATGCACAAACACTGGAACAACGATACGGTAATACGTTACGACCCTCGCACACACTGCACCAGCACCAAGGATCAACTCATTGCAACTCTGGCGCCGGTACGAACTCAGCCGGAGATCTCAATGGATTTCATCTCGGGCTTCTTGACCTTTTCTTTGGGCACGGTCACGGTGAGCACCCCGTTCTCCATGGACGCCTTCACCTGGTCCACCTTGGCGTTCTCCGGCAGCCGGAACCGGCGCAGGAACTTGCCGCTGCTCCTCTCAACGCGGTGCCACTTGTCGTTCTTCTCCTCCTTCTCCCTGCTGCGCTCGCCGCTGATCTGGAGGACGCGGCCCTCCTCCACCTCCACCTTCACCTCCTCTTTCTTCAGTCCTGGGAGGTCGGCTTTGAAGATATGAGCCTCGGGGGTCTCCTTCCAGTCGATGCGGGTGTTGGCGAAGGCGGAGGTCTCGCTGACGAAAGCGGGGCGGGACTCGGCAAGGGAGCGGAATGTGTCGAAGGGGAAGCCGTGGAAGGGATCCCACACGTCGAGGGAGAAAGGGTCGAAGACGTTGCTGCGCCTAACGATCGACATCTAGCTCAGATTGCGCTCGTTGGCAGTGGGGAATTAACTAGAGATTTTGAAAACTTTCTCGATGGATTTGCTTCTTCGTCGGTGTCCGGCCGTGGTTATTTATGGATTCAGGATGATGGGTCTTGAAGCCTCTGGAACCGGCGCTCGTCTCCACAAGTGTCGATGGCTCCGGAATGCTCGCACCACATTGGGGGCCTTTCCAGAAGTCTCCTGACTCTCCTCCGTCGTCGGGTCCTGGCCCATGGGCCTGTGATGGGCTGTCCCGAAACAAACCCCTGCCAACGTGCTTCTTTCTGCGAGAATTTTTATTATTATTATTATTTTTAAGTTCTTGAGACCATTACCGGAGGACCGTAAGTTAACGTTCGTTCTGGGACTCCGGAAGCGCAACAACCGTTCCACTCCCTTAGATCGCTTCTGATGTCAAGACTCCGTATCCAAGAACTTCTCGTGGACCATTTCCGGTTACTCCTGATCCAGATGAAGCATTAGAAAAACAGACTGAGATGATTTTGTTGATAGATTTTTTTTTAGAAAAACATAGAAATAATACCATCTTAATGAAACATTTTAGGATTATTTTGAATTCATATTATCCACATATATATATATATATATATATGCATACATAATGAATAAATTAATTTTCTTAGAGATTCATCGATAATTTGATCATCATTCTGTTTTGATTTTAGATATTTTACAGTTGTGCTGTTGAGATTAATTAGCATCCCTGGATGATCGAGATGACATACGCAGATTAATTAGCATCAATTTGCAGAACTTTGTTTTTTATAGATGATCTTTTAACCAATCAAGGATTTACCTAAAAAAGGTAATAGAAATTGACTTAACCCTTGGTCTTAAGTCCCTTGATCCATTCTTCATGGTCTTGCAGCATGAAATAAGACACGCCATCAGAGCAACTTGAGCATAAAACTATGAATTTCACCATCACATGAGAGCACGTGACATAAACACAGCCATTTCCATTCGCCAGTCCTTGGGGAAATTAAGAGCACTGCAGACTGCTTTGGACTGCACCATTTTCTCGGATAAACATGTCATAAAATATACGAATGAGGAGTATCATGATTTTATTGAACTAAGGGCATGCCAGATCATTTTGAGTTCGCATCATTTTCTGTTCGAATCATTAAAGTTAAAAGAAGACGTGATGGTGAAATCAAGCAGCATTAGGTTATTTTGGATTCGAGTTATTTTTAGATTTGACTTGAATTAGGATTAATGCATAGCTTTTTCTAGCTTGACTTAACTTTTTTTTCAAAAAAAATTAAGGCATGTTTAATTTTCTTGCTCTTTCAAAATAATTCATCAATAACCAATTTAATATTTTTTTTCTTTTTTTTACACATTTGTTACCCTAAATGCTAGAATAAGGCTCAAAATTATAGGATGTTAGATATTAATAAAAAATAATAATTTTAAATATATAATATATTAAAATAATATAGTTAAGATAATATAAGAATATTTGTGTAGTTGCATGGAGCCCATCAGTCTATTGGTTGGATTTGAGGGCTGGCCGGTGCATCCATGTATTTGATCTCCAATCGAGAGCATATTTTCTCGGAACATGCATTTGTTTTCTATTTAAAAGTATAAAAAAAAAGAAAAAAAAAAAAGAAGAGAGAAAGCATTATAAATAAATTGAATCAAGCGCCAGCTGCTATTTGATTCTTCACATTGCAGTCTCTTCTTTTCATCTCGTCTATTGTAAGTCTACTAGGTGCGTTTTATCATTGTAACTCTTATCAATCTTTATGCTTGGAGCTTATGGATGACTCTCTACTAAAGTTCATTCTATACCATCCTTGACCCTGATTAGATTCTTGATGCTGCCGACCACTTTGATGCTGTTCTTTTAGCTGTGCTTGCACTCTCACATTGCAGTCTCTGCGTTCTCCTTTCAAGTTATATAAAATGTGAGATTGAGCACGCTCAATATGCGTGTCACAGCCATTGACAACCGGGGCTGGCCTCGGTGAGCAGCGAAGCGAACGAATCAATCGTACCAATCGGCCAGCGCGAACTCCCTGGTGGTAACAGCAAAAGATCTCTCAGTTTCTTTACGGAACTTCTGGTCATTTTGGGTCGCCATCACCCGAGTCGATTCGGCTCAAAAATTTTGAAGTTATCTCAATTCAGATCAAAGAAAGCAAAATTCTAGAATCGGATTCATAAAGAACTTTACAAAAGCTCTCGGGCCTTGGGGAGGCTTCTGGAGTGCTCGCAAGGATTCGCCGCTTCCTCCAGCTGTCCCAAGCTCGAGAACCGTCCTTACCAGCCCCACCAAAAGCGATCTCCACCGGGCCAGAGGCTCCAGAGCCCGCCCATCCGCTCGATAAATACCCCAAAATCCAAGGCTTCTCCATCACCGAGAACCAATTCCAAAACTCAGCTGCAATCCCGACTCTGAACGCAGCACGACGCGCCATGGATCTCGTTCCAAGCTTCTTCGGCCGACGCAGCAACATCGTCGGCCGACGCAGCAACATCTTCGACCTCTTCTCCCTCGACGTCTGGGATCCCTTCGAAGGGTGCCCGTTCTTAACTCTCCGTGATCTCTTTGAACCACTCCCCAATTTCATGAGCGAGACCTCCGCCTTCGCCAACACCCGCATCGACTGGAAGGAGACTCCGCAGGCCCACGTCTTCAAGGCCGACCTCCCTGGAGTGAAGAAGGAGGAGGTCAAGGTGGAGGTGGAGGAGGGCAGGGTCCTCCAGATCAGCGGCGAGCGCAGCAAGGAGAAAGAAGAGAAGAACGGCAAGTGGCACCGCGTCGAGAGGAGCAGCGGCAAGTTCCTCCGCCAAGGTGGACCAGGTGAAGGCCACCATGGAGGACGGGGTGCTGACGGTGACCGTGCCCGAAGAGGAAGCCGAGAAACCTGAGGTGAAATCTATCGAGATATCAAGCTTGAGTCCAGACGTAAGGGGTCAGAACGTCGAGTCCGTTTAAGGTCTGTGATTTAGAGGGAAGAGAAATAAAGCAGGCCATCAAAATCTTCGGCTCGTATGGTTGACACTGTTTGCTGCCGTGCTGTCAGGTGTTTGAGCGTCGGTATAACTTTGTCTCTACTTTGTGTTTGGAGTGGTGTTATGTGGTTTCTACGTTCTCTAGCGTGAAATAAAGACCGGTTTCTCTATTCTTCTTCTGTAGTCTATTACTTGATCGGCCCGGTTCATTTTCTATCCAAAGGCACGTATGCCATCTAATTTTGTGTGACGGTGCTTGTATTAAGTACTGATGACATGAGTGATTGCAGCTCGAGAGCATCGAAAAATGGACTGGCTAATCGTCCTTGGATATAATCCACAAGATTTGATTGAGTGAAATTTTGGCTTCTCTTTTCCAACAAGAATTTTAATGAAAAGGTATGGACTCCAGTCGCATGGCTTTCAGAAACATTTTTTGTTTCTTCTATTTTAACCCAAAAATTATAGTCAAGCATCTAGCTTTCCGTGTTAACATTCTAGCCTGCCTTTGTTGGACCGAGTACAAAAGCTTGTATGTTTTAACGAGATAAATATTTACGCACACCGTTGTTACTATCATCAAAATAGCTTGCATGCGGGATGCCTTGCACCTAAGTTTTATCTTTATTCTTTATGTTTGGTTTTTATGATAGTTTCTTATGAGATGTATTTTATTTCGACCAAAGCTTTTTCTTTCTCGCTGAGAGAACTATATATATACTCCAAGAATAATTATGAACTATTTTTCAATCAAACATCATAATTATGTGATGGGACTAATTAATCTTTACTTGCCCAAACAATATTAAAGGAGTATTCACAATTCACATACAACTTATGAGATTTTATGTTTTAATATTTTCAAACCTTATAAAATCGTTCACATGCAAAATTTCGCCCTTTTTGGAGTATAACATTGGTGACGCGGGCTGGAAGGTCTGGTACAAATTTAGAAGGAACATAGGGAGAGATTAAACTATTTTAAGTAGAAATTAAACTAATTCTAGGGTTGAAGAACATAAATAGAATTTAAATAACTAAAGATAAAGAGATAGCTAATTGTTAAGGGCTAACTAAAGATAGTAAATAGCTAAGTTATTGTAGAAGGTCTTCACTGGAATTGTCAAAAACTTTAGAGAACCAACTTTTTGTTAATATTAGTTTAAATATATGGTAGGAGGTATTTATAGGCTAAACGGCCATTATATTGAAGGGAAGTTGGTGTCCCTGGGAACTCAACTCATACACGTTTAAAACTCAAAACAAAAGAAACAAGTTAAAAATTTTATTAAAAAATCATTCTTAAATTAATAATTCATGGAATAATATTTTAGTGATAATCTTAAACTTTATTATCAGCACTTATTATAGGTTCTTAATAAAATAGCTATAACTTCTCCTTCGAGCTTTAGTTGAGATAATTCAAGGCTATCTTGGTATTGGACATAATTATATAATTTGATTTTCCAATTCATTCTATAGTGACCAAAATAAAGCCATCTTTCAAACTAACACATGCTAGAAATTTTACAAATGTAGCTTTAAGTTCTTTATGACTTGCAGAAGATAGGTGCCTCTTCATTGTCTTACCATCAAAGTAGACAACAAAAAACTTGCCTACAAATAGTTGCAGGATTTGATTTATGATCAATATAAATATGCTTGATATGTTGGTTAGACCTTCTTACAAGCTTTTGATATGACCCATATCTTGTTTTGAATGCCATCTTTCATCCTATCCTGGCCTTAATTTGATTTGATGATAATTATTTTTGAGAATTTAGGAAAAGATGGCGAAGCAAACATATTGAACGCATCATCAAATCTCAGTATTAGGAATCAATACTTAATTATAATTTTGATCGGTGGCTCAACAATTAAAGCACCCCCTCTAAGATTCGTCATTCTTCAAAGTGAGTGGTGCAGGAATTTCACCCAATTTCAAGCATCACGTGCCTCTGTGACATCTTACTCTTTCCCATTTAACTTAAGAAGCAATTGCGATACAAAGGGAACATCGGATCATATCCACAGCCTTCGCGTTTGAAAATATCCAATTTCATTTGTTGTTGGGTCCAAAACCTGCATCCAAAGGAGAAAAAAAACAGAGAGAGGACGAGAATAACTTGGTTTTTCTCATCGTTCGACAGCAAAACAACCATAATTCAACAAGATTGTAGCCTACAAATTGCAAAATCTCGAGAAGGAACAGGCAAAAAACAAAAAACTCAGTCAAAGGTTCACGGAAATCTAGCATTGCCCAAGAACTATAATAGCTGTACACGACCAAACAAAGGGAACTATTGCTTACGTTTTCCTCAGCACACTCACCACTGCTAAAATATAAACAAACGCGCTGAAGATACGAAAACACACCAGATTGCTATACAACTCATGCACGACAACCGCGAATCCAAAAACAAAAAAAACAAAAATTCTCTTGGCCTCACGGCCAAAGCCTGCAACAAACCGCATCCTTTTTGCCTTTCGCCGCCTTCTTGTCAGCTCCACCAGTGATCGCAATGGACTTCTTCTCGGGCTTCTTCACCTCCCCCTTGGGAACCGTCACGGTGAGCACCCCGTTCTCCATCGCCGCCTTCATTCCCTCCACCTTCGCATCCTCCGGCAGACGGAACCAGCGGAGAAATTTGCCGGTGCTCCTCTCCATGCAGTGCCAGGTGTCATTCTTGTCATCCGGTTCCCTGACTCGCTCGCCGCTGATCCGGAGAACTCTCCCGTCCTCCACCTCCACGTGCACGTCCTCCTTCTTGAGCCCCGGGAGGTCGACCTTGAAGACATGGGCATCTCGAGTCTCCTTCCAGTCCATAAGCGCGTCGGCCGACATCAAATTTGGGCTAGAAACAGAGTGCGCGCCAAAGGGGGAAGCCATGGAAGGGGTCACGAGGTCGAGAGAGTATGGATCAAAGATGTCGCCCGGCCGGCCAAAGAAACGGGAAATGAGGGACATGTTGTTCAGTGCTGTTGCTCGGGCTGCCGAAGAGAAAGAGAAGTAGCAGTGCGCAGTAGAGAAGCTGGTCGTTTGGAATGCTTTGCTTGGGATAGAGAAGGCGCGGCGCTTGGGGTATTTATGGATGGAAAAGCCGGTGGCGTCAATGGTCGTCGCCGGGAGAAGTGTGGACAGTTCTAGAGCTCGCGGAGTTCTCGGCGCTTCCAGAGGCCCGATTCAATTATGGTCTCGTCCAGAACCTACTGGGCGTGGGCCACGTAGGAGGCGACGGAAGGGGTCGTTGGACCGTGTCAACGGCGCCCATGTTGCTTTGAAGTGGATTATGTTCCACCTTCACGGAAAAGATAAAAGTAAAATTACTTATATACATCGAAAAGCCTCGTAGCTCCTTTGAACTAGGTATATGCCAAGCAATACATGGACATTGATATGATTATATATATATATATATATATATATATATATATATATATATATATATATATTAAATTTAAGTTTTTAAATTATTATTTTTTAATTTTAAAATTAAAGATATGATAAGTAAAATATATAGCATTAAATTATTTTTAAATTCAAAAAAATAATTGATTTAAAAATATTGATAAAATATTTTAAAAATTATTATTTTAAAAAAATAAAAAATAAAAAATAAAATAAAATAATTTATGATAGGAGTATGATTATTACGAAAATTGCTAATGTATTATAGTGCTTTTTTTGACTAATGTTTTAATTTCACAGTTAAATAATATTTAAGAGTTATTTAATTTAAATTTACACGTAGAATAATAGAAAAGAACTTGATTGTCTAGTCTGAACAATTTCATTGTTTATTATTTATTTATCATATTTTTCTATACTATTATTTTTATTTTTACATTACTAGATATTATTAAATATTTGATATATTTTTATATTTATTATTACATTTTTATTTAGAAAATATCTTCTAAATTTTAGATAAAACTTTTGTATCATTTTAAATCTTAAACTGCATCATCTAACTTCACAATGAGCTCACATGTGCATTAGTAAAATAAGTGATAATAGCATAGATTTTTAAATAAATTGCACAAGAATCTTGTAAAGCCATCTATCTAGGCACAAGGACATCTGAGAGCGATTTATATATTAATTTTAAAAATAAAAATGAGTTACTTTATTTATCTTATGTCTCTTTAAATTTTGGATGTCGAGAGAAATGCATAAAAAATATTATTACTTTAAAATTCAAATTTAATAATATAAATTTAAAAAATAAGTCTATATTTTTATCTAATAATATATTTATAAAATAGAAAATCTATTATTACAATTTATCTCGTTTAGATTCTATTTTTTAAAAAAATCTCTTTAATTCAACTATTTTTATGAAAAGATTCCATCTATTTTTTAATCTACCAATATTAGGTGCTTGTTGATCGGTAAAGAAACTAAAAAAAATCAAGTATATGTTTGAGTTACCCAATCTCTTTGTCTACCTTATCTTTTCTTATCATGTTTCGTTGATCAAAAATTTGTATAAAAAATAGCTCTAAAAATATTTTCTTATATTAAGTTAAGAGTAATTTTATATTAAAAAATACAAATTTAACTATAATACCCCTAAAATAAATATTACATAGAGATTAATATTATATTATTGTAATATAATGTAATAATATAATATAATATAATATAATATTAGTAATATTTTTATTTTATAATATAGTATAAAATATATTATATAATAGTATTATATTATTATATTAATCTAGTGTAATATAATTTTATTTATTATTGTATAATATAATATTATTTTATATATTATAATATATGATATAATTTAATATTATGATATTATATATGTTATAATAGCATAATATAAATATAATAGAGAAGAAAGTAAAATAAAAATCAAAAAGTTATTTTAAACTTTTGGTTCTAACAAATCTTCTCATGAGGTCACAATAGTTAGATACAATTTTCCCTATAGAAAAAATTTTTTTAGTTGACAAGGAAAAAATATATATGAGCTCCACTATCCATCCTCTCCACTTTTCAATCAAATGTCAAAAAATAAAGGTGAAAAAGTTATTCATCCTTATTTTTCCTCTAACTAAACTAGGGCTGAAAGTTATTAAATGTGATTTTATACTGGGCAAAATTTGCTTTTACGGGGGAAAACATTTTGCCTTTACCATATATATAAAGCAAGAGAGAGAGAGAGAGAGCTGGGCATGTAATCAAGTTTGGATCAAATTATTCTTTTTATTCTTTGAACCATATGAATAATAAATTTTAAAGATAGAAAAAATAGAAAAAATAGGATGACTTTAAGATGCATATAAAAATAAAAATGAAAAGAGAAACTGAATCTGAGACTTGGTTACATATAAATTTTTTTTTTCTCTCTTTCTCTTTACCTATGTATGTTATGTGGAGCCTGAACTTTAACCGACTATCATTTATACATGATATAGTAATGAATATGTAAGTTATAACTTGCCTTCACAGACATAGATGGTCAATGGTAAAGAGCAGCACAGAGCCTATTGGTAAAAAGAGAGATGAGGTCATTCTAGCGTTAGGTATTGATACTAAGTATCGTCTGTATATCCCCTCTAACGTGGATATTAAATAAGATATTTGGCCAGCAAAGTTGTTGCCAAACCACAGCAATGGCAACAATGGCGATCATAACACCAACACATATTACATAATTTAAACTTGAAAAAAGTAAAAAATATCTCGACCAAAACAATGATCCAATCAATCATTTTTTTTAAAAAAAAAGGAAAAGATAAAAAATAGAATTGAAAAAAAAAATCAAATTATCTTAATTAAAATTTTCTATTCTCAGACATGTGGCACTCAACGTTGATGGCCGCCGGCATGAGAGGCGGGGAAGACGGCTTGGGAGACCGGAAGGAGGGTGTCGGCACCTACCAAGGTGATGGCAGCGGCACCAGCGATAATGACCCGGGTGACGAGGCTGAAGGCAAGGATTAATTGGTAATTTTGCATCCGTGGTTAACTTAAGCGCTTAAATGAGGGTCGCTGTAAAGTGGCGTAAAGCTCAAGGAAAGTAGTTTTCATTAATTTAAAAGCATATATATATATATATATATGGGCTCAAATTGTGACAATGGACGAGGCAAGGACTCATACACAATTTTGATAAATGGTGGGTGTGATTTGCAAAAAATACTCAATAAATTTGAAGCTTAGTTTAACAACGTTTTAAGTTTTCTATCTACCATAAAGCCCTATCATTCCCCTGTAAAAGGAACTTTCATGTTCTATATTTAAACATAAAATGACGCAGAGACAAAGATGACGTCAAATGAATTTCATCTAAATAAGATGGTGATCAGTCACGAAGGAGATGAAGGCACAAGGTATGATACATTGAAGATTCTATTGCTATTATGCCATGAGCATCAATGTAATGAAAATTAAGCAAAAGTTAGCCATAAAGTCTTATGATGTGCTACTCATTTTGAGTCTATTTTATCTTGTTGTTTTTGCATTCTAAGCTCTTATGGTAGCTTTCATACTTTGGTTTGTTATTAGGCACTTCCTCTGTAGTAACAGGATGAAATAGGTATTAGGTTCCTGTTAGTACATGAAATTCCTATCATATTTTTTTTTAAAAAAAATTATAATTATCTAATTAATGTTTCAAAGTCTCTATCACTAACCTATTATCATGCTTGAGCCCATTTGGATTGTGTGAGCATGAAAAACATGAGCTAACTACTGGCTTGATGCAGTTGTAGCTTGCCCTTAAATTGACTATCACTTAAAATTTGTTTCATCTTAAATAAAAAATTTATGTCTAGATTTTAATTTTAAAAATTATATGATATTTAGTATCTAGCTTAGCCTATCCAATAAAATACTGGTAAGTGAGGTTTGATTCATAATAATATAATATTACCAAAAATCTTATGTTCTTCGTAATCTTGCATTCAGAAACACATTATTAAAAATGCAAGGTTACTATGTTTGATTTATCTTATTTATACCAGCTTAAATTCTCCAGAATGTAAGATTTTATATTATCATATTTTTAAATTTTATTTATATTTTATTATAATTTTTTTTATCTTTTAAATAGTTATCTTTTTTTCCTCTCAAACATGAAATATTTTAATAAAAGCAAGAATTTTTTATAAAATCATTTTATAAATATTATATATTTAAATATAATAACTATTTAATATAATAAATATGTATTAATATATTATATATTTAATGATATTTATAATATTAAAATATAAAAAATATTATAAATTATTTAAATATAATAATTTAATATGCAAAAAAATCAAAAATAAGATTAATTTTAAATATATTATTTATATATTAGTATATAAATATATAAATATTATCAAATATATAATTAAATTAAATATTATTACATATCTACATTAAAGTTAAAGAGTCTCCCACTTTTTAGTGCGGTCTTGAGAAACCGACACCGCAAGTGGTTAGCTCCCACGTCAAGTTGTGTGACTCGCGACCACTTGCCCGACTGGAGCCACACAAGCGCCGAACCAACCAACCCACTTCCATCTAGCGTGCGACACGTGTGCCCAGTCCCATAAAATAATTTCATCTCGGACGAGATATTGATAATATCTTGAGACATATATTATCTCGGTCGATATCGATCAATTCATCTGAGATGATATAAGTATTTAACTATTTAAACTTAATTTAGTTGACACTTATCTGCTGGGAGTTGAGAAGAGACACGTGTCAGAGAAGCGGTGCCTGCCCACATCTATCCCTATGTTACCCTCATCACGCGTCGATACCGCGTGATATCAACATATAACGTTCGCTCACCGATAACGGAAAGGACCCAAATCTCGTCGCCATGGCGAAACCTCAGGAGTCGGAGAAGCCCTCGGAAATAGTCTCCACGAACGACGTCGAGCGGGTCTTCACGCGCTACGACGCCAACGGCGACGGCAGGATCTCGGCGTCGGAGCTCGCGGGCGCGATGCGCGCCCTCGGATCCGAGGTCTCGGACGAGGATCTGAAAGCCATGATGGCGGAGCTGGACTCCGACGGCGACGGCTTCGTGGATCTGAAGGAGTTCGCCGCGTTCCACCGCGGGATGGGCGGCGCAGCCGCAGGCGGCGGCGGCGGCGGCGAAGAGGGTGAGCTGAGGGACGCGTTCGCGATGTACGATGTGGACCGGAACGGGCTGATCTCGGCGAAGGAGCTTCATCTGGTGCTGAAAAAACTGGGGGAGAAATGCTCCGTCGAGGACTGCTCCAGGATGATCCGGTCCGTCGATTCTGACGGTGACGGCAGCGTGAACTTTGAGGAGTTCAAGATCATGATGACCAACGGCGGAGAGAGGAAGGGCTCTGAAGCCGACCCAACTCCGTCGCCGTCCTCCCGTTGATATTTAATATATTTCTAACTTACCGTGACAAAGTTTGAATGATATTTAGATGGTGGTTGGAGTCTGATCAGTCTAACGTCCCTGTGGTTTATAGCTTCGCTTAGAGCTGTGTAATTTGGGGTCTATCGTAGTTACATGAATGAATATTTAACAAGTCTTATTTCTTTTACAGCCCTGTAATTTTTTCTTTTTGCTTAACAAGTCTGGAGGATAATTTTCTTTCTGGGCCACCTGCAATCGACTCCCCCAGAGAAATTTGACTGCAATTATTTTTACGGTTGGATGCAGAGATTCTCTGTCAATCATTAAATTACTCATCCAGTTGCAGACTCCTAATCTATATATATATCATTAGATAAAAAAGATATATTATTTTATATTTTATTTAAAGTGCTTAATATTTAACTACATAATGTTCATATCACATCGGGTAATCTTTTATGCGGCTCAAATCATCAAGGCTACCCATTGCACACGGTTCAATAATTTGCATGAGAATTATTGTGGGTTACTTGCCTATCACGCAATTTTTTTTTTTTTTTTTTTTGTATAATATTCAAATAACGCCAGATGGTCTTTGTGTAATTTACCTTCTTGCTGATAGAAATGTCAAGTACTTCAAATTTCAAGCACTTTTGGCGTGCGGGATCGGTCTATGGAACTTGGCAGGTAATGCATCAATTTCTCTACTAGTTGTATTCAGGTTAGATGGGTATCCGCCAAGGCTACGTTTTCTGTAGCGTTACGTGAGATTCGGGGTAACGGGAATGGTATGATTTTGAGGGGCCATCAAGAAAATACCGACGCTGTCATTCATTAAGCTCAGGCCTTGGCCAAGGAGGTCGTTTGACAAATAACCATATAGATTCCATCGAGACGTGCCCTTTTTTTTTAAAAAAAAAAATTTAATAATAAAATTATCAATTATAAATGAATTGGCCCAACTAAGTAATTGGATTATTTCGTTTCCTACACATACTTGACATGAGAGCAGAGTACCAAAAAAAAATAAAAATAAATAAAGAAGATAGAAGGGTATAATTCATAGAGGCAATTCCTAAGGTAAATTAAAACTACACCTAAGAATATTCTAAATGTTCAATCTTGATCTTTTAGTTAGGATCTAATCCTTTTAAATGTTATCTGCATCCGTAATATTTTGACTACAACTACACCTAATAACCGATTTAATTTTGAGAACCATAAAAATTTCTGGTCTAATTCTTAAATATAATCAAAACTCCTTTTTAGTTACTATAATCTGATTAAATTTAATATTCTTTAATATAAAGAGTTGACGAAACATTTAATGCTTTAATACTAAATGTATGCTTTAATATATTTTTTTATATAAAAAATATAATGAAGCATTTAAAACATCATAAATATAAATATGTTTTTAATATAAAGGTATCAAGGCAGATCCAAATACGATTTTTTTTTTTTTTTTTCTAACACTAGACCCAACATTTTAGGTCATTTTGATAACTAGAAAATTCATACATATGGAAAATATTTGATAAGATCTTTGAGTGAATCATATGTATCTAATATAAGACTGAAAACATCATATTAATAAGATATACATATGGAGAAGCAAATATTGTGATAAAATACTTTGCAAGTTTTGAAAAATAAAACTGAATATGTGGTTTTTCTTTTATCTTGTTAGAAATGATGCAGTGATGCTATATTTCTGAAAAAAAATTGCAAACAATTTTTTTCTAACTAATATACAAATCCAAACCAACTCATGCAACACTATTAATTAAAATTAAAAAATATAAATTAACAAAAAGTATGTTTGATATATAAAATAAGAGAGGATAAAAAAAATATAGGACAAGAAAAAGAATAGAATAGAATAAAAATTACATTTTTAATGCTTGATGTCAGATAGAAATAATGGATTGGTAAGATTAAAAAAAGAAAATAAAATTATAAATATCATTAGTTTGCTGTATAGCTAGATATTTGTTAACTAAAATGGACAAGATTTAAAGAAAAGTAAATGTTTTGCTAGAACAAATTACCTTATTTCTGTTGAAATTTCGTGAGACAAAATTTTGTTGTGTTTTCATAAGCAATAAAAATGGGAAAAGACTAAAAAATTTTATCTCATTTTTAATCCAGTGTACTAGACAGACACTTATAACCAATTCCAGATAACCCATCCGCAAGCATTTGTTCCAATTGCAAATGACGGGGATTGGTGGTTCTATTAGGTTCCCCAAGACCAAGAATTGCGGTTATTTATTTATCCCACCTGACCGAAAATAAATGAAAACAAAATGCAAGCCTTTCATCAACAACATAAACGATATATTTAAAAGAAGACAGCTATATTTGTTCTCTAACCAGGATAGAACTTCACGGTGCTCCAAATTACTCCGTCAAAATTTCCTGCTCGGTTCTTGTCTAAATAATAAAAAGTCACGACCTGTGTTCAAAGTTCCTCGAAAGCCGCTAATAAATAAACTACAAGGAGACGGCAGCCCGCTGGACCAGACACCAGCCGAAGGCCCAGGGCATCCTAAAAGCCCGTGGTCGCACTGGACCCTGGGCCAAATGTGGAAATCTAATGGGCCTGAGATTACCTACAGGCCGAACCCATGACTACAGATGTCAAATGGGCCAGGCCAACCTAGGTCTGGCATGGCTGCTATAGTAGCTATGTCGGGCCACTCTCACTGCTAGTTAGGCATGCTAAGCCTGTTAGGCATGACTAGCCTGTGCCTGACGAGTATTTTTTCAAAATACCTCAAAATGACCAAAAACAACTAATTTGGGGTTATTTTCATTCAATTCTTAAAATACTTCTTTTTAACGATCATAAATGGCTAGTTTTTAAGGGTATTATGATCTTTTGGTCAAAAAAATCTATTTGTCCTTTCTAACAGCCATAATCAGTTAATTCCCAAGGCTATTCAGGTTATTTAAAAGTCCTTCAACCTTTATAAATAGGTCCCAACCCTTCTTCCTCACCTCACATTAAGCTATAAGCTCTCTAAAGCTCTCTTAAGCCTTTATCTTCTTCCTATAAGCCCTTCCAAACCTCCTAAGCTATCTTAATTTCTCTCTAGTTTCTAGTTGGCTATGTTAATCTCTCTCTAATCTTTATTCTTATTTTCTATCCTCTACAATCAACAATGTCTTATGCTGATAGCCCTTGCCCATCTCATGATTAAGAGTTCGACTTCGATGTTGACATGGTGAAATAAGGGGCATACCAGTTAAAGACTGAACCCAGTATCTCTAAGCTCACTACTACCATTGGTGCCATATCGACTATCAGGTCAAGGCTAGACCCAAGACCTATGGAGTCTGGCTGCATTTTGACATTAAGACAATCATCGACAAGGAGTTTTGTATGGTCTATAAAGTCTGTAAAAAAGATAATAGCTGCGACACTTTCGAGGAAACTGGTTATCTAGCCTAGCATTAGAAGAAACATGAGAATGCAACTCATGACACCATCCAATCTCAAATCAAAATTAGTCAAGGAAGTATATTAGAAAAATTTTCTTATTCTCAAGAATTAAAAAGAAAAGAATTATCAAAATTTATTATATGCAATGAAATGTCTTTTACTTTTATCGAAAATCTAAAATTTGAAAAATATATGAAAACTGCTTTAAATCCTATACTTAAAGGGTTTCTCGAAATACGGTTAAATCTGATTATTTTAAATAATATTTTGACTATAAAAAATAATTTTATATTTTAAAAATTTTATGGTGGAATAGCATTTCCATTTGATATTTGGATAAGTATGGTTGAATTATCTTATATTTGTTTATTATGTATTTTATTGATTGCGATTGAGTAATATAAAAAAAATTCTTAATTTTAAATTAATTAAATATCCACACAGTACCACTACCATTCATACTCATATCGTACAAATAGTATATGAGTACTATATATATGATAAAATTTTTTAATTAGTTTAGATAATGCATTTAATGATAATATTGCTACTGAATTACTCAAATCGCATCTATGTTCCATTTTAGATAAGAAATTATTTCATCTAAGATGTGCATGTTATATTATAAATTTAATTATACTAGGTGGTTTAAAAGTTATTGAATTAATATAGATAAAGTCAGAGGTACTATTAAATATATACAATCCTTAAGAGTTAGAAAAAAATTTAATCTTTATGCACTGCTTATAGATTAAAATGTAAACAATTTTTATTAGATATAAAACATAGATAAAATTCTATATATTTAATATTACAATCATGTTTTGAATATAAAGATACCATTTTTATGTTTTATAATAGTCACTTTCGCAATGAACCTATATATTCTCATTGGTTTAATTATGGAGTTATTATGTAATTTTTTATAATATTTTTACAAGGCTATTAATATTTTATTCGATATTTATTATCCAACCTTTTCTCTAGTTTTGCAACAAATATATAATATTATCAACCATTTTTCAGAATATAAGAAAGCTAAAAATTTTAAAATATAATTTTATCAATGAAAATAAAATTTAATAAATATTAAAAAGAAATTTATATTTTCATTGTTTGGTTTTAGTTATGGATCCTAGAGTTAAATTAAATGGTTTATAGATAATATTAGAAGCAATTTATAGAAATATGAATTATAAAGTAAATAAAAATAGAGTTAACAATAAAATTAAAAATTTATTAAATGAAATGTTTGTATTATGTAATAGAAAATATAATAAAGGTAAAAGGTTTTCAACTTCAGGATGGAACCCAGGTAGTAGTAGTGGAGTGATAGTAATAGTCAATTTTAAACTTTGTTAAAAAAATAATGATCATCACTTCATCATTTTTGTCTACTGGATTAAATATTTATTTAAGTAATAATTTTATAAACTTTTAATTTAAGAAGAAATAGATAATTTTAATATTTTGATATGATAAGAACGCATGAAAATAATGATTCAGTGCTTAACATCATGGTTTATGATTTATTGACCCTCTAATGTTCACAATAGGATCAAGTCTACTTTTAGCATAAAAAAACCGATACTCAACTAGAGAATGAACAAATTGAAGTCCAATATAATGGAAATGTTAGTTTACCTCTAGGATTTATATAACGTAGAAGAGAAAATGTAAGGTCAGAAGAATGATGATGAAGAATTGTATTCGAACGACAAAGAGTAGAATAGTAGAAGATTAATGATGGAAGTATATTTTTTAAGGCCATAATGTTGCACCAGTAAGCTCGTAGAAAGATAAATATATCTAATTTATTTTATTTTTATTTTTTAAAATTAATTTTTAAAATTATAAAATAATAATAAATAAAAATTTATTCATGAAACTTGCCTGTTGGGCTAAATAACTCAGGAGCTGAATAGTGTCAGAGGCGAAGGTTGAAGAATTTTCTCTTAAAAATTAAAAAAAAAGATCGGATTAACAAAAAAAAAAAAAAAGGGGGATGATATGAGCATGAGACAAGCCACCTATTTACTCATAAATAGAGATGAATATATAATTTATTTTATTTAAATACTATTCAAAAAAATTAGACAGATTCGCGCTGACATGTGACACAGATATGTGAATCAGCATGTCATCCGAGCCGTCCCATGGTGCACGCAAGATCGCCGGCCCAGCACGGCCTGTTTGAGGCCTCCGCCGATGACCCATTTGTTAGGTGGTCGAGCATTCTGGAACTCTGGCGTTCCTTCTCGCCTTCCATCAGCGGGGTCCCAAAGGCAGAGAGATTTTTTCCTAGCGGCTTAAACCATTACGGTCTGGAAACTTCAAGAGCGCTTCCCTCCCCTCCTCGATAAACTGTTCGACGCCCGAACCCAGACGCCTATCATCAGAGCCCCCGAGAAAAAAAAAAAAAAAAAAAATGTCGATCGTTAGGCGCAGCAACGTCTTCGACCCTTTCTCCCTCGATGTGTGGGATCCCTTCCACGGCTTCCACTCCCTTGCCGAGTCCCGCCCCGCTTTCGTGGGCGAGACCTCCGCCTTCGCCAACACCCGCATCGACTGGAAGGAGACCCCCGAGGCTCATATCTTCAAAGCCGACCTCCCAGGACTGAAGAAAGAGGAGGTGAAGGTGGAGGTGGAGGAGGGCCGCGTCCTCCAGATCAGCGGCGAGCGCAGCAGGGAGAAGGAGGAGAAGAGCGACAAGTGGCACCGCGTCGAGAGGAGCAGCGGCAAGTTCCTTCGCCGGTTCCGGCTGCCTGAGAACGCGAAGGTGGAGCAGGTCAAGGCGTCCATGGAGAACGGGGTGCTGACGGTGACCGTGCCCAAAGTGGAAGTCAAGAAGACGGAGGTGAAAGCTATCGAGATCTCCGGCTGAGTTTACGAGCGCTCTGTTCCCATCATAAGGAGTAAGCTTTTATATATCGTTTTACTACGAGATAAAATGAGATCGGGGCGGTGTTATCGACTACTTAAAGTGCGTATAATCATCGTCTGCGTTTAGTATTGTATAAAGGTGTGTGCTCGCTATGTAATGGTGTATTTATGCAATTCCTTTTTCCGTGATGTATGCGAGGGACTTAACCTGTACGTTCCCCAACGCGTAGTTGTTCTCAAATAGTTGATATTATTATGTATAAATTCTACACAAAAGATTGTAAATTGAGTTGGCTCCACGGCTTTCCACCTCCAAGTTTTTATAGCGAAGTTTACTTTTGTTCATAAATTTTTGATATTATTCGATCTAAATTCTGTACAAAAGTTTATAAATTGGGCTGGTAAAAAAAAAAAAAAAAAAAAATACTACTCTCACCTATAGAAATTATAAATATATTTTTTAATTTTAAATTACAATTTTAGGTTTAAAGTAATTATGAGTTTTTTTATAAAAAGTTTTAAGATAGACAAATAGGTTATATCTGGAAAAATTATGGTTTACAGCTTTTCATTAAATTTTTTATTAAAAATTTGTAACTATATTAATAAATAAATATAATTAATTAAATTTATTAATTGATCTAATGAGAGTAGAATAAGGTGGGATGAAAATTTCTTTACATTCATATCGACTCTAATTTCATACTGAAGGCATTTTTATATTTATATTTGTATTCATTTTTTACTTTCATACATGCTTAAGTAAAGTAGAGATAAATGAATATTTATAAATTTGAAAAAAAAATGCTATTTCTACTTTCATCCTTAGTCTTAATAGTCAAGTGCCAAATTGTTTTGTTTTCTTTTTTTATATTATTTAATCATCACTTCATTAGTTATGGGATTGTTTAGGATGTAATTGCACAACATTTCTACAAAACATAGGCAACTTTATATACGTATCTTATTATTATTTTTAAAGGTCATTATTTGATGTAATGGTAAAAAGCCTTGGCTGATAAGTAAGTTGGATTGGATCAGGTGATGTCATGTTTTCGCTAAACCTAACCCTTTTAGCTAAAAATTGAATAGGTAGAGTAAATTTTAAAATTTTAATTATCATTTCAAAAATAAATAATATTTAAAATAATTATATTTAATTATTAAAAAAATAAAAATAATAAAATTTAAAATTAATTAATTTTTAAATAAAAAATTTTGCTGCAATATGAAGAATTATTCTCACATATTGAATATGAAATTCAATATAAATTTAAAATGTTTAACACTTTTAAGATTTGTAATCTAAACTAGGCTCAGACCTGGTCAAAGGCCAAAGGTCATTGCTTAAGGCTATCTTTGGACTTTGGCTGGGTAAACAACTACTCAGGTTTGATCTGAAATTTATTTAGTTTCAGTCCAAACTCAATTCTACCTAGCTTAGGTCTAATCCATGGCTTGTTCTAAAATCGGGCTGGCCGATGAGCTTTGGGCCAGTTTGAGCCCACATCCATGCCAACGGGGGGCGGCGGCTGGTGCCATGGTGGCTTTCCGTAAGAGTTTAATGGAGTGCAGCCATGGCAGTGGGTGAAGAGATGAATCCAGGAAACCATAAACTAATCCTAAATAACCGTTTAATTAATCCATGGAGTGCCAACGCATTTTAACCGTTTAATTAATCCGACAGCACCGTCCAGTCTGATATTTTAAACATTGTTAAAAATTTCTTCTGGCCATGGAGGTTATGGCAAATATCCAATTCGTGCAAGCAAAGAGAACTTTAATCAACTCACCAATCAGAAGTGCTACACCCCCAGTGTCGCTTGTTTCTCCTAGGCATATGTTACTAGAAATGTTTAGCGAAGTTCTGTGGCTGAATTAATTTATTTAATTTTGGTTACGGTAGCCGATGCTTGGTTTTACTTGTTGCAATTGAAGCCCAGGACGTATAAATGGTGACCTTGACCTCACCTTTCATATAATTCAATACTTGACTTGCTACCAGAGATGGTTCAAGGTTGACAGAATCGAACTGAATCAGTTAAAAATTGATTCAAAAATTAGTTTCAGTTTGGTTCTACCTTCGAACCATATCGAAGTATCCGATTCGATCCGATTCGAGTGTGGGATGGATTGGAGGTAGACTAAATAGCATATAAACTCTTGTAAATTTACTTAAAAAGAAAAAGAGAGGTTGAGAACCTTTTTTTTAAGCTTTTATTATCTCTTTTTTTTCTTTATCTCTATTCAAAATCACTTAAATGAATACTTCTTAAGATTTTTTATGAAAGTAAAAAAATATCTTCTTTTTAATTTAATAAAAATATTAAAAAATTTAAATTTCTTAAGAATAAAAAATGAACTCTTCCTTATAGAAACAAATTCGGAGAATTTAAAAAAATTTCAGTTTAACAATATCGAGTTCGCGTATTTTTACTTCGGATAAAAATTTTAGAAGATTAATTTAACTTAAAAATAATGAAAAAAAAGTACAAAGAAAAATTATCTTAAATACAATTTATAAGGCTTTAGTCAACACTTGGTCAAACTTATAATTTTTTCAGATTTAGTGAGGATTAAGATAATAATGAATCTCACATTGATTTATATCAACTTGATCTACAACTTATTAAAATAATAAAATTAAATTTATCATATAATCCTAAGGTTAAAATGTATTTTTTAAAATTCAAACTATAACTTGTCAACAACTGGATGTTGGAATATTTTTTCTAACTAAGGAAGAATGTAACGTCCCAAACTCTAATCCAATAAAATATCATAGTTTGGATCTTAAAAAAAATATGTTTTAACCTTAAAATTTTATGATAAGTTTAATTTTATTATTTTTGTGAGTAAGATCAAGTCGGCATAGGTTAATATAAGGTTTATTATTACTATGATCTTGGTTAATTTTAGAAACTTTATAAGTTTGACTTAGTATTAATCAAAAATTTATAAATTATATTTCAAGATAATTTTTTTAATATTTTATTTTTTAATTATTTTTAAGTTAAATTAATTTTTTAGTATTTTTATTTAAAGTGAAAGTATCCTAACTTTATATTTATTAAACTGAGATCTCTTGAAATTCTTCAAATTTATCTTAAGAAGAAAGGTTGACTTTTTATTTTTAAAATATTTTTTTGAAGAGTGTTTTTCTTATTTTTATGAAAAATTTAAATATTTATTTAAATAATTTTAAATACAAATAAGAAAGAGAAAAGAGAATGAAAGTTTACAAGAGACTCTCAGCTTTGTATATCATATAAAAAAATAAAAAATTATGAAAAAATAAAAAAAAGGAAAAAAAATTGTACCTAATTCCATCAATCTTTATAGATGAAGATTTGAGAAGAGAAATGGAAAAAAAAAAATAAAAAATGAAAGGTCGCGCCAAACGAAAGGTTGGGCATCCATCCGTTAATCTTTACAGTCATCATCATCAACCGTTTCATTGTAAGAGAGGATGCTCCAACAAAAAAAATATAAGTACGGCAATAACAGCAGCATAACACCCCTTAAACCATAACCAGTTCCAGATCACACAAGCAGCAGAAAAAGCAAGAGCCTACTAATTGAACTTCTTTTAGCATGAGAAGCAAGATCCTGGATAGAATATTTTTTGATAGGCAATCAAGTTAAGAGCTTGTAACAAGCAACCCTCTTGGTTGTCCATAAGCCATCGAGGTTAGAGCCTCCTCATGCTCACAGATCCCAAATCTTTGGTGGACCCTCAAACTTCGCCCACAGAGCACGCTTTCTTAATAGAATTCACCCGACCTAATATTCTGCAGCAAATCCACTAAGAATTTTCAGAATGGTTCCCCTATCTTCCATTAGAATCCATGGGGCGCCCACAACTCAAAGGTGGTCTAATCCCTGCCGACCACACCATTTGTGAATGCGAAACAGCGCCAAGGTCAACTTCCAGTCCTCTGACCGCCGGCCTTCCACTCCCAACGATAGAAATAAAAAACAGTCAAAAATTCCAAAACCAATCGTTATTTCCCAGATCATGCCATGTTGTCAACGTCTGGCAAATATTTTCTTACATCCACCGCGGCAAAGAGATGGGCGATTGCGTCCTTTGCACGCGTCTTAATTTGTTCACGGCTTGCCGTCCTCCACTACTCCAGCCCAAAAAAAAAAAACACGTGAAACCTCATGGCTGACCCTAGCTAATATAAGTCTTTTATATATACAAATTTATCCACTTCCTGTTCTTGCTTTACGCTTCCAAAGCCTGTTTCACGCTTAATTCCTGCACCATCGTCTCCAAGACGTACTTGGTTTCATGTGGCAATTGATGTCCTCCGGCGATCCTTTTCAGGCCCTCCAAGGCGGACTTCTCGTCACCACCTAATATTCTGTAAAGCAATACCAAAATAAAATAAATACAAGATGTGGAATTTATCTTGTTCAACTATGACATCTATCCCATGTCACTGTCCTTGATCTCATGGCTTCACCAAAGTCCAACGCTGAATGAACATCATGCGCTGTATAGGACTATTGTTTATCCCCCCATTGTTAGTGTTGTCATTAACTTATCTATGCTAATCATAGAGAGATGAAATGTCAAATCTAATTATTTTATTTCTTAGGGAATCACATGTACTGAACCGTCTTCTATTAAATCCACCAAGTATTACCACCTTGGTACCAATGTTCTACCATCTTCTACTAATAGCATTAACTGACCACTTTCCACTTTCTTCTTCTTAATCTCTAATGTTCTATCTTTATTTCCAAAAAAAAAAAAAAAAAAAAATCAAGAATAAAATGATCAAGATCATACTATAGTGCTAGATTGTGACGATCAGCAAGGATAAGAAAGAATGATTGAGATAGCTAAACGTACCCATTTAGCCTGCAAGCAAGGTGAGAGTAGGCGAAGTGCTCGGCGCTGCGGAGGCCGAGGCACTCACAGAGGCGGATATGGTGCCTCTGCAAGTAGTACTTCTGATGGTGGCTCTCTGCCAAGTAGAAGCCAGAGGTGGTGGTGCTCGAGTGGCAAGGCAATATCTTGGTGACTATCCTTCTGTTCAGCTTCATCTGCTGTCTAACCTTTGATTCTTGTGCTTCCTTCTTCTCCTCCTCATTCCCGTAGAAGATTGCTGATCGGTAGTGTGTGTTGACTCCAAAGTTCTGACAAAAAAGAAGAGCTATTTCTCATGCACCATCCTAAGTGAACACAAGGGCTATCAGGTTGGTATACCAGATATTCCTTCTTTGTTGGATCATGGCTTGCCCAGAAGACCTTGCACAGAGATTTGTACGAAGTATTCCTCGTGTCGTAAGTCACCTTTACAGCCTCGGTGTGTCCTGTGGTTCCTTCTGATACCTGTAAAATTTCTCTGTTCGATAAGATGCCAACTCATGGCTATCTTTCTTTTAAGAACTAAGGCTTCTTAATGGTTAAAGAAAACAATGACCTCTTTGTAACTGGGCTTTACAATGGTTCCTCCATGGTAGCCCACAGCCGTCTTTACGACACCGTCGACGCGACCAAATGCAGCCTCGAGATCCCAGAAGCTACCTGTGATCATCATGTATCTTAATGAAAACTAAGACCAATGGGAGGAAAAAGGACAAGGGAGACAAAAGAGGAATTCACCTGCAGCAAAAATGGCCTCTTTAAGGAACTCCGGCGGTGGAAGATCATTCGAATTCATCTCCTGCTGCAAGGAAGGATCATCATGGATTTGGGTATTAGATTTGGGAAGAAGCTTGTACATCATCATCTTTTTCCTAGAAATGAGAAGCTAAGGCTTTGAAAGGATGATGACAAAGTGGAGAAATCAGGCTTTTGAGTTCAAGATGGCTCTCTGCCTCTGGTGCTATATATATATATATATATATATATAGGCCTGAAGGTTCGATAGCATGAGGAGGGAAAGTCTCTCTGGTCTTTGGTCTTTCCAAAACCACAGCCTGGGCTATGATTTCGGGACCCACGCGCTCAACTGGTAGGCAAAGAAAAATATAAACACCATGTGGATTCAATCGTTTATGGTGCTAGAAGTTTTCCTCTCGTTCAGATTATGATTAGCGTCCACACTGGGGAAAAAGGAGGGGAAATTGGGTCAACATACACCAGAGAATTCTAAAGCTTTGCGGAAGACCAACTGGAGGAGCTAGATGTTGGCTTCATGAGCTGTCACTTGTTTGTCATAACTGTGAAGGCTAGAGTGTTTCTGCTGTTAGAAGACAGACTATTTCTATCATAAACTATTAGTTAATTTTTCTAGCCGGAAAAGAAAAGAAAAAAGAGATAAAAAAAAAAAAAAAAGCTTGCTGTGACTTTTTGAAAGCTTTTGATTCTGTATTTATAATTGTTCGTAATGAGTTAGTTATATTACTCTGGATTAAGCTTTTTTTGGGAGTGAATGGCCTATGATCTATATGTAGTTCTTAAATTAATCATTTAGATCTCCTGACATAAGATTTAGCTTTGATCTTCGTTTATGTCCAGATTTTATCCTGTTATACATGTCTTCATCGTAACAGCACCAAATCAATTGAGAATTAGAGATGGACACGATGAGCCTCAAATCTGCAACCCAGTTTGCTCTTTCTAAATTTGATTTTCTAGCAACAAAGAGAATTCTCCGCTGCGCCATGCAAATCAGAATAAGAATCAAAAGCTTGAATAAGATAGATTTTTAGATGAGTTTATTGAAAATACAAAAAAAATTATAGAGAATACCTGTAAAATCAAACTTATCATAAAAAAAAAATGCATTTTGTTGAAAATACGAGATAGATTCTATTTTAATTCATTGAAATTCAGTAAGAAGTGATTGAAAATGCCAATATTAAGACCGGCTCATTTCGATCGATAGTGTAGTTAAAGAGTATAGG
Organism: Metroxylon sagu; assembly: GCA_017589505.3. Taxonomy (NCBI): domain Eukaryota; kingdom Viridiplantae; phylum Streptophyta; class Magnoliopsida; order Arecales; family Arecaceae; genus Metroxylon; species Metroxylon sagu. The sequence continues at coordinate 233,504 of JACVBY030000397.1, read as the reverse complement.
GTCCTGAATATAAAGTGGCCGATAAGGGTATCAAATGAAAAGAGGATGGAAAAAGAGTGCGTTGAGATGAGATATAGTTAGCTGAAATAAATTTGCAATCCGAATGCAGGTTTGAATTTCAAATTCTTCTCATATATGATTTAGATTTTAAATATAATCGAAATCAAATTCTAATCCAATACCAACAAATGCTTTGAATTGGGTTTCAAAAAGGATCAAAATTACGAGTTAAATAAGATTCAAGAAGATATTAGGGGAGGGGAAGCATTTTCTCTAATTGAATTAAGACGCATCATGTCATGGTTTTTTATTTTATTTTAATTTTTTTGAACCACTAAGTTTTTGCTTGGTTGGTTGATGCCCAATTAAGCAACCAATTATTTCTTATAGCTTGGTCTCCTCTATCTTTTGTGCCTAAAAACGCTTCACAAAGAGAATTTGCCAGCCTGGTTAAATCACTGACAAAAATAATAGAAACATTAGGCTAGAGTTTTAAACGGCAAAATTTAAGTGAATGCCTCCCGTCAAAATAAATAAATAAATAAATAGGAGTGCCTCTAGGAGCTGACTAGCCGTTGGTAAAAATAACAGCATCTTCAATGATGTGTTAAGATCTAAATGGATCTCCGAAATGTGAGCTTCATATTTTTTTTAATATTTATCATTTAATTTCATTTATGTGCCAACTAACCAGAGAACTTTGGAACTAGTGACCATATAATATCCGTAGCTAGATCCTTTTATTGTTAGGCATGGTAGCTAGAACAAATCCCATTGAGGTATGACATGAATGATGGAGCATGGCATGTAGCTTATGGATTCCATGGCCCTATTGTCATCCTTAGTTAGCTAATTCGCTATGATGGAGCATGAAATGCAAAAAAATTTCAAGGGTCTTAACTGGTTTGGAATGGTGGAGAGTATTCTAGACTCCGTTATCAATTTTAAAAATGCAATTATGAGGCATGATAAATTGCCGTGATATAAAAAGTAGGAGCACTAGATGCTTGGCATGTGCAATGCATGCGACAGATGTTGAAAAAAAAAAAAAAAAAAACAACCTTTTTCTTGTTCATTTAGTTAAAGTAATATTTTTAATTAAAATTTTCATATTAGATCAAAAAATAATATTTATTATATTAGCAACGGTGAAATCACTTAATCCATTATTTTTTATTGCGATATCTTTTTTATAACAATTAATTTTTTTATGGACGAAATTTAACAACAGTGTGCTATGTGTATGTTGTATAGTTTCGTCTATCACACTTTTTTTATTTTTTTCAATGCCACCTTAGTCACATTTAAACACAAAGAAATGATAGAGAAAAAAAAAAAAATAAAAGAAAAATTGTTCAGCACGCAAGTAGCGCATTGTACTTAAGTTTTTTTTTTAATTTTTAAAAGTTTAATTAAGTGTAGGGCTTGAGAATATTTTCTTAGGAGATAGAAAAGTATAGCCTTAAGTAAGATCTATCATTAATGCATGATAATATTATTGAAATTTATAGCTACTTAAACCAATCAATCAGTATAATTTTGAAGAAAACATATCGTGGCAAAATTTTCATGTATGCTTGCAATCATGTACCCTACATGCTTCAAAGGTACCTCTTGGTTGAATTTAACTAAATTTTGATAGCTCAGTTCAGTCATCTACGATGGATTCAAGCTTTATTATTCGAGATGAATTTAATCATTTCTTGATAGTGAGATCAGTTTCACTCCCTACAGACTTCTTTTTCGAACTGAACTTACTACAGCATGATATGATATTAAATGATTAATCTTTATTGAAGCAACTTGTTATGTCCTGTAAGGAAATTCTAGCACTATGATTGGGTAAATCAAAAATTCATCGCAGCATCTTTTATCTATTGCTTCGATTCGTCAAGAAGTTATTGATGCCTTTCAAAAGTTCTTTGCAGTGAGATATATCTTCAAGGAAGTTAACCAAGCTGTTGACATCTGAATGGGTATTGCATCGACCGTTTCTTCTTGTTGGTATTAGAGTGACCATTCTTTGATGAACTTGCTAATATTCTGAGTGCTGATACTAGCGTTGTGAAGCACTTGTAGTCTTCATCTACTATTTATTAAAAAAAAAAAAAAAAAATCCTTCCAACGACCATTGCCCTGTGAAAGCATCAAAACGAGTCAAATGGTGGTCATGGCCCATACGATGCACGCGTTTTGGAACTGGAGAAGGTCACTGCCTCAGCCTTTTGTCGTCTGCCGTGGAAGAAGGGTAAGCTTCGCGTCCTCCAACGCTTGGAAGGAGAACCGCCGCCTATACCACGCCATGCAAATGTGGACTAATTTTTAGTTGTCTAATGCTATGATGTGAACCCTTTTACTTATTTGCTCGCATCCATTATATAAAAGGGCTCTTGGACGGAATACATGGAGAAAAAAAGAATACATGGAGAAAAAGAATTCATGCAACGAATTCTAAATTTTTTACTGTCATCCAGTGGTTGGCGAAGGGTGCATTTTAAGAAGAATATTCTTTACACCGACCATGGTAGGCCAAAAGTTTTGACTGGCCTTCTTCCCCCAAAATGTATTTGGTATGAAATTAAAATAATAAAAATAAATTTATAAAAATAATATTTTTTAATATAAATTTTAAGAGTAAAAGCTTTTCTGTTAACTACATTGGCTGTGTACGTAAATGAATGGTCAAATATTAATATAGGATAACTATTAATGATGTTTAGTATAAAATTAATATTAAAAAAATAAAAATAAAAATAATAAAATTATTTAATATTTTATTAGTCTTAATGTTTTAGCTTTTTTTTCATCTTCCGAATAATTTTTGCCTTTAACCAATCTGTTCCCTCTACATTAACAATTTAAGGATAAAGCAAGAGAGTATTCTTTTGAAAAACTTAACTTCATACCAAACACCTTAAAAGGGATAAAAAATTACATCAGTAACTTTTCACACTCTTTAACCTTATACTCAATGTTTCCTTAAAATCTTCAACTCTTTTGATTAATAGCAATTTTTGTTTGCACTCCCTAAAGTTTCGTGCGATTGTATTTCTCTAAATTCAGGTTCCAACTAAAACTTGAAAGAATTTTGGCATAATGGCCAAAATATCAAATATCAATAAGGTTGCCAAGGGCATAATCATCAAGGACTAATGTTATTAGACATCTATATATATATATATATATATATATATATAGTTCTTCCTTTGCTCTTGCTTCACTAGTTTTATGTATTTGGACTGATTTTTTTATGTACACTCATGATTTTTTTTTTAAAATGTAGAATTTTATTATATTCTAAGTTAAATGTTTTAGGTTTGTTTGGTCAAAATTATTAGTTGCATTCCTTCAATATGTTTAATTCACACCCATTATTGATGGTCGATGAGAGCCCATGATTATTGAAGGCAATAATTTTTTAGAAAACTGATAGCAAACATGTTCGCAACTTGAGGCCGGCATAAAGTAGAGGTAAAAAGCACTTACTCAAAGCGATTGTTTGGAACTATATAATTGAAGTTGTACCATAATTTAAGTTACATTGTAACTTAAGTTACCATTACACACTTATAAGAAATCTCACTTGTATTTGAACGAGAGTTTAGGATAAAGGAGGAGCATATTTTATGGACATTCCATTGAATACTTTACAAGTGGACACCTGATTGGCATGCTCGACATATATGGAGATAAAAGTGTTCTAGTTGAAGAGTTCTATGTTGAAAGTATTGGTGGTAAGGACTTAGGTGTAGAATTATAATACCCCAAATTTAGTTTCACATTGGATAAAAAAAAAAAAAAAGTATTATGTGCTTATAACTCAAGTCCATTTGCTATTCATTAACTTTCACTGGAGTTTTTGTGCCATATACTTTCGGTCTGTTAACGGATTAATTGAGCCAGTAGGTAGGCTTGAGGCATTACAAATGGTATCAGAATCGATCCGAGTGTGCAAAAATTGGTGGGCATGAGGAAAGGGCTACCTATGAGACAGTGTTAGAGTTCCGTCATGCGTGGAGCTACCTTTGCAGCACCAACGATCCAACTCAGAGATATATTCTAGCTAACTTGTGGCGTGCGACGAGAACATCACATTATAAGGGAAGAGATTGTGATACTCCAAATTTAATCTGACATTGAATGTGAAAGAAATGTATTATGTGCTTATAACTTAAGTCCATTTACTACTCATTAACTTTCATTCGAATTTTTAGAGCATGTGGTTTCAGTCCGCTAAGAGATTAATTGAGCGAGTAGGTGGACTTAGGGCTTGGGGCGTTACAAGAACTAGATGTATGAGGAAGTGGATAGTGATATAGGCCTTAAGGAGAGAAGAGAAAGTGATGGAGAGAGGTTAAGGGTATGAAAGGCTATGAAGGAGGAGGGTGACATAATGAAACTTGAAGTAGATGATGTAACTGTGGGCTTGCCGGAGGTGGTAGGAGGCAGTGACAATATCGAGGATAGCAATGAGCATGAACTTAAGAGCGAGACAAGAGAGGAGAAAGAAAAAGGATAAGAGAAGAAAAAATTATTTTTTATTTTTTAATTGAGATACCTAATTGAATGATTATAACTTGTCTTGCAATCATTTTGATTACAAGTTAAAATACTTCAAGATAGCTCTCAGTTGCAACCTAACATGCAATTCGAGTTATCATGCATATAACTTAAGCTGCAGGACATCAATAACCCTTATTGCCCAGCTAAGCAACCCAAGAGGGAGGTGAATTGGGTTCTTTTTAAAATTTTAACCAATATGTGCAATGTTTGCAAAGCTATAAGAGTGTGTGGGAGTGAAGTGTCAAACCTAACACAACCAGCAACAATAGTGAAAGGCACACACAAACACAAGGATTTATAGTGGTTCGGTGCTAACCTTTACACCTACATCTACTCCCCAAGAACCCCTTGGGAATTTTCTCCACTAATCGTTCTCTAACGATTATAACCTAGCTTACTCAGCTAGCTTCTTGTTTCCAAGCACAAGGGAGCCTTTACAACCATCAATTAAGGGTTTGGCACACCCTACACAAGTTTCAACCAAGTTGAAACTCAATAGTTTACAAGGTGAAATAAATTCAGCAAGTGTAGCTCCTTAATGAGCAAATAAAGACAATTCAGAGTACTTTATAAATTTGAAGATTATCTCCCTTGAATGAGCTTCACTTCTTTGAATGCTGGAGTTAAGAGCACTTGATGAAGCTTTTGGAGTGGTTGGTGGGAGCTTTGAATTGGCTTCAAAGGATTTTTGAACTTCAGCAACAGTAAATTTTGGAAACTGGATTAGGCTGAAATTTTGCTGGATTTGACTTGGTAAATCTCTCTTTTTCTCACTTATAATCCTTCAAAAATCTAGTTGAAAACTTACTAATCCATCTCATTAACTCGTATTTATAGTTGGTTGAGGGATTGGACCGTTGGAATGGCCGTTTCCGAACGTTGGAATGTCAGAACTAGCCGTTACAGATTCACCCAGGGCGTTAGTCGGCTCCAGAGCTGACTAACATGGGGTTAGTCAGCTCTAGAGCTGACTAACACAGGCAAACCTTCTGTGTTTGCCACAGTAGTCGGCTCTAGAGCCGACTACTTTATGTCAGTTCACTGTATGGTCACAGTAGTTAGCTCTAGAGTCGACTAATCCAGGTTTTTCCTCTATAATGGCTTCTGTAACACATTTTTGACTTGATGGCTTGCATGTGGGTTGGCTAAGGGCTTCAAGCATCCATTCTAAGTTCCCGTAATTACCATGGGAGTTGACTAGAGTCTCCAAAACTTAAAAAATCATTCCACGAACTTGGAAGATCATTGAATCAAGGAGGCTTAGTCCCACAACTTTCACAACTTGGATTTTTTTTATTTGAAAATATTGCCAAACATCTGAGATTCACTTAGATTGACCTTGAATCTTCCTTCTCAGATCTTGGGATTCTCTTTCTTGAATCATATACTCATTTTGAGGTTTGGAATCCATTAAGATGCTTTTGGTGACTTTGTATACTTGCATATCACATTGATCTATACTAAAGTCATCAGTAACCTACTTAATTATTTTGTGATCATCAAAATCAATGCGGGGTCAATAACTCTTATGCTCGATAAATTGTTATATAATGATTGAGATACATTTAATTATTCTTAAGCCTGATGCCTTTAGAAGGACAAATAGTGATGGTAGTGTGAAGTATTGCATAAGAGAAAGGAAGGGTATTTATTTACTTTTTTGCCTCATGTCCCTCTTGCATTTATATAGAGTTGTGAGGTTGCTATGTTGGAATCCTATCATTTTTAGGGATTATAATTTTAGTAAGCGAACAAGCAGTATTGAGGTTGTATTTTAGATATCCTAACATTAATAGAGTAAATGTCCATTGAGAGTGTATACAATATACTTGCCCAAAAGTTATTTTTATTATTTAAATATTATTTTAGACCCTTAACCTTCACTGTTTCTTAATCTTAGAATGATTGCTTTCTTTTTGTTTTTTTTAAAGGCTAGTCGAAAGAGCTTATTGCTTGGTTTTGGATAATAACTCTCTTTGGATTATAGAAGTGCATGACCTTTTTTTTTCTCTTTGGAATGATAAAGTGCATAAAATCTCATATCACATATCTTAAAATTTATTCTGCTAAACTTATTAATCTTCTTTATCCAAGATTTTTAGTTTTTACATTTTTATTTTTTCAACAAAATGTTTTAGGATGTCAATGTATAGTTTTTCGTCATTCTGATGCAATCATAAATTTCATGCATTATGCCTAAGGGTGGCAATTTTGAACATGACTTGCGAATATGACTCGAAATGGGTTTGGATCATAAACAGGTTGACTCGACATAATTAATAAACAAGTTGAATCACGGATTGACTCACAAATCTGAAATTGATCTAATTATTAAACAAATTAATTTGTGTAATCTGATCCACCAATCCGGATATAATCCGTCAAACATATTTATTTAAGTTAACGTTATTCTTTAATTAATTATTATTTTATAATGATTATATGCTTATGTAAGGATTTTATGCTTGTCTCTCTTTTTTTCTTCTTTAATAATTTTTTTTTGTTTATGCTGTAATTATAATTTTTAATATATCATTACTTTATAAGTGAATTGATATTAAATATGTTATATAGGTTATATGAGTTACATGAGTTTTATACAGAATATATAGAATATATAGGTTATATGGGTTATACGGATCACATGAGTTATGTAAATTATCTAGGTTAAACAGGCTATATGGATCTTGTTATATAACCCATATAATACATGGGTTAGATTCGGATTGAGATTTCTAACCCGATTAATAAATGGATTAGTTTCGGATTGATCCATTTCTCATTATACTTTGAAGTTGATCCGATCTATTTAGGATCCATTGATACAATTTATCATCCCTAATTATGCCATGCAAAGGCCAAACTATTTTTGATATTTAAATAATTATTTCATATGACATAATATTTGAATATTTCACATCTATTGATAATATTTTGAAAAATCTTTATTGGATTAGAATTAGGAACAATGGTTGAAAAAGATTCATACAATCTCATCATCTTCTTGGATGGTGATACTACAATGGTAGAGCGTTAGTCAACTTGTTACATCACGGGCTCCAAAACTGTTTCAACATATGGTTATTGACATTTTTTACATTTCTAGAATGATTTTATTTTCTCGATCTACAAATGAAGTCAACCTTTTTGTTTGATTTGAAATCCCGAAGACCAACGAAATTTCAAAGTTTAACAAATAGAGGAGTAAGTCATATTTACTTAACGTTAAAATTCTCTAACATATTTGCTATTCGCTGTTAGGCATATATTTTGAACATAGGCATCTAAAGAATTCATTCACTGCTAGCCATGTATTACCACTTTCTCTCTTGAACACAACTTGAACGTTTCCTGCGTGCAAGAAAAATTAACACACCCTAACCCTAGAATATTACGTAGAAATGCCTTCCAACCCTTTCGGCCGCCAGTAGAACTCTGTGGTCAAAAGCACCACCACATCCTTCTTGACCAGTCTTTGGCGCGCCCGCCCAACGGATCGGTGATGAGTTAGTTCGGCCCCAATTAGGACAGACCCAATGAGGATCCCCTACAGCGCCGTAGAACCCTCCCGTTGACACGTGGCACCACTTGTGTGGATACGCCGTTGAGAGGCGATGGAGATCGGATTTATTTTTGAAGAGAAAAAATCCCCGTATTTTTTGCGAAGCAAATGGAGAAATAAGCAGTCGCTCAGGAGTCCATTCTCGATTTCCTTCTCGTCAATTCAATCTCCGATTCATTCTCCTCAGTAGTTTATTATAGATAAATACTTTTCTCTCCTCATCTTTGGCCAACGATCGCGGGAGATCCTATTTCTTTCCCTTTCCCCCTTTCTTTTCTCCCATCTTTTCTATCAGCTCCAAGCTCCGCTGGCCCCGCCATGCGAGCGCACCTCCCACGGAAGTTTATCTTAGAACGAAGAAGGCAGCGGGCTTTGGATCGGGCCTCGTAGTGATACCGGGATGTCTCAAGGATTCCATGGACCGAGCACCCGCGATCTCCTCTGTAATGCCTGCGCTGGTGCCTCAGCGGGTTAGTTCTTGTTCTGCTTTCAATTTGTCTGGATTTTTTAAGAAATAGTACTGTTCAGATTTTTTTCCTATTTTTTTGGAATGAGATTTTTGAGAAATACGTGCTGCAGGGATGATTGCCGCCACTTTCGTGTGTCCGCTGGATGTGATTAAGACGAGGCTTCAGGTTCATGGGCTTCCCAATCTCCCGCCCTCCGCCCATCGTGGTATGCTTTATTTATTTATTTATTTATACTCTTTGTGGTATAATTTAACCATTTTTTCTTCCATTTACGATATCGAGATATATGGGTAGATGAGTAATTAGTAAACAACATCAAGGTCTTAATCCCAAACTAGTTGAAGCCAGCTGCTCTATTCTGAGCTTTTTTTTTTTTTTTTTTTTAAGATACAAAAATTCTAGATGCGTAATTAGTAATTATAGTAATTCAAAAACCATTATTTGCTATGCGAGTTTATGTTAGTGCAAATTGCACTTTAGTATCAGACACTACCACTATGGAACAGTGTTTTGGACTTATTAGCTTGAAGGAATGTGTTGTTTGCGGCATATGGGTTGAATATTTTTTAACATGACGGGGATTGTGAGTAATAATGGATGATGTTACTGTGATGAGGATGAAGAAAAAATTAATATTAGAGGTAACTCACAATGTTGCCACCATGAAAGCAAAATGAGCTAGAAAAGCTTTCTTTCTTATAAATCCTTGAAAAATGTTCTCTCGGTTACTGTCACATATGGACAGCTGGAGAAAACTGGAAAGAGTTTTAATGTGAGTCCATCTCTTCTTGCCCATGTCTGGTTTAGGACTCTTTCAATAGGTATTTCTCAATATTTTTCATGGTTGGATAGCGACTGAAGTTGAAGTCAACCTTGTCATCCTAATCAATTTAGAGGTGGTATTGTTCATGGTTGTATGCATTATTTGTCAACTTATTGATATGTTTAAATATGAGTTTCTATAGGATCGAAACTTTTAGAGCATGCCCCCATTTTCTGGGTGTTGAATTGGCTGTGTCTATGGATGCACATCTCAAAATAAGAATGTCTATTTGTTGTATTGGAAGCTGACATCAAGACAAATATGTGCCTAAAAGTTGGCTTGGAATCTGAAAATGAAATTGCTGTGGAGTTTGAATTGTTTTAGGATATGTTTTTGCTCTTCTAGAGTGGATTAAACTCTTAGGAGGGTTATCATGGAGTTAGGTATTATGGGAAGTTTTTAGTTGTTAACTTGTTTTGGTTGTCTTATCTGTAGAGATAGCTGAATGCAAGGATTTAAGATGAATTTTTCTAAATTATAGATGAATCATTTTCTTATGGTGAGTTTCATGAAACCCTAAGGCAGATTAAACTGAAAACCTTTAAGATATAATGAATCAAAATACTAATGAGACACAGATGTGTAATTTTTTTTTTAATGTGTTGGACCTGCACTTTTTTTAGTACCAATTTGGATGAAGATCTTGATATGTGTCATAAACAAAAGGAGAACAACAGTCAGTACTTGATTGCTCAAATAAAGTATATTGGTTGTAAGTTTTTTTCCCCCGCACAGATAAATCCTAGGATGAGACTGTATCCCTTAACTTAGTGAAAATCAATAATCACATCATCGCAATCGCATTGTTGAGGATGAAAGATTTATTCAATGGGGACTTTTCACCCAATTCTCCTCATAGAGATTAATGGGAAAGCTTCTTGTTGATTTCATTATTTAACTTGTTGTTGTCCTTATTATTATTAGTGGTGAACTCAGGTCAGCTATTGAATATCTATAACCCAGATTAAGCTCATTTGGACAAAATTTTGAAATTAAATAAGATTTAGTACATGCTTAAATTCTTCATCTTTAATGGGGATAGAGAAAATTGAGGGAATAAAACTCTCAAAACTTTAAGGCTGACCTACTGAAATTGGAGGTCATTGCCTTAGCTTTAAATCCTCTTTATGAAAAATGGACATCTGTGATCTCAATGGTTTGATGAACTCAAAGGGAAATTATGAAATAATGTAGGAATCAGATGACATAGGATCTCCCACACATAAAACCAAATTTAGCACAAGATATTCTTTGATGTGTCTCTTTGTACACCCTGCATCATTTAGCACACACAAACAAGAGCATATACAGACAATAGCATAAAGTTATAGCAAGCATCTGTGTTGCCTTCTTTATTTTATCCACCATACATAGGTGCATACATAAAACCAAATTTAGCACTAGATATTCTTTGATGCATCTCTTTGTACACCCTGCATCCTTTATCACACACAGACGATAGCATAATATTACAGCAAGCATCTGTGTTTCCTTTTTTATTTTATCCACAAAATTTAACTGGAATGGATTTCTTTCATGAAATTACTTCCAGGCACAACATATTCTTTGATGTGTCCCTCTGTACAGCTTGCTTCATTTAGCACACAGAAACAATAGCATGAAGCTACTGCAAGCATCCATGTTGCCTATTTTATTTTATCCACACGTGTAATGCTACTTCAGCTCTCACTATTCTAAGTATCTTAACGAGTCACTGCATCAGACTGTAAAATAAAGTTCCAATAGACTTGCACTAGCAAAATATACTTGATTTATTAAATTATTTCTTGGTTTCTAGTCATTGATTTTTTTTTTTTAGTTTCTTAAGATTTTGAAGTGCTTGCATTTTTCCCCCTTAAATCAGGAAGTCTTATTGTTTTGAGCCTGGAACAAATAATAAAAACTGAAGGCTTTAGAGGAATGTATCGAGGTCTTTCTCCAACAATTTTGGCATTACTTCCAAACTGGGCTGTGAGTAATTTTAGCTTGCATGTTAGTCTGCAATTACTTTTTTGCTTATATGAATCCAGACACATGAAATATAACCTATGTCAATATACCTAGTAATGTGTAGATGTCTAAATCTAGATTTCATCAATTTTCTTTTTGTGATTGGACTATTATGCTGAGTATTGTCAACCGTAATTTCCATATGTGTAGCTATTGATGGCTATATTGCCTGTGTCTTGTAAGAAATTCATAGAGATCTAGCTTGTTGTTGCAAAGAAATGGGAGGATCAATATAAGACTAGTTGATGTTACCGTAGAATTTCATCTTTCACAGATCCTCCTTAGAAGTTACTGTGTTAATTTCTTGTAGTTTTGCTTACAGCAATGGTAGGTAAGTCTTGTACATTTTTGAGTGATTTTGCTGGCTATACATTTTCTTGAGCAATCTTTATATCATAATGCAATGCAACAAGCTTGTAACAGCAAGTTGAACCAAAAATCAATTTCACAAGAAAATTATGCAGGAATAAAAAATAGGCCTTGTGTTGTTTAAATTCCTACTGATTTTGAAATAGAGTGTTTTAGTAAGTAAAGAAAAGATATATATTTGGTTAGTAAATGAAAGAGAAACATTGGTGTAAGGATGGATATAGAGTTGAATTGCAGGCTGAGTGGTTTCACTTTTAGTCTCTTGTTATGTTGTTATGGCCATATCAAATGCTGTCAATGCTTAAATTTAAGGTGCTTTGTTGTTTTCCTTCAAAGATTTCTGGTTGGGTTGCATGATAAGAGGTCATTAATGAACAAATAAGTGAACAAGTAAATATATACAATTTCATGGAAACTTGCACGATGAAACTTGGGAGCTGAGATTTATTTCTTTGGTGCATCTATCCATGTTGAGAGCATGGCAATAGCAAAAATTAGACCAATAAGCTGCTAGATTGTTGTGCCTTCTAAGTTCCGTAGGGAGGAAAATTCCATACTTGAAATCCTCATTTTGCCCAAAACAAGCTTCCAAACTGTAGTGGAATGCCAAAAATGACAGAGACTTGCTTCAGCTTGTATTGGATAAAAGTGGTGTGATGTAGTGTGGATCATGTTACTTTAAATGAAGCAATTTATTAGGTGGTTGTAACAAATTTCCTTAGTGGAAGTTGCACATTGTGCCCATGATGATTTGAATAAGAGAAATTACTTTCTAATTTACCTGTCATGGCCTACATTTTTATTGTGGTGTCAGACTCCTTTGCATGTTTTTCATGGATTGGATTGTCGAGTGTCCATTCTTACTCAAAAGAAAGATTGAGTCATGTTGTCCCAAGTATCTGTCATTTAGCTAGCTAGAGTTAGGTACTGCAGCCATATTCTTATGGCATTTATGAGATGATTTTGTTGTCCTATATGTTAGCGTTCATGGAATATTTGGCTTCTCTAAATTCTGTGGTTTTTCCTTTCTTGTTTTCTTTTCTTCAATTACACTGCATTGGGCTGCTAGACAAAACATTTAGAAATCTGATACTCAGCATGATATCACTGATTAACATTCTGGGCCAACTGAACACATCATAGTAGAATTTTTAGCTCAGTTTCATGGATTGGTCTATGGTGTTCATGCTTGTCTCATCCTTTAGGAAGCACACATGGGTTCGAGTTCTATGCCTTGGAACACAATCCCAATTCCTCTTTTTCCTGAGTTGAAATGGATGCGAATAGACTAAAAAGGAATTAACTTTTGAAAGTTCTCAGGAATTCATACTATCCTTAATATTGTTATGTGGGAGGGTACAGATAAATGGCACAATAAGAAGATAAGATGAAAGTGGAAATTATGGTAATTGTTCCCCTGAGGTTTCCTTCTCCCCTCTCCAAAATTTTTCTGAACAACTCTCTTCCTGTAATCTATCTTTAGATTGAGGACCAAGCATATGTTAGATATGTTATAATGATCAAGAACATACAACAAATTAATGTCCATAAACAGCATATCGCCTACACAGAAATTTAGTTGGAGTCAGGTTTCATTTATTTTTAATGGGAACTATACAGTGTATTGTATCAAAATGGACCTTTGATGTAAGTGTAAGCTATATTGATATAGCTTTTAAAGTTGTCAAAGTTGGATGCATATTGATGCAAGTGAAATAGGTTTTGAGTTTCATCATGAATCATATCATTTGTGTCCTTCCTTGGAAGCCAAGAATATGGGAGTTCTTTACTCTAAGTGGAAGACAATTTTTTGTTAAAGAAAATGATAAACCTGTGTCACCTGAGTCAATCGAGCAGTCGGACCCTTTCTAACATTGCAAATATGTACTGTATTAGCATTGTTTTAGTACATATGCATTCATAAATGCATCTAAAAACTTGCCTTTTGGCATACAAAACAATGATTGGTTCACTAGTGGATTCATGGGATGATTTCATTAGTAAGAAATTTAAACTTGCCAAAGATTTCCATTGGAAAGGTGCAATTAGAGAAGTTGGGTGAAATATGAAACTAAGATAAGTGCAGGCCTGGTTCTTAGAGGAGGGCTCAGGCTTTTAAGTAGCTATTATGATAGGTAAAATCTTTGGTAACCCTCAAAGATGTTGTTTCACAAAAAAAGATGAAATTTGGGTACATTAGGATTGACAGATTTTTACGATGGAGATAATGTTCAACTCAAATCAAAATCTTTTTGGTTTCAAAAAAGTCTATAGATGCATTTTATGATCACATCGCAAGTTGTTTTTCCAAACTACAAGCCATGGATGTAAGCATACCCTCGTGCAATTTTTTGTCATGTTATTCTTTATATTAGCTTTTTCTGTCCATGCCCATGAGAGGATTCAGTGCTGAATCTCTTCATTAATGTCATAGAATAAAACTTGCTTAACCCTCTGTACTTTTCAATGTTGTTACAGTCACCTGTGCCTATAGGATATTTGAATTGTCTTCCTTTAATGGTTCTCACATTTAGAGGGAGGCAAACAAGCATGCAGATTGGCTAACTAAAAAGGGTTTTTTTTAGAGGGTTAAAAAGGGCTGTGTACTTTTCCCTCTTTGAGAGAGTTGACTTTTGCTGATTCACATGGCTGTCTTCTCAAGAGGTGGTCAAGTTGTCAAATTTTGACAAAAAGAATTGCTATATATTTATTTTCCATTTGTATTGGAATTGTCAATGTAAAGGGGATGTACTTGTTTCGATTATTCCAATTAAGGGATAATGAGTAGAATTATATTGTGGGCAAGAAGAATTCCCCAGCAAGGAAGTTGAAGCTGCCTTTGAAAATGATTGAACGACACCATTAGCAATAGTAATGGGACTAGTAATATTATCATAATTGGGAGATAGATGCACAATATTTCTTTGTTTTGTAGTAGATATCAGTTTCAACAGTTCCATCTATAGTGACATTTTTGAATGGGTATTGTTGTGAATTGATAATGGAAGAATAGAATATATCTCATGCATGTAAAGATACAATTCATTGTGCAAGGTCATGCAAGAGCATATTTAAAGCTGGAAAATATTCAAACTAGTATATATTGCTCAAATCAAATAGGTCATGATTTAAAATTTAGATACAATGATTTCTCTAATAAAAAATATGTACTTTACCAAAAGTTTAAAAAACCTTTTAAGTAGCTAATTGTCAAAAGGATATATATGTGAAAGTGTGTGTGTCCCTAATTTCACACTACTCATGCCTAGGACATAAAATTGCTCTTAATCACTGCTCCTTTCTGTTTTATAGATATTTTATTTTCTGGATATGGTTATCTGTAGACCTTAAGCAATGTGGTATGCTGTAGATAGGTCTATAATTATTATATTTAAACAATAAGTGCTGCAAGGGGATGTTTTGGAACTCAACATGGAAAGCCCTAGCTATGCTTGAAAGATTGAGTATATAAGCATGTGCTTGATGAAAATGAACTATTATTGTTGATAGCTGATTCTTTCATGTTTAATGACTCCAAGCTACATTCTGCAACTGCACCACGTGCGAACTGTTGGCAGCACTTGCATGGACTGGAAGATTACAGTGGTACTTGTAAGAGGCCATTGCATTATGGACACCGTTGAAGACTGAAAAGAGTTTCGAGCTTTCTAGAGATAACTACCTTCAAAGAACCTAGGGAAATCTGATATTTTTAATATGACATTGCATAATTTATCAATTACATGGATGATCCTAAGGCCCTATTTGGTTTGTGAATAATTTTAACCCAAATATTCAAATAATTTTATGTAAAAAGCTATTTATTCCTTGTTAACCATGTAAAACTATTTGACCCCTCTTTCCCTGTCACACACTCACCAAAAAAAAAAAAAAAAAAAGTTAATGCTGAGCAAAACTGAAAAGATGCTTCTCTGTTTTTGTGAAATCCCATGAGTTCCCCTCATTAATGGGGCTTTATTCCAGTGCCTAAGAAGCTGTTTGGCTGTATAAACCTGAATAAAACAGAAAAAGTGAACCATGGGATAGTTGGCCATCCTTCATTTAAGATAGTGGAGGACCAGACTTTGTTCTTATAGAAAGTAAAATTTCACTTAAGAGTATAGGAATATCATTGACAAATATATAACATGAGATGAGAACAATCGAGATGCATCTTTGGCTATGGATTTCATCTGAATTAGGAGAATTGGAATGTTGGAGTTCTAATATGGACTTGTTCTTAAATTGGGTGTATTCTGGTCAATCATTAACTGGTGAGATCCTGCCATGAGGTTCCTTTGATGCCTAATCCATGAACCAAAAGCTGATTCCACAGAATCCATCTTGTCCTTGACCCTTGGGTTAAACCTACAGTTACCTAACTTTCACAGGATAGACTCCTCTCCTTGGGGAGTTCATGGGATAGTAGGAAAGAGATACATGTTCCCACCTTGTTTTCCAAAAGTTAAAACTGAGTTGGAGTTTGGGCTAGGAGGTTTAATTCTAGATATAACTTCTGGGTTACCTTTTACCTCCAGAGTCAATGAGATAGAGAAGAAAAAAACTTGGCCTTGTCAGTATAGATATATCTCAGCATATACATAGCTCTTGAGTTATTTTAGGCATGGGATTTATGTGAAAATTTCCATGCATAAGAGATATGGGCACTGATAGTTCCAATGATATGCATATTCACATATACATCAGAGTCTGGTTTATGTGCCTGTTTGTATGCATACACATTTATACATACTCATGTACTTTATTGTTATAAATGTAACATTTTTAATGTATATTGGGTCAGCTTGGTCTATAAGCTTACTTACATAATAATAATTTGGAAAGTAAGAAAATGCCAAATGGTTAGAGAACCATTGTGATATGTGTTTATAAGAATAAATGAGACACATAAAATGACTTACATTGTATTTCACATTTACAATAAAATTTTAAAAGATTGACCTACTGTGTGTTATTCCGCACAAAAACATCCTGCTTGACTCACTAATTCGTTGTAAGATACTGAACTCTTTTCTTTGGCTATAGATTAACGACAATGTTAGAAAACCAATTTTTTATGTTGGTAATCTCAACGGCGGAGGCTATATTCTTTCTTAGACAATTGATAGGAAGAATTAGAGAAAAGGGAAAATGTCTACATGTTCTCTTTGGACTTTAAGAAAGTTTATCATAGAGTACTTGTAATTTGATGGACTTTAAGAAGGCAAGGTGTGCTATCATAGCATATCAAAATTATTGATTAATTGTGCTGTTGTGGTACAATAGTGTATTTTTAGTAATAGCGGGCTTACAACAATGATCAATATCAAGCTTATATCTTCTTTTGCTAATTATAAATGAAGTTGCTACTAATATTCAAGAGCATAGTATGCCGTATCAGTGCATACTGTCCTATACCAAGCATATCATACCTTGTCGATGCTGAATCGAGACTTGGTACAGGGGGCGTACTGAGGTATGCTGAATCAACCTGCATACTGGGCGTAGCAACACTTTATCAGTGTGGTTTTGGTATGGAGTTTATTATTGAGATGATGAACCTTTCTCAAGAGTAATGTAATTTTATTGAAAATTGAAATAAAGATAAAGGCCCCATCATGCTTGATGGTTAGAAGCATCTGGACCAATTAAATTTTGGTTCATACTTGTTTAAGATGTCTAGATAATAATCAATAGTATTGGCTCAAATTTATGTGCATTGCAATCTTTTAGGATAATAGAATCCATTTTGCATTCTCTTGATTTATAGTAAATGACATCCAAAATACCTGACTTTTGGTTTCGTGGTATATTAGATATTGTAGATCATAATCAATGGTATGGATTCTTAACTCAAAATGTCCATCGTTGATTTTGTTCTGGGAGGGATGATGATCCTTCAATCCCATTGGAAGGAAAATAGTCTGTGTTTGTGTCATTGTGTATGCATGTATGTATAATTTTTCCCTTGCATATTAAATCTCATAATTTCTGCTTTTCAAACAGTCTGGATCTTTTCTGCCATGTTCTTTCAGGGAAAACAGAAGTTTTTAACACTTGAGGTTTTTGCTTAGGTGACAGAAGGATCTTCCATAATTTAGTGATTCCATGCCATTTTCCCATTAATCAAGATCACCATTAGTTGCTCCCTCATCATTATAACTTGGCTTTCAATTGATCTGATAGATCTCTGCATATTAGTTACTTTGCTATTGTCATTAAGAAATCAACACGCCTGCTTCCAGCATCTTTGCATAAGAAGCAACTGAGATTGTCAATGCTGCCTTGTGCCTTTTGGCTTCTGATATGAAAAGACCTCCAAACAAAGATTGCTATAACATCCCTCCGAGCATCATAGAATGCATCTGGAGCTCAACATAATGGTTTGAATTACCATGCTATTATAAAGATAACTGTGTCAGGGCTTCTCCTATTAGTGTTTGTGACTTCTGTTGCATATATGAGCAATGGGTTAGATTTGCACGTACTGTGTATCTGAAGAGGCATTACGGGGAAGAAGGAAATCATCATGACTCCACGAAGAACTTGGAGTGGAGGTGTTATGTAGGTCTTTTGGCTAAAAATTTAGATGTCAGATGCATTAGAATATTGGATAAAGGAACATGAAATGATTTTTAAATAGACCTGTAGTGAATTTGTTGATTCATGTTACATCACAATGTAATTCAGCTGTGGTTTTGCCATTTAGGCCCAGTAAAGATGTACTGTCCCTCTTTATGGACTACATGTTTTCATTTTGCAGGTATACTTCACTGTTTATGACAAGCTTAAAGGCCAACTTCATTCTCATGGTTTGAATATTTTTTTTAATTATATTTGTTGAGTTCTAAGAACATATATTTTGCGTAGTCCCAATATTTTTATGTATAATAATATGTGGCAAGGTTGGTGTAACCCTGACATGTTTTGACATTTGGACATGCAGCTGATGTAAATAATCAGCTGTCGATTGGTGCAAACATAATTGCTGCCTCAGGTGCGGGAGCTGCAACAGCCATTGCAACCAATCCATTATGGGTTGTTAAGACCAGACTCCAAGTACGTTTTGTCTCCTTGTCTTTGCTCTCCATAAAGTATAGGCCATTCTATGTCAATGGAAAAAAGTTCATTTGTCGGGCAGTTTAACAACAACTAATTCTTTCATGTTTTATGGAATTTTTATTACTATTTACCATCTGAGTAATTTTATATGCTCTTTTCTTGGAGCAGACTGTACTTATTACTAATGGTTTGTATAAGTTTTTCTTATAGCTATGATATTTATCGAGAGAGTTGGAACAGAACAGAACCAGCAGATAGATTTTTTTTTTCGCTTTTCAGAGATGGAAAAATTTTATGATTTCGAAATTTTTAGATGAAATGCAATAAAAATTCATTTATTTTTATTACCTCTGGTTGTGTTCAACATAATTTATTCATTTCAAAATTTGCTAACTAGTGCTAAATTGTCAAGAAGTTAAATATATAATGTGCCAATGGATACACCCTGCCAAGTGATAAGCAGAAACCTAATAAGGGTGAACAACCTATACGATCCAGGTCTCATTTTTCCTTAATATTTTAACAAAATTGATGTTGCATTTATAAAATCATTCATTGTGACTAAGGTCCGCAAAACTGGTATGGTATGCCTAGTACAGTATGGTACAACCTATACCGAGATTGGATATCCTTACTTTTTCTCACTTTCATCTTGAAACCAGACTGCACATTTTGGTACTGGGCAGTACAGGATGATTTTGTTCTTGGTTCATGTCGAATCGAACCTTGGTTCATATTAAATTGAACCACAGTAGTACTGATACTAGTCAGTGCGACAGATTTTGATTGCAGCAGTTAGGCCCTTATTCTCCAGTTTTTTTTTTGGTTTTGGGGGGGGTGGAGTTGCTCTGGTTTTTCTTTCTTTCTGTTGTTTTGTTTTGGGACTCTGTTTTTACTGCATCAGTCAACATTATATCACATGCAAATAATTTACACCTTGATGACTCCAGAATAGCATTCCTGAAGTTACAAGTGACATGTCTAACAAGGGCTTGGGGTTGACCCATGGTGTAGAGTGTAGACCTACTTATCTTTTGCCACAAGCTTTGTTGTCCCTTCTTTGCATTCGTCCTAGATGATCTTCATAGTCTTTTAATATTCCTTCATGCCTGCTGTATTACTTCTGGCAGCTGTCATATTTATAGTCCTGAGTTTCATGGAACTGCATTTGTGTTCTTTCTTCTTTGAAATATTTCTATTAGTTCTCTGAGGAAGAAGACTCCCATCATGATCGTTTTTTGGCATAAAGCCAATTTGATTCTCAATGACTGTTCCATTATGATTCTTCTTGAGACTTGTGAATGTAATTCATGACAGATGTTGCAATTAAATTTTTCTCCTTCCATAACCTCATTATCTTTTACCATATAAATCTCTGTTATTGCATGTATGTTGATCCATAATTCTAAATTTGTTCTACCACCAAGCTAATTTTTTGGTTTTTTTCTCCCCTTTTTTTTTCCGCATAAGCTATCACATAGATCATCAGAAGTTTCAGAACTTGCTTTTTTGCCTTTATTTTCTAATATCTTCTAAATTTGTTCTTTACCATTTATTGACGCATTCTCTCTTTACTTTCTTCAAGTTTTTGTACCCTTGTTCTGCATGCTTCTAAGGCCTTGTTTGTATTGGTTGCTGGGACACCTTTAAGTGGCTGTTGCTAACAACTGGGGCCAACAGACTGTGTTGTCTCTTGATTTCATGATATTGTAGTTTTCCGGGTCACTGTTTCTCTCTAATCATTCTCTATTGGAAAAGCTAGCATTATGTTTCTTACAACAATTTTTATCTGCTTGAATAGCATTCTAAATCAGGGAGTATTTCACATTTTGCAAGATTTCTAATTTACAATATGTGTAACTATTACTTGAACAACTGACCTAGTGAACTAGCATTCCACAAAACTTGGTCTTGTTTTCATCAGTTTTAGGAATATCAGATGGGGAAGTATTCAACTTGGATAGTCAGATAACAGAGGGAGATAGATGAAGTGTGTCTCATAGTTGAAGAGGATTTGAAGGGACCAATTTTCTTTATGAGAACTATCCATTTTCAAAAACCTCGGCTGCAGATGGAAACCAGGGGGGTTATGATCCATATATCAAACCTAAACATATGGAACCATGAGCAAAGTTAGATTGACAAATCCAACCCAGGATATATGGCAGAATGCTTGTCAATTTTTGTTGATCATTAGCATGATGCTGTTGGTGCATTATGTTGCTAGATTTTTATTTATAATACCTTACATGACACACACATTTCTGACCTAGATTAGATATGGTAGCTATTCATTCTAAGTCTTTTAGTCTTGCACATTTGCCACTTTAAGTCCAAACAGAACTAAAAGTTCGTAATAGAGGGCATGCAGAATGCATACGCTGTCTTTTTAACATGGGAACATTTTCTTTTGGCAATAGACACAGGGAATGAGGCCTGGAGTTGTGCCATATAGAAGCATAATGTCTGCACTAAGAAGAATTTCACATGAAGAGGGCATCCAGGGGTTATATAGGTGAATTAATTGTCTCTAGTTCAACATGATCACACTGTTCTCCTCTTTTCAACCCCATTAGGCGTTTCCTTTATATTCTGGTTTTACATGGTTGACAGTGGTCTTCTTCCTGCCTTAGTGGGCATTAGCCATGTTGCCATCCAGTTTCCAGCTTATGAAAAAATAAAATCTTACTTGGCAAGAAAGGGTAAAGGAACTTTCTTTATCTCACAATTGTCTTTTTCTTTTCTTTTTTTTTTTTACTTTTAATTATTATACTGAAGCTTTTATAAATGCTCAGATAGCACGACAGTGGATAACCTCAGTGCTGGCAATGTAGCTATTGCTTCCTCACTATCTAAGATACTTGCCTCCACAATGACTTATCCTCATGAGGTATGCCCTCTCATCGTTGTTTTTATTATTTGGGAAAAAATTATGGGAAGGCTTGTCAGATTCATTTCATTGCGTTTATGAAATAAACAATTACAGATATTTCATGCAAACATAAATCAAAACTAAAATCCAAAGCAGAAGTGTGTGAAGAATTTAAGGTGTTCTACGATGGAGCAAGCAAGTGTTCAAGTTCCTTCAAAAGTGTGACCTCTGTCTTTTCTTCAAATCTGAACACCCTTGCATTACTCTTTGACCAGATCCCTGCCAGATGAACATTGACAATAGATCCCAACCCAGCATAAGCTTCTCATTAGCTTGCTTCAGCATGCAAGCCTCACCAAAAAAGAGGCAAGCGATGCTGGCCATCCCATGATAGACAAGTTGTGCTTAAATGCCAATCGTAGTTTTGCACAAAAGAACAATGTAGGAAGATACGGAAAGCAGTTTCTTCATTTGCATTATGTAGAGGGCAGAAAGGTTGACATTGCCTAGATTGCTTAGGAAGATTGTCAAAGATGATAATTTTCACAGCCAATCAAGGGAAAATTGACCCTCTCTGGAGCAGAAGTCCTCAAAATGATTGGTAAACCTGCCAACAACAATCCACCCAGGTTGAAGAAACTGTAGAAAGATTTGCATTAAAACACTGCATCAGCTGACCAATTCCATCTGACTTGATCTAAAGAATTAGGCCATATGTGGTCTAGAATTAGCATGAGACTATGCCGTTCGTCAATATGGACTTCATCAGCACTTATTCTCAAGTCTATTGGCCACATGAAAGAACCATCCATGTTCTTGAATTAAGAAGCCACTGTCACTTGCATATCCATCACTTTGTCAAAAATATTTGCAAATATGTCCATCTGATCCAGAATCTAATGAAACTTTTGTTACCAAGAATAAATGAGATGCCATACACCAAACAATCTCTGGCTTTTAGGATATCCTTCCAAAAGGAAGATGCAGAAGATGGTTATAATTTCTTGACAACCTTCTTCTCCTCTAATTGGATTATAGAGCCAACCTCTTTCAGATGAAATCACCTTCACCAAGAAGCTTCCACTGCCATTTACCAAATAGTGCCAAATTGAGATCTCTAAGCTCCCTGCAATTTAGACTCGCAAACTGAGATCCAATTGACTAAACAAAAACTAAAAAGAAATTTACTGGGGCCCTCTAAAGAAAAGATTATATCCTGAAAACAGATATAATATGTAGGTATGCTGGACAAGATAGAGTTGACAAATATTAACTTACCACCAATAGATAATTTTTCCCCTCCATGCCTCCATCATTGTTTAATACTCTTTTTTCAAATTTCAAGCAGGGTTGTTCACACTAAACATAAAAGGTCTGCTTGGATCATTGTATTAAATTAGCAGAGAGAATGCTTGGGTAGTTCACACAAAACATAAAAGATCTGCTTTGATTGTTGTATCAAATTAGCAGAGAGAATGCTAAAAGCTGGTTTTGGCTGGATAATTGACAAATTCTGGTATTTGTCGCTCGTAAATGTGGTAGGAAGGTTAGACTTCTAATCTTTCTATTTTCCAGGGATGGCCGGTAGTTGAAGTGCTTATTAATCTATTATTTTCGGACATAAGGCCTTATCTTGGACTGGCTGGAGTCATTTTTCTTGAAAACGAGGGCTTGGGTCATATGCATTAAATTACTTTGATGTCCCAAATTAGAATCTCGGGGAGGAGGGAACAATCACTTACAAAGGGGTGGGGGTGGGGGGGGGGGGAGAGAGAGAGAGAGAGAGAGAGAGAGAGAGGTGCAGAAGGGAGGTCAGGCCTGATAGCAGGGATTTGAGAAAAAGACCTCTCTGCCCATCCCAACCGATCTCGTGTGATTTTGCCAAATAGACTCTAAATGATGTTTTCTGTTCCGTTATATTCTGTCTCAATTTGATTTTTTTTTTTTTTTTTTTTTCTCTTAACAGGTTGTCAGATCCAGGCTGCAGGAACAAGGCCATGCACGCAATGCTGTAAACCATTATGCTGGTGCTTTGGATTGCACCAAGAAGGTATTCCAAAAGGATGGCATCCCTGGCTTTTACCGTGGCTGTGCCACAAATTTATTGAGAACCACTCCAGCCGCTGTCATTACTTTCACCAGTTATGAGATGATTCAAAGATTTTTACATCGAGTTTTTCCACCTGAGCAAAATCACTCACGAACATGCCCAGAACCTGTGAGTCATACTAAATCACAACAGGTTAACAGTAGTACTGGAGAGAACAAAGAGGATAGTAGCATACAGGCACAGCAAACCCAATTGGCAAAGAGAAAACTAGCAGCAGGAAGCTGATGGTTCCTTTTCCTTAGCAATCTTGTTTTGGTAAATGTAATGCATTTGAGTGGAAATAAGTTCATTAAGTTGTAATTTTATAAGCTCAATCGCCAATCTAAGTTGAATATATTTTTTGTCATTGTTTCAATCGGGGAGGAGCTCAGCGTCTTGTCTTTTTCACGACTTATCTGTTTTGATGAGTAGGCTTGAACAAGTCGGAAGTCAATTCTGTCTTTCAGTTATCTTCTTGTGCATGAGAGAGAAAGAACAGACATCCCCTTTCCCGGCCCACGGCCAACAGATCTTAATCGACCGGGGATCCGAGATCGCTCTCGCCACCTCATCGGCTTCCAAATCCGACCACTCTCTTTCTTTCTCTTAGATATCTCCTCTGGAACTTGGCCATACCAGCAGCAGCGCCTTGCTTGATTTAGCCCTGACATGATCAAATCCTCATCAGAGTCTACACCTCCTGCAGTTGTTTGCTGTTTGGTGCATTAAATTAGAGATTTAATTATTAGGTCTGTTTTTGTATATGTATAATCAAATTATATGTGTAAGTTTAGGATTCGATTATTTTTTTTATTTTTGGATCGACATGTATTTAGAGTTATTTTATTTATTTATTTATTTATTTTATTTTTTATAATTTATAAACTATATAAATTTAAAGGTGAAGAAGATGAATAGATTCAGATTTGATTATATTCGAATGTAATTAGTTTATATCCGTACAATTGTTTCAAAAGAAAGAGTGAATAACTATCACTTTTTTCAGTGGAGATAGAGAAACCTAATCTATCATTGGAATTAATCCGGATATTCTGCACCACTTGTGTTCCCCTAATTTAGTGAGATTCATGAATTACCTCTAAAAGAATCTGGTGATTTATTTGTAAATACATTTATTTTGATGCTACGCATGGCTATGACCATTGCAGAAACAACATGTCTCCTTCATGAGGAGTTTCCATGATTACCTTGGAAGTTCAAATTTTGTTCTCGCGGGATCAATATAATACAATGGCATCCTTGATTTTTGGGCCGAGTTATGCATTCTGTCTATTAATGAAAAATATATAGAGTTTGTCCCTGCTCAAAAGAATGGGATGTGTCCGCAAATATTTAAGTTGGCTTGGGAACAAAACCTGCTTGATTCCTACAAGTTGGATCAAAAAAATTATTGAATAAAGAAAGATTTTCAAATATTAGTTTAAAGATGTAAATATCATTTTATATCCTAATAAGATTTAATAAAGCATGGCTGGGCATTTGAGTTCATCTGTGTAAATACATACTCAAATAAGTACACCACTCTTGGCAAACATAATGTTTCGATAGAGGGACTATGTTTATCAATCTACAAGTAAATTAATCTCACCATGATCATCAGACCATGAGGTCGCATTCACCCATAAAAATACCCTTTCCACTTGAATCAGTAATATGCACATGCCCAATGCTGGTTCCTATTAATCGAACCATCCTTCCAACAGATCTGATTAAATATGAACCTTTTTCACTTTGGATCACAGCAGAGTACAACACTGAGAGTATGTTTAAAGCTAAGTTACATGGAAAGATAAATTTGTGCCGGCTCAGAAGAGCATTCTTCAACTGTTCATGGAATCTCTTGAGCTATATTCCTTGGTTTACTTGGCAGCACAGTGGTCATCACCATGATAAGCCTTTCCCTCTGTTCCTGTCAACGCTCATCTGTGATTTCTAGGGCTGATCTATGTTCTCTGGCTTTCCAATCTGAGTGTCTGAACTCTTCCTCAAGATCTCAGAACAGTTATGGGCATTGTGTATGTCTTCTGACGATCCAATTTCACTCTGCTTGTTCTGATCATCATTGTTTGTTTTTGTGCTCGCCAAACTGTTCTTTGTAGCATGACTCTTTGCAACTGTTGATACAAATTTCTTCAGATGTCTTATGTATTCAGGGAAGAACTCCAAATTGCAATGACCACCACCTTTTAGCCAAAGTGGTTCGTACTTCTCTTTACTAAGCTCCCAGAGCTGCTTTCCATGGGAGCAGTCAACAACTTCATCTGAAGTACCCTGGGTTAGAGAGAATGAGCGTTTGTATATCAATATTGAACAACTTAACAAAATTTCAAGAACAAATTACAATTTTATATTCTCCATCTTCAACCAGTTCCTGAATAATTTCTCAACAATTAGGTTATTTCACAATTTACTTGAGAATATTCCACGTACCATTAAGAACAAGGTACCGAATTCATGAAAAATGGCATGTTGCACTTTCCACTGACAGGAAGTCCTCACTTTTTATCTCTACCATACATAACCCAAACGCCCACAACATGCAGTGAGAGCACCAATCTCAAACATTGTAAATCCATTTTGCTCATTAATTAATTGTGTTACAATACACCAGGGCTTTCTCTTTTGGTCCATTCCCTTTCCTTATTGTTTCTTAGGCATCCATTTCTGCCTTTGGGGTCTTTTGTTGACGCAAGAGACCAATTACCCTGTTTTGAGTAATGACCAAATTTGATAGGCTCTCCTCTTTATTCTTGCAAGCAAGGGAACGATTTCCAAATTAGGTGCTTTTTGAAGTACTTTTGCACTTCTTGTAGGACTTAAGGTCTCTATAAATGGCAATTACAAGAAAAGGACGAAGGACAAGTGAGCAAGAAGAGAAGATTATTGAGAAGAAATGGCCTCCAAGCATTTTTGTCTATTACTTCAATCAACTGAAAAGATGGTCCATGGGCATCATATTTCATGGACTCCATAACTCTAACAAGAATTAGTCCTAGTTTAAAATGAAGATTCTAACTCCAAAACCCCAAAAAAGAAGAGAAAGAAAAAGGAGAAATCTGCCTCTGAAGCAAACATGATTTGGCCAAATTTCTTTTGGCAATATATGGAGATTACTTTGGTCATGTCCATCTAGCCCATCTTGACAGAGGCTCAATAAACAAATATTGTTTATTGTTAGCAGAATTATTCTTTTTGCCACTTTTCACTGCAATTCCAGCAAGTCCTTCCCCTTTTTTTTCTTGATCTGCCATACAAGCAACCTAATAGGACGCTACTAGTTATCTAATCGAATTAACTTTATTGTTATGTGTCAAATTGCTCGTCATTTACCACTAGTATGAACTTCAACTATCTCCATTGACTCTTTCCTCCTGTAGCTATGTAAATGATGGAGAAGGTTATTATAAGTTCTATGCATCTTGACCTCAAAAGAAATATTTTAATGAAGTCCACAAATAGCCATATGCTTAAAATGAATTATGTCTCTAAAATGGTGGGAGAATTTAGCACCACCGCGAACATTCTCACCTAAAAACGTGCACAAGGAGATATTCAACAAAAACCTTCAAACATGGGCTTCCAAGCCCACGTTATGACTCAAACCAGTCATAACACCTGATGACATCACCCTTAGAGGTTCATGGAAGCCACCTCTGCACTCAATGTGTCTCCTATATGATGAAAGCATAGAAAGAAAAAAAAGCACTAAGAAATTGATCTTATTGCATCACCTCCCTCTCACCAAGGAAACCTGATCTCCATGCAAGGAGACCAACATCTTAATTGCCATATGGTCCCCTCTAAAATACCATCCTTCCATGTAAAATTGTCAAGCTAGCAAGCATTTGATTCTTATTCAACCAGCTTCAGCATTAGTGATACCACAGAGAGGTCATGGAATAATAACAGGGTTCCTTAAAAACTTGAGCAACTGTAACCTGAAGGGTTTCCATAAGAGAGATTTAAAATCATGACATTCTTTTTCATTAAATTGTGCCTCTAGCCTTGTTTCAAGCCTAGCGTCAAGCTATGACTCCCATTGATCCTTGGTTTTTAGATGAATTTCATAAGCCCTGCGGTATGGCTCCTGATCTAAAATGCCAAGCTTTTGCTTTTGAATGCATGTAAAAGAAATGCATCAAATCACCATTCTGTTACCAGCATTATAAGACCCAAAACCATTATCAAGAGCAATTAGAATAACACGGGAAGCAAGAGAGGAATTAAGGGAAGATATTTGAAAAGTTCAAGGGGATTGAATCTCCAAAAGCCTTAGATTATTGCATCAATGGCTTGAATAGATGGCACCAGACATTGTAATCTATAACCCTATTACCCCTTGACTTCCAAGAATATGATACAAAAATAGGAAACATGACTCGGTACCTCTAAACTTTACCAGTATCAATAAACATGCAAACACACAAACATGTATACACATGAGTGAAAAGTTTGCATAACAAACTGAAGATAAACAGAAGAGAAATCTAAGGAAATAGGGATATAGAGTGCTTACATGAATGACTAAGACCGGGCAATTCACTTGGCCAATTTTGTCAATATTCTGCACAAAAATCATTCATGACTTTTTTTTTTTTTTTGGATAGAAAAGTCTTTGGTAGTATTAAATAAGGATGAGATGCAGAATTGTTTGAATTCTTACCTTGTAAATGTCAAACCAATATGTTCTTTTCACTGGATATAGAACCCTTAATCCAGAAAGGATCGGACTATGTAAAACCACAGCTCTTAGGCTTGGAAGACGGGATGCCAGATCAAGAGTAGGACCACTACCAACAGACTGACCATACAAAATTAGATCAACATCTGCTACTCCATATTGTTCCTTGAGGCAATTATATGCAGCTTCTATGTCTGCATATGTATTATACTCAGTGGGCTGTTTCATGAACAAAAATACAGAGTGTCATATCACAAGAAATTACCAAAGCAATAGCAGTAGCGATATATTCTTTAAAAGACAAAAAATACATGTAAATTTAAACCAAAATAACCAAGAGCATCCAACCTTTCCTGTAGATTGCCCATAACCAGAGTAATCATACCTGCAACACCCATAACCAAGAAGTCAACAAGAAAGAAATTACAGAGGAAAATATGAGAGGATGACTCCAGTTCAACTCAATCCTGAAATTTTTCAGTGAACAACCTTATAAAGGGTAGTAAGAGCAAGATGAGAGGAGCATGATAAGTTATCAGACACACTAAATGGCACAAGCAATGGTAATTTTTATAAACATTCACTTTCTAACATATTTACATAATCAGAAAGACTGGATAACTAGTGATGACTGGTAATCTTTAAGACCGTCAACCAATTAATAAATGGTGTTATGGAGATCCAGTTGACTGAAATTATTAGAGTAATGCTGGTATGGGTAATAAGGATAACTTTCTCAATGTAGATATATGATTGGTACCCATCACAGCATTGTAACAATTGCAGGGAGGAGGGCACCATATACCATGTAAAGAAAATTTTGTTGTTAAGGAAAGCATAGATTTATTGAGATAATCAAGACGTATACCATGTAGTTATAAACACAGAAAGATACAAGAAAATGATAAACGGTCCCTTTATACGGACTTTTCAATTAATGCTATCTATAGTCAAATAAAGGTAAGCATAAAAATTTAACAGAACGCCCATAGTGTGTTTGGGTACTAAATACATTATCATGCACTAGTTTCATTTTAAATAGTGAATAGTGAAAACTGAAACTCATTTATACTGCCAAGAATTTTAGCCTAGAAGCTCCAAGAATGAGCACAATGAACAGGAATATAATTGGAACTCCAAAAAGTTTTGGTCCTAAACTCTTTCATTATGATACTAAAATAGCAGGGCAGTTGGTGCCAAAATTATGTTGTATGTTAACAGGCTTATAAACATGAATTTTCATATGGGGCAAGGATTGGAAAAGTTGGATTGACAAATAAGCACAGAAAGAAAAGACAATGAGATAAAGTAAAAACCAATTCTTGAGTTCATCACAAGTCAAGATTCCACTTCAATTTAGGAAAAAAAAAGTAGAGAATAAAGCAACCCACCACATAGATGATGGATCAAAAGTGATATTGACATCCACAGTTCAACATAAATCTCTCCCTTCACATGAAATGGAAGAGATCATATCAGCCCTCAAACATATTAAGCCAGGTTGCCTGCTTGTTGTAACAAAAATGGTGTCTGAAATGCTATCCAGCTCTCGTATCATGTTTCCTGTACCACTACATTTTACCATCCTCTCTCTCTCAACCCTTTTCACTTCTATTCAACCTCTTTTCACTTCCACTTAAAATTTTGACATAAAATTCCGCATGTCCTTCCTACTCCCAACTTCTATGCTCTGGGACAATGTTTTCTGATATCTAAGGGCCCCAAAACAGATAAACTCACCAGGATTTCCTCGCAATATTTTGACTCAAAAGTAGAACCTTAAGATAGAAACCCTTTGCATTACTAATATCTTTCTGCCACTTGCGAGCAACAACATTGTAATTCAATCCAAGTTTGCCTCAATTTTCTCAAAGTTCCAATTTTACTACCAAGCTTTACTATTACACTTCCAACCAAGAAAACAAACAAAGCAAACATTAAACACAACAGAAAATTCATCCCAAAGAAGAATCACTGAAAAGAGACGGACCCCATGAGATTGATGCGGAGGCGAGCGCTGAGCTGGACGAAGAGATCGAACAGTTGGCCAACGTCGGCGGCGTTGCCGTGGGAGTACAGCAGGGTGGCCGTCGCCCCGGGGTTCCTGACATGGACCGCGACGATCTCGTTCCCCTGCCTTGTCCGGAGCCGGAGGACGTCGATGTCGCCGCGCCGGTCGGAGGCGAGCTCGGCGATGGAGAGGCGGCCGCCGGGCTCGTCGGCAGTCACGGTGTAGGAGGGGGGTCTGGGGGGGAAGAAGGCGAGCTTAGCGGCGATGGTCGATGTGACTCCGCCCATCTCCGCCGCCGCGGACTCATAAAGCCCGGCAAGATCCCTTCCGCTCGCGCGGCCTTCGACGAAAGAAAAACGAGCGTATCACTCCGAGAGAATCGTGGGGAACGGCGCGCGTGGAGGCGGCCGGGCCCGCCGGGCGTGGAAGATGAGGGGCAGGTGGCCGCACGATGGGTGGGGCCCGCCACGAGCGGCGACGGCGACTGGAGACGGGATCCACTCGGCGGCGAGGAAGAGGTGGGAATGTGCGTGCCAAAGTTTGGCTGGATTCGTGGGATTCGGATATGATCCGTGGCAAGTGGGATTCGGATATCCCCTGTCCGGCTTCCAACCGGCGCGAAAGGCCTGTGGGTCTGGTTGTCCCCTCCCAAACAGGATACAGCATGGGAAGGTCCTGTGCTGGCATGTGATTGAACCATGAAGTGGTCCCACCGCTTCTACCGAGCAATTTGAAGAGATGCTTTACCAGCACAAAAATTTTTGGGAAAAAAAAAAAAAAGAAAAAGAATTATACACTTGATAGGTAAAGTCTGGGTAAATTCTATCAAGCAAATCGGTTGTACACGAGTGATATCATAAATAAATAAATAAATAAATAAAAGTTTAATAATAAAAGACATGATAGAAAAGAGAGCCAAAAGCATTTGAATGAGTTTTTAATGGGTAAAATTAAGATTCGATTTCAGAAAAATAAAAAATTATTAAAAAACATTTCAGTTGAACTCGTGGAGCCTGGCCTCCAAAGATGTGTTAACTAGTTAGAATGCCAATCATGAAACTTGTCATCGACCATGTAAAGCTTTTGTTAGATATGTTTTATGTTACACTAGGAATGCTAGCATGTGGCAATAGTTCACATGCTCTCATAGTTTGGTCCGATCTAACTGCTCTCTCTTTTTAGCCTCAGTCGAGCTCGAGTCTGACTGCTCGGCGCGTGCCCACCCCCACTTGGCCATCTAAAGGTATGCTTGGCCGCCGTGTTCATGGTTACACCAACGTGCCATTGTCACAAGGCAAGAGACTCATGAGGGGAAAGCGACGCAGCAGCGACCATGGAGAGTCGCCGTGGAGGATCCAGGAGACCGATTCAAAGATGTTAGTATTTTTAAATTCTTAAAATTGAAGAATAATACTATGGATCAGCGTGCTTTTCTAATAACACTCAGAAAAAAAAAAAAAAAAAAAAGTGCATCAATGGATCAAGTGAATTAACAACTAGAAAAACTAAACATTCTTTGACTGATTAATTTAAATTGGCATCAGCAATATTTCTAATAATCTAATTTTCATTCATACAAAAGGGGAGAGAACAGCACTATTGTCACTGACATGTCCTAACAATTGCAAAGGACAACACTCAACTCCTCCTATTCCTTCTAACAACTTCATATCTAATCTTATGCAAAAACAAAAAAACAAAAATAAAAATAAAAATAAAAATAACAACAAAGAGAAGCGCCTCTTCTTGCTCGCTTAGCTTGCTGTTAATTTATGCAAGCAATTAGGGCAGCTGACAGGACCCTATTTTCAACTTCTTACACCCTTTTTAATGTACAACAAGACCTATAAATTCGACAGGTTCTTTCTAGCTTAACTGCCAATTTAGAAAGACCGAACAACTCCTCGCGTCTGTCTTCAATCTTGCAATCAACCTGACTTATAAACTGGATTCCAGCCCGGAGGACCACTAAATGCAAGCTGGAGATTGTTTGGAGGAGCTCCAGCCTCCATAGAAGCCCCCATTTGATACTCTAAAGCAGTGGTTTCTTGGTTCATGGGATACCAAGTCAATGATTCTATCCCACCTTGGGTCACTGGTTCATCTGTCAAAGAAAACAATGGTGTCACAACCACTGGGACTTCAAGAAATAACAGTACAACCATACAAAATATAGTTGAATTCGGTTCACTGGTGGTTTACTAACTCTGAAGTAAAGGAAGGTTGGCGCTGAGCAATCCATCAGCCTCCTCCAACGTATCCCAGTTTTGATATGCCTCTTGGACCAGCTGCTGTAAATAGGTCTGCAGAGAAACAATTGGAGATTAAATATTGTCAAACAAGGCAAGAACAGCCATGGGGTGAGAACTAGCAATGATTTGAATGCTTACTTTTCGAGGTCTGTCAAGATCCTTCAGAGTGCACGGCAGGCCATCAATGAAGATCCCAACAACTTGACATATGTCGTTCAACAAAAGGGTCAAATTATGTCCATATTTCACGTAGATCTTGTCACCCAAGTCGCAGGTTCTTGCATGGCCAAGTACTGCCTCCCACATCCGGTCTGACATATTAATTCCCAGTATCTGATTCATGGGGAAAAGGAGGACAGTTAGATAACATGGCAATCTAAATAACATTGTCTCCTTTGGTGTATTTGGCTATCAAGTTAGTGTCTCTACCCCACGGATTTGATCAGGGTCGATGACCCAAAGCTTCAAGAAGTCCTGGACTGTGTTAATGTTCTTTGCTGACAGCTTCTTGTGGAATGACCCATCTTTTCCTATCTTCTCCAGTCGCCATACCTCGTCGCTGAGGGATGGTGGATAATGCTTCCTGTACACTGGATAGGAATGTGGTGTGAGTTGGATTTGTGAAAGCATGAGAATGAATTAATAAAGAGTTTGGTCAGAGAATATGTGCCATAAAAATCTTAGCTCTTGCCATATGTTATTCCCAAATTGGTGGCTATAGGCTAGCGACAACTGGTGGATGGTGGACCACGATCAAAATAAGTTGATTTAAAGGCTACAAGGCGTTTGCTTTGACCATCTCCAACTGAATACTTTTCTAGTACTTAATTGCAGAAACCATGGTGAACAGTGTACTTACATTCTCCTCGGTGATCTTTAACTGTGAAAGGTACAGTCATGGCTTCTTTGATTCTGGGTCCATTACAGCTCTCTGGCACAATTCTCGCACCTATTCTGAAGTGTCTGCTTCTTATCCAACTCGAATTATCAGTAAACGTGAGTTCTGAGATGGAAGCAGTTCCATCTCTCAGTGTGAGGTTGAGTTCTCCTGTGATCAGTGGCCTCTTTCCTGTCCTTTCTTTCACTATGCTCCTCTGGAACTCAGCGCTCGTCCAGTCTTCGCGATCACCAGAAGGAAAATCTCCATCAAGGACCACCACTTCTACTTTGAGAGGCGATGGCAGTGAGGACGGAGGTATTTCCCTGTTATTGGTGTCCACAAGGAGGACCTGGAGAGGGCTGTTATACTCGTCTTCGATCTTGCTTCCCGTAAAGATGGGGAGTAATGGTTCGCTTCTGAAGACCAGTTTCATGCTGGGTGGCTCTGCCGCTTCTATGTGCATTTGGGAAGGCCTGTAAAGTTCACAAGGACACGGTTGATCAATGCTTACGGTGAACAAAAATGTTAAGAATTAGTCCTTAGGATTGGTTTTAATCATGTTCAAATTTTTCAGTATCATTCTGAATAGACTTGGGTAAATGAATAAAAAAAAAGAAAAATTCTACCGTCGTTTCCTTGGAAAAAGAAAAGAAAGATAAACTAGTCAACACATATAATAGAGGAGTTTTAAGCTATCTACCTTTGGAGAAAACGCGTGCAATGAGCTAGTCCACGTTCCACCTCTTCTTGCACCTAAAGAAACGCAATAAACTAGCTTAAAAAAAAAAAAAGGTCTTTGAAGTAAATAAATATTGATGCAACTATATCCTCCACTTTTTTGTCAAGCTCGTTTAACTGTTCTAATTCCTGCTCTAACCAAACGCCATGCTTTTTAAAGTGGTATATACTAAAAATTTTAATGACAATTAAAGATGTTAGATGGAAGATAAGAAAATCTCAAGATTCAACTAATTTATAAACAGCAAAAAGAACTCATTAATTGGTGCAAGACGTTTTGATGATCTAGGCATGCCTTGTAAGAGATTTTGTCATACCACTTTGCGAAGCAACGGTTCCAAGGCCATAAACAAGTTCTGCAACGACTTCGCCATCATAGCTTCTCTGATCACCCTGTCAAAAGGACAAGAAGGAAAAGTTAGATAAACCTTAAGGCTGAAGTTGCCATCATCTTTTAAAATTTCTTAGGATACTATGATCACCCAACAAAAGGATTTCAAAAAAATATGAACTACTTCAGGTTATGATACAAAAGGAAACATCACAAATGTAAACG
Source organism: Metroxylon sagu (assembly GCA_017589505.3). Classification (NCBI taxonomy): domain Eukaryota; kingdom Viridiplantae; phylum Streptophyta; class Magnoliopsida; order Arecales; family Arecaceae; genus Metroxylon; species Metroxylon sagu. The sequence goes on along the minus strand of JACVBY030000397.1, from coordinate 198,545 downwards.
GCTCTCTTATTGTCTTGCATGGAAGCTAAATATTTCAACCGGATATGATCTTTATTGGATGGGTTTCCACGCAGTAAGATTTCTATGTAAGGCATCCAGTCATGCATAATGATATATATGATACCTTAGTCACTATGATATGAAGTCATGACCTTGTCACCATGCATAAATGTCAAGTTCATTTTGCTTTTTTTAACCATAACTTTGCTGTTAAATCTATATATCCATGTGCATGAAAGAAATTCTAAGAAAAGATACATCAAAATGGTTTTTTTTTTTTTTTCTATTGAGAAAACATACTAAATGAAAGAAGAATGATAAAAAGAAAGAGCTCATATTTATCGATTTCAATTCAAAACCTCATTAAGATTCAGATTCTAGAACATATACCATACTATTTTTAAGATTCTACAAAAATTAATTGCTCCTTTTCTCGAGTGCAAGAAGAATATTTCTAGCGAACAACTGAAAAGGAATCAAGCAAATGAAGGATATGAGGACTACGAACGTCGAGAAAGAAGGAAGGCGCCGCATCCGTTTCTCCTCCGAGCGATCCTTGTCATGATCAGAGTCGTCATGAAGCCTTTTAGCTGCCATGTTTTTTTCTAAGAGGAGAAGGAATAGAAGCTCTGGGATATATTAGTGGGAAGAAGAAGAGGTCGGGACGGTTGGGGCTTAGAAGCTTGTTAGGACAATGAGGAAGGACAATGAGGAAGGACTACGGAAAACACGGGGAGGTGGCCGAGGTCTTATAAACAGCAACCGCGAAGGGGCGTTTTGTTTAATATTGTTAGAAAGCGCCTGGAAGGTGGTTGGAAGGTGAAGGGAAGGTTGGTTTAGCTCTAAGATGAGACCGGCCCCGGCTTGGTTGATGCTGTTTCCTCTCATGTCACTTCCTCAAACGGTCAACTACCACTAGTCTCTCTCCAACTAAATGATCCAGAAACCAGATGGTAAGCATACTTCTTCCCTGATTTTTTTTTTTTTTTTTTTTTTTTCCCCTAAGATTTCTGCAACTGGTGCTTAAGAAAAGAAAGAAAGAAAGGCCTTGCCTATCACATACACAATGAAATAGGACGATGATGACATTCTTAATGCTAATGGACAGAAGGTGTAATCTTATTTTTATGCTAAATCTTGGCATATGTAATCCATTCATCTAACTAAAAGTTATTTATATTCTTGTTTCTTTCGCATTGAGTTGTATTTCTTGAAATCCAGAAATTTTCATTTTCTAAAAGTGATTTTTTTTTTTTTTTTTTTTGGGGTCAAAATTTTCGTCCTATGTGATTGCAAATATGATGATTAGACACCACTAATGGTCATCTAGTAAAGTTTTCTTTGCATATTAATAATATAATAGTTAATTTGGTCGCTTTGAGTTCATGCTCTTTGAGATTTTGTTATGCATACAGAGATATGCGTGTCCCATGATCCTAGCATCTTCCGTTATAATATATAATTATTAAGGTTTATATGTCATGCAATCAGCAATTTTATCTAGAGTTCGCTTTCATTCTAATATTTGCAAATTATTTGTTACGATAATTTTAGGGAAACGCGTGTAAGAGAAATTCTCTTATATATATACAAGCCAATATTCGTTAGATTTAGAGAGGTAAGAGTAAACAATCATTTTTTACAAGTTTTGAGCAAAACGGTATGAATAAATCTTTGTCATTCGTTTAAAGCTGCCATCGAGCCTTAAATACTAGAGAAAAAAAGGGCATTGATGACATAATCTGGGCATAATTTTCATAAGAATATTTATAAATACAAAACTTTATCTTTTTTTTAAAGATGCAAAGTGAATTCTTTTAAATTTCAAACATTAGCTAAAAGGATTGTTTTTAGTTTAACCTTTCTTGCTTTATGAAAAGATGACTGAAAACTACTCCTTATTAGGTATAAAGATGAGTGACTTTCTTAAGGATCAGAATTTTTTATTTATCGTTATTGATAATAATCATTATCAGCAAATTTGTCTGAATTTTTACCTTGTATAAAAATTCAAGTTCTCTCTAATATATAATTAATGTGAAATTAAACGCATAATATGAGATTCAAAATTATCGAGTCCCTTCGTATGTGCACATACATGTATACATGTATAGAGCAAGAGACTAAATAAATAGTATTATCTGTAAAATTATATTATTTAAAATTCATCTATGATGCAGCAATGACTAGAAAATAAATAGTATTACCTGTAAAATTATATTATTTAAAATTCATCTATGATGCGGCAATGACTAGAAAATAACTAAACAAAAATAATACCAATTACTTGACCAACTCAACTACAGATTATTGGTCTCTCCGTCCAGGAGAAGTGTGCGATCCATTTGCTCTCTCTTGACAAGAAGAGAAAAAGGAAAACAAAGATCATACTTCCAGCGATCATGAAGGATCCTACCAGTCTAATAAGTATCCTCAACGTATCCAAACAACCGTTCTTTGGCTCTCTAACAAGCATAGAGAAACGTCGAGTACTTACTTCTCTACCTGCTATCATTAAAAAAATCCTATGAAAACAAAAAGGACAAATAAAAAGGAGTTCCGAACGAGCCCCAAGTTCTCTGAAAGTAACCAAAATTAATAAAAAGACAGACGTTTATTAGACTTTGGACAAGGACAAGTTGGTGACTCTTGGGACACGGTTGCTTCCAAAGCCCTCCCCGCGTTGAGTAGGCGCAGAAGCTTCGGCGCGGGACGCGTAGGCGATGACTTGACTACGGATTTTAAAAAGGTTATGTTGGGTTCATTACTAGGTTCGTGCTCTAAGTCGATCATTAAATTTTACGCGTCCCCCACTTTGTTTTCTACGTAAATTGTAGACAAGTCGTTATTATTGTTGGGTGTTTAAATAAGATTTCGTGGTCAGGGGACCTCACCACATATATATCTTCGGTTGCTTTCTTTCCGCGTGGACTTTAGAGAAGCACGAGCAACCACGTTGGATGACATTTGTGTGGTTCTAGGTCTTATGAATTATACCTGCCACTCGGTTTCTATCAAGACTATAAGATTGGTGCATTGAATACAAGTCAAGCATACTTGATAGTTGGTCATTAACAATATCATAAGCACGCCATTACTTCATTTCAAGTTAGTCTAGTCAATCACGGATGCACATCTAATGAGCTTTGAATTGATTAACAGCGAGTGATAGAATGACTGTTTGGGGGACAGTCTTTTTTATTTGAGCAGAAATAGTAGTGAATTTTTGAAAAAAAAAGAAGATCAATATGATATACTATTGTCTTAAAAAAATGAACCTCATCAACTATGTGCAACAACCATATGAGCTTAGGACATTGTAGGTAATAATTAGAAAGTCTACAAACAAGTTTGCTGGAGTTAGCATGAGGTTTAAAAAATTGAGATAATTAATATTCGTTAAGCAAATGAGAGTGTATATATTTTATTTATAAAGAAGAGTGTTGCAAGTTAGAATTATTTTATTCAAATTTCATCTATTATTTTGTTCCTCCAAATTACGCAGATGTTTTGTTTTTAAAATACTTAAAATTTCATAACTAAAATTCTCTATTCTATAGAAAGAAAAATATATATCAAATTAGATAAGAAATCATTAACTGCTTATCTAAACTTTCGCCTGGACTCCAAATCTCTCATAATCATCTTTTTTTTTTTTAATGTTTTTCATTTGATGTTCATCATTTAAACAATGAAAAGTCTTAACTTGCAAAATTCACACGTTTTAAATCCAAAAAAAAATCATCAGTCAACTTTCATGGAGCAGTCATTGTTGCTAAATGTGAGATATTGATGAACTTAAATTTGTAGAAACCTATTTGATTTATATCATATCTTTTGATACTAAATAAATAAAAACATAACAAAATTTTGACACTTCAATTCATAATAAGTAAGTCATTATATTCATTTAGAATGACTTAAAAACTTCAACCAGCTAAATCTCTCCGTACATAACGAAAGAGAATCTGTCAACATGTGGGCACTTGACAAAAGCGTTCGCTCTTGTTAAACTAGTCGCCAATTTCGCGTTGAAAAATCAAAGGAGAATAAGTAAGGTAGGAGAGACACTACAACAAAGCACGACCACCTGTGGGGATTATCAAGACTAAGACAAGACTCAGCAGCAATAAATTTACTGTAGATTGCCATGAAACTTCATGAGAAAGGAAAAAGGCAAGCTACCCATGGTGCAGTCCCAGAATTTTCTGCCAGCAACGTCGACATAATACTGACAACCAACCGAGATGTATTATATTATTTCTTTAGTTCAGAGTTTATGTGGCCAGCCAAAGTGCTCGCAGTCGCATCGAAGGTGCTAGGAACGGCTCAGGGAGACGAGGTGGCAGCTGGCGACAAACTTTCCAACCTATGGGGCCACGCCACTTTAACCATCCCCGTCGCTGGCCCCATCTCAAGTAATCAATATGAGATGGACGATCTGATTTGTTCATTAATCAGCAGCCAAACATTAAACAGTATTAAAAATAAAGATAGCAAACTATCATATCTAAAAAATAATTAGCCATCAATCAATTATGATAAATGATCAAAAAAATTTTAAATTTTTATTTACATCATAAAAAGTGAAGAAAAAACTCATTTGCCTTACCAACACTTTCCTCACTATAACAATAATTTGGTTCAGGGTAGTAGAGTCAAAGAGAACTTTTCAATCTACCTCAAAAATTGAAGCTGAAGGTGAATCGAACAAAATTTTGTAGAATTTATGAGAGGAGAAAATGTCATTGATTTATCACCTCCTTTTCATCCTTAAAGAGGAAGACGATTAACTTTCTTCTTTTTCTAGCTAAAGCCATCTTATGGAGGAAGACGGAATTTTTATTTATTTTTTTGAGCCACTGAATTCGAGATCTTTGGCACTAATACAGTTCTTTTTTAGAATAAGTATCTTCCAATATTTACTTAAAAATTCTCTTTGTAGTTATCTCAATGTTATAGAACAATTTAGATTTCAATTCTTTATTAGCGGAGCTCCTCATCCTCAACTATTTCCTTAAAGCAACTCTAAATTTCTTTAGGTTGGATACCCATTGCCTCACTAGACAAATGCTCGAGGAGAGCTTGTACCAATTAGCAAAAACTACATCATTAAGAACTTGCCCAAACAGCCACCATTTCTCAAACATGAGAGCCCTGCTACGAGGAAAAGAGGAATTGAGCCAAAGGTGTATGATTTGAAGCAACACTCGGTAGGGCACATTGAGAGGAGGTAGAAAAAAATATCATCCCATTCCAAGGAGATTAGAAATTTATAAAGTTGAGCCAAAGAAGGGCTGTCTCTACTATTAGACAAAGTCAAGCTCTCCCTTTGAGATTTAGGTCCAGCAAGTGGAGATTTGAGATGAGATCACAGAAGTACAGACTGTCAACAGAAGTTTGAGGTTTACCTTTTCATCAGAAGGGGCCTTGGTGACATTAAGTTCTCCTCCAACTTCCCAAGGGCTAGAGAAAGAAGCTCTAATCTTTTTGATTTCGGAGAAGAAAGAACATCTCAAACAGTGGCCGTTGGGGCCATAAACTGTCGATACGGAAAACTCTTTTCATTAAACTAGGAGAGAATAATCTAATGGTAACCAAAAAGGGGCCCACTTTCTCTGCTTTCAATTGAAACAACGAAGATTTCCAACCAATTTAAATGCCTCTCGAATGTGAAAGTTTATCATCGGGCATTTAAAGCAGAAGTATAACTTGATTGGAATGAAAGTTTTGAGTGATTTGTGAAATTAACAGTGGACGTCCTTCTATCTTCAAGGGAGTGGCTTGCCATGAACGTATGGTACAAAGGCTTAAGGTATTAGATGAAGCATCGATTTAAACGTATAAATTCATATGAAACCTCTTTTATTAGCCGATAAGCTTGGATCTTTTTTTCTACGTGAGGTTGGTGTGACAAAGGATGTGAAATATGCTGCATGATGTTTATATTCAATAAGCAATGCATTTTATTTTCCACCTCTTTTTTTTTTTCCCACAAATCACTTGTGAATTGAAGTCCTCTCGCTTTGAAGGCAATCCACTTCCATCAGCCACATCCATTATCGTGGTAAGGTCGATGTGTTCTTTAAAATGTGGAAACACAAGCACAAAAAAAGAACTCTCATCAAATTAAAGAAAGCAAAGGGCAAAATCCATATCTATGCTGGTTATTGGAGAATCTGACGTGACTCAACTTCCTCACGAGCTCGTAGCAATTTCCTCAGCAGGCAAGTTGTGAACTACTATTCTACATCCGCATTTCTATGAGTGAATCCAAGCAACAAGAATCTCCGAGTAGATGCAATCGACTAAGAAACTGATTGGAAAGATCCTGTCAGATGAACCCCGATTCGTGAGCAATCTTTGAAAGTATCCAACATGATTAGGTGGAGGCAGTATTCAAACCTGCCGCAGTCATCTGCAAGTCTACCAATTCCTCCACCCTGCTTTTTCCCGTGACCTTCTAAGTAGATTGCTAACCAGGGAATAGCGACAGCTACCCTGCACTGATGATGGTCGTCCAGCAATTTTAAACTCGATTAGTGAGGAGAAAATCAAAATTTTTTAGGCACCATTCTTTAATGAAAGAATTTTATAAAAAAGTTGATTAATTTTTTTATTGATCAATTTACTCACATTCTTTTATTTTAGTTAAAAAAAAGTTAAAAAAATAAATTTCATTCCCAAATATAGTTGTATAAATTAATTTCTTACGAATTAGATAAAAAATATATTCATATATATATTATCTTTCTCAAGCATTCCATTATGATCACAATTCTTTCTTCCAATAACTCCTTAATTCTTTTTTTCATTTACCTTTTTATGCATTAAAAAAAAAAAGAAAACAACATTTGTAAAAGATTTTCTAGTTGAAATAAAAAATATCTTTCTATAATAGTACCTATATTTTATAAAAAAAAAAAATTATTATTTTATCAATAAATAATAACTATAAAAATTTATTTTTATTTTAAAAATTAAATTTATATATGATTGATATATATATAAAATATGACTAAAAATATAATTTGATAAGATAAAATTGAACTTCAATCACAGAAAAATAGTATATAATTAGTATGAAAATTAGGACTGATAGTTTAAAGAATATTATGAAAAGATAAATAAATCTTATTAATATATTTAGAAAAGTTATAATGTAAAAGAATATGGGTAATAAATACTAGACTCACTTTTTAGTAAACAAAAGAATATGGATAAATTACTTTTTTAATTATCCAGATAATATTTATTTAAAAAAAATGTAAATTTTTGAATAATTTTAATATCTTTAAGAAATGAGGCCTTAGGGTTTCCCGCCATCACCCTACTTAGATTCAGAGTGGTTCATATACTCCAACAACACTACAGCAGATAGGAGCCCAATGCTCTTCCCAAACAGGCCCTTAAACTGTCGAAATTCTGTCAACTTCGAGCACGCTCTTCCCACAGTCCCAGTCCTTTGGAACAACACATTAAGCAAGAGCAAGCTCTACTGCTGTATTGACTGCCCGTTCTTTGACTAATACTGTATCTGTATGCTGAAAACTCTTATCAGTTAATTGTACGAGATCGAGTAAAGAAGAGAAACAGCAACCACATGATAGCCACATAGCCTACATGCCAAAAAAACACAGCAGATGGAAACTGGTGGATGATCGGTCTGCCATTCATCCATAACCTCTCATTTGAGTTTTCCAATGAATCCACATTTCCACCAATCCTTCCACAGTGGACTAAACACAACAACTAAAGATGCATCATGTTGATAAAAGAGACGGAGAACATCGGACTTAAGGACTTCACAGGTCTACCTAGCCTGCCTGATCCTTGCAAAGGCTACAGAAGTACACTGGACCTGCATTACTCCACCTTGTTGGAGTCTTCCTCAGGATCGCAAAGAGTTCCGAACATCCAGTCCATCCATATAGTGTAATGACCATAGTTGTGGCGGTAGGTGGTGTGGTGGATTGTGTGGTAGCCAGCGCCCATGACAGGCCACACCTTGCCATGGATGCAGTCATGAATGTTTGCCGTCCACACAGCCTCACAAAACAGGAGAAGTATGTGACTCATAAACTGGGTCGGGATAAGGAAGAGGGCAATCACATGTGGCACCGCCTGCAGTATCCCATCCAATGGATGGAATGCCAGTCCTGCAAACAAAAAAATTAATTGCAACTTCCTGTTTTCAAACCTTTAACAGTACAAGAAAGTACAGTTACAAGATGTCAAGTGATCTTTCTGAATGAAATATAGCTCAACATTCATCATTAATCAGGGACTCCTGGACATTTGTCTACCGGCTAATAAGAGCAATGCATGGACATCATTAACGATTCAAACACAATAAACTAACTAGACAATTCAAATTAATTAGTAGGGTTACCGATGATAAATTTCATATTGATATAAGCTGATATCCTTTTGCTTAATCTACCGTTTAAATTTTTTTAACTAAGAATCGGTGGGCACACCTCTATCGATGAGCAAATATTAAAAGATAAAGATACTATTAAAACTATATTGATGCACCTTGACATTCTACTAACCCAATTCAAGGAGCTGGCTTTTCTGCAGGGACAATTCCCAAACAGGGAGAAAAATGGTTCCTTTATCATGGACATCTAGCTAGGGCATTCATAAAGTATTAACCTTTCAGGAGGCATACGCTCCAACACTTTGTTCAATTATATTTAGTTTCAATATTCTGTAGGATTCTTGGTCACTCTGTTTGCTTGTTGCATGTATAACAGTGGCTTGATTTAGAGGTCTCCCAAGAGAATTATAATCTACACGTATCAATCATTTTCAATTTAGAAAATAAGCATGTCTATTAGCCTTGTGATAAGAAAGATTCTACGAAGAACCCAAATACAACTTATCTGCAACTGGTTTTACTTCAAGATCTTATGCATGCAAAGCATACATGTGTGCTAAACTTTATGATACAGTTTGTGACATTCGAGACCATGAGAGCATCATTAAGCTTAGCTTTCATTTCCACATTAGATTATTTAGCTCACTATCCTTAGTAATGCATTATAAAATACTTAGCAATGCGTTAGATTATAGAATACTTAGTAATGCATTAGATCATTTCCACATTAGATTATTTAGCTCACTATCCTTAGTAATGCATTATAAAATACTTGAGCACGTTCTTCTCATAATATTTAAGTCATAAAGGTTTGATAGGAAATGCCCTCTGGCCTAAACAAGGATAAAGCCTACAACCACTTAGCATAGCCTGACCAAAATGACTTTATGAACCTCCACATTTCTCACGTTACGATTCTCCATGGTTGTCATACAGTTCAAACAAAACCTTTAAAATTTACCATTTAAAATGAAATCTTGTCAAACTTATAGAATAATTTTTATTGTACAATGTATTACTTTTCAGTTCTGGGAAACAATATCCATGCATAAGCTGTACCACTCAGCAATTTGAAGTCCATATATTCTCATGGAATCAACATTAATATTAGATTCCACCATTATAGTTACTCAGTTGTGCTAGTATTAGTGATAATTCATGGCAGTTGCTAATAAGAACCCATGGTATTTCTGGAATGATGTTACACTAATTAACAAATTTCTTTGTTCACCTTGTCTATATGGTGTATCAACTTATGGTTTCTGGTTTATGATAAGACAACATGAAAGGCTTTTGGGGTTTGATAACCATTTTGTTAGTGTTCAGATTTAGATATCTTTGACAAATCAGGGCTAGAGGGGTTTCTACCTAAAAAATAAGTTCTTCAACACTATACTAGTGGAACTAACTTCAACGCTATACAAGTGGAACTAACTTTCAGAAGTATAATAAGCAATTAGATAATGTCATAGCTGGTGAGATTACCTACATATCTACTCATGAAATAGCTTCAGGGCTGCTAATACATCTGTCTCACATCCAGATATGCACTTGAATGTCAAACAAGATCATGTGTGGTTGCACTGTAAAGCTGGACATATCCATGCTATTTGGCTTCCTGCTTCTAGACGTATGCCTAGCTAAGTGCTCAAAGCATTAAGGATGGTTGTCATTAATTGTCACCTTTACCTACCTCTACTTCATTCTCTTGCCCCCCGACAAAACCAGATACATGTTTATTCTGAATTACTTACTTTACTTATTGTCTTCCTCCGAACGCCACATGAGATTATTTTAGAGAGTTAAAAGGCATGTAGACATCCTACATCTTGGTGTGTGTGCATGTCCGTGCATGTGTGAGCAAATTAATTGATCCATGATTAATTTGCTTATACCAGCATAGCCTGCAGATTTCAGAGGATATTGCTATACGCTGAATATGCTTATTACTTTTAACCGGTGATACTTGACAGTCAAGCTGCAACACAAAACTAAACTGCAGCAGAACTACATCGTGATATTTTTTAATACCAATTCTGTTGATAATGACAATGCAAAATAAACAAAAAATAGTTTGGCATGTGGATAATCACACGCTCATAACTTCCCATGAAACTGGTTATGATAATTCAAGTCTAGAGATAACATGAACTTACCAGCAAATGGTGACATTGTATTCTGCTTATTGTAGATATGGTGTGTTGCATGGAGATATTTGTATAATGGCTTTATGTCATGCAACTCTCTGTGCATCCAGTAAATTCCAAACTCCACAAAGACCATATATATTGTCAAATAGGCAATGTAGGTTGGCCAACCAACTTCAGTTATACTAGAGAAACATCTGGTCCATCCTCTTTCAACCATGTATTCTGAAAGTGTTGGAAGAGCACAATACCAAGGCATAGCCTTCATTGCAACTATTATTTGCAAAAGCATGGCTTTATTTGAAGGTATAGCATCTGCACCAAGAAAAATTTTCTCAGTATGACCCTATAAATTGCTGCAACACATTATGGGATAAGAAAAGTTATACTTTAGCTTGCTAAATATCATATATATATATATATAATGGATGACCATGGCAAAACTGTTGCCATGTGTTGCATTTCAGTGCTCCAACCCATGGCTCCTCACATGACAGTAGAATAAAGGATAAAAACAGCCCATACAACGCATAGGCAAGTCATAAGTTAAGAATAAATTGAAAACACAAAAAGAATGATTATTTATATATACATAGAGAAAGGGATAGATTTGGGATTATTTATATATATAGAGAGAGAGGGATAGATTTGACTACATTCGAATGTAGCCAAATTCAAGATTCGGTCACCTTTTCCATCCTTGGATCCACATAAATCTCGGAGCCATCCCACCTTTTTCACTATTTCCATCTTTGGGATTCGTAAATGACGTGGATCCAAGGATAGGGGAGGTGACCGAATTTAGGCTTGGCTACATTCGAATATAGCCAACTCTACCTATACATACATACATACATACATACATATATATAAAATGGATGACCGTAGCAGAATTCCTGCCATGCATCGCGTTTCACTGCTCCAACCCATGGCTCCTCACATGACAATAGAACAAAGGATAAAAACAACCCATCCAATGCACATGCAAGTCACTAGTTAAGAATAAATTGGAAACCCAAAAGGAATGATTATTTTCAATCAAAATTGCTAAGCTCAATCACATACCATCATTAGGAAGTAAAAGCATTTATCAGAAAGAAGGTTTAAAGATTTAGCAGTTTGGATTATTTTCAAAATTCAGAAAAAAGCAAGGTTACATGAACGACAGCTCTAGTGAGGATGCTGTACAAAAACTTCTAAATCAGACTAAAAAATAATGCCAAGGATTTAAATTGTTGTGGCTACAAAGTCACAACTTCACTAAAAGCTGTAAATCACTCAGCTGTTTGTCACATCAATGAGCATAACTTCAAAAGATGCAACCTTTGGTTAATAACCATGTTAAAACACATAAGAATGGCAAGATAAAGATTAAGTAACCAATGCAAATGGCAGGATAAATATACAATAAGCTTTCTCATAATTAGCACAAAAGGATAGGATATGTTTTTTTTTTAATCAGTTTTCTTTGCATAGCATAAGCTGAGAATGACTGATATTATAATGCCATACTGATGTAAGCTTCAATGGTTATCAAAAGGGGAAAGAAGTAGCAATAAAGACACTCCAAATGGGCTGGATCGTTCCTTCCAAGAAAACAGAGGCACTACCTAACCAAAGAATGTAGAAAAATACTTACCATGACACATAGGTTCCTTTTTGTTTTTTGGAATGTGTATCTCACAGAATTGATTTAAATAGAACAAATCCATCAGATCATCATACATAGGGAGCCACAGACTGAAGAGGCATCAAAAGTAATGCAAATTACAACTAGTAGACTTCAATCCTCTTCAAGGAAAGGTACTCATCATGATTCATGTCCAACCTTATAAGAATATAATAGAAATGAGTCAGATTTCACCTCGTACAAGCGACATGAAAGTGATAGGTTCAAAATCTCAAAGATATAGGATTCAATCATGTATTGGATTAGTTGCTAGATTGATTAGCTCTTATAATAACTATTCTAATAGAAAGAAATGAAGGATTTTTTAAGTTAAATTGATTTTTTAGGATTTTTATCCAGAGTGAAAGAATTCTAACTTGATATTTGCTAAACTATGATTTTCTGATATTCTTCAAATTTGTTCTTGAAGGAAAAAGTTGACTTTTTATTCTTAAGAAATTTGATATTTCTAATATTTTTGTTGTATTAAATGGAGGAAGGTATTCCCTTATTTCTATGAGAAATATTAAGTAAATAAAAAGAAACGAAAAAAGAGAAGATAGGATGACATTTGCTTAAATAATTTTAAATAAAAATAAGAGAAAGGAGAAAGGAAAGAGGATGAGAGCTCATAAGAGGCCGTTGGTCTTATATACCACATAAAAAAAAAAAAGAAACCCGATAAATAAAAAGCAAAAATTTAAAAATTGTAAAAAATATCAAATTGGCCCAAATCAGCTGTACGTTGCTGGTTCAGTTTGGTGCTAAAATATAAGATCCTTAAAAGATCTCAACATATCTCCTGAACCATTATAAGTATTGGTTATGTCCTGTATATAGAATGATATGGGTTGGCAAAATATCACCACCAAGATAATGCCTTATAGATTGCCACGAAATAAATAATATAAATAAAGTTAGCCTTTGCAGCTACTAATTCATGGAGTCCCAATCTAAGCATACTTACAAACAGCTGCAATAAAGACCGCTGTCAAGACTCCAGGCAAACCATGACCTAACTTGTGTTGATCATAACTGGAATGCATAGGCCTATAATAGGTTTTCATTGTTTTGTAGGCAAGGCTCCTCCCTATATAATATCCTGTTATCAGATAGATAATTTGTATAATGAAGAGCTTAGCCCCTTTCCTGTAGTAATTGCTGTCAATGACACTCGTTTGCCATTAGCTATTTTACAGGGTTTGCTGCCTGACGGATACAAATGATAATTTATTCTGTGCTCCATGATGCATGTGGGGGGTGATTTGCTATTTAGTCACGATAAGACCATTACCTTGGTTGGAAATTCATTTTGTTGGCCAAACGCCAATGGGACCAATGTAACAAAAACAATGGGTGTGAGAGGTGGTATAAGAATCTCAAGGAGATAAGCTTTATGAATTTTCCTTTTTATAAAAGAAACATCTAGAAAATCCATATCAATAAAGCAGTGTAAGGAACATCAATCTTTTTTATTTGAAAAATTAATTACAAAAACCAAATTTGATAAGTAAGGATCTTACATTGAATAGCCCATGTGTGCTAAGATCTTCAAGCAAATGTATTGAAAAGTAATTGTTTTGTTCCATTACCATCTTATTCTGATGTCTCTAAAAACCTTGTAGCGCACAACAACCAAATTGAATATGGAATTAAACTCATTTCCTTCTATTTGTTGTGAAAATAACTAAAATCCTACTTTCCACGCCTTTTATAAAAGGTGTCATATAAGGCATGAGACATGCTCTAGGCATCACATAATAAAGCATCAAGCCTCGAGGCATTGTTTAAGAGCCTGCCTTGAGGTGTGAGATGAGGCAAGCATCAAATAAGCCTTTTTAACTGATTCATGTAGTCCAATGATATCCTCTCAATTGATAGAAGGACAAATAAAGAATATTAAGTTGCAAGTAATTTCACCTATGTCACATCCAGAAACGTTTCCAACTTGAAGGAGCTAGTCATGTACATTTTATATAAGATAAAATACTCTAAATAGTACATCTTGAATGGAAATATGTAAAATTTGGCAGAAGGAATTGAAGAGGAGGGGCATCTACCAACCATTTGGAAAAGGAAATGCATGTGTGTGTGTGTGTGTGTGTGTGAGAGAGAGAGAGAGAGAGAGAGAGAGAGGAGGTGGAGGAAAGCAATAAGTAACACATAATATTACTTTCCTTATATGGAACCCATTGGGCCTTGAAAAATATGATGTCAAACATGTAAAAATCTCTTTGCAAATACTAGGGGCTTAAGTACTCAGAAATGCAGATAGCACTGCCAGATTCACAAATCTGAGCCTCAAAATTCTGTTAGAAAACAAATTTTGCAGAACTGATAATTAAAAGAGGTCTTTAAGTCGCCGTTTGGGCAAAGATGTGCACTGTCAGCCTGGAAAGACCATTCAACACATCATACACCATCCAAGGTGTAGTTGGCTACTTATGAAGATTTAGAAAGAGACTTATATAATTCACATGTATATATACTTTTAGATAATTAGTCAACAGCTTAAGTAGTGTGAAAATGGATCTGGTATACCAAAATGATACATGATTTTCAGCTTCGACCGATGTACACCTATTGGAGTTGAAAAGTAGTATGGTCAGCTAGAAAAAAAAAAAAAGAAAATGTGAATGTATGGTACAAAATGAATTATTCTATCCAGGACCAAAAAGAATGTTGCAATGAATATGAAATTAAGAACATATGAAGAGGATTCATAATGAATGAACATTTTATGGAAGAAAATAATTAAAAATAGCCATTATTTGATTGTGACAAAGAGATGTGCACACAAGCATGCTTACACACACCTCTCATACACAAGCAGCCATCTGCTTACAGACTCACAGGCACAATATTGAAAGATATACATAAAGAGACCAAGATTTGCAGTAGAAAAGAAGATAGCAAAACTGAAACACCGAATAATATGTCTCCATTTATTATGAATTGTCAAAATTGTATTTGTGCTATAATACATAACTTATACACATGGGGCAAATTTGCCAGATAGACAAGAGGTTTATGGTTGAAAAAGAGGAGAGGGGAACTGGAACAGTGAAATTGTCACCATTTATTCTAGATCCCCATATTTGTACTTCTCCTATATATACAACCATTTAATGGGAACCCTAGGGGTGCATCTGCATCCTTATTTGGACACCCCCAGTTCCATAATCCATTTTTCTTTTTCTGTGCACGAATTTGACTCCACATAAGAAACCAAAGATTTCACATTGCTATTAGTTTCAACATGTTTCAGTCTCAGTTGAACTCTGAAAGCTATGACTCCGCAACTTCCTCACTCCACCATGTCTTTCTTTCACTAAACACTTTCTTTTCCTAGAAAGCAAAGTGTGTTTTCCTTTTCTGAACACCTTTTTCTAGAGAGCAAACACTCTACCCAAGAGTAGGTGATTTAATGGCACACCCTGAATTAGTTCTTCCTCATCCTTCATTTTACCCAGCTCCTCTCAAGGCACAAGCATTGTGCATGCTAAATACTAGTGTCACATAATTTATACACATGGAAATTTGCCTGATGCCAACATTTTAACAGATACACTCACTGTAAATAACCATTTTCTTGAATGATGAAGCATTATAAGGGGTTCGAAAGTAAAGTACGGATTGGTGCCAAAATCGATTACCAGAAAAGAAATTTGTTCCATACTACAAACCAAATTTATTTTAATTTAGTAAATAAAGGTTTCTATAAGGTGTTAAGTCAAGTTATATACAAATTAGAGAATAGTATTATGATTATACTGAGCTGTCATATTACCCATTGATCCCAAGAATATCACAGAAGAAAGCTGAAGTCAAAAAGTTATTAACACATCATATTTAACATATCAAAAGGTTAATGACTCAGAGAAAAGGCTATGTAAATATGGAAAACTTAACCTAAAGAAGAATAAACTGAAGAGATAGATTGATCAACATTAAAAAAAATTAAGGAAATAATAATTTGAGCAAGCTCATTTATTAGTACAACTAAGAGCAGCTGTCTTGCCCCTGCCAATACAAACCATACTTGTAAATTGACTACTCAAAACTTGACTGGCCAGAGCATTGATGAACACAACATAAATATTGTTCTATAATGTGAATGTCAATAAATAGATGATGAGTCTTTGTTGCCCAAAAAAAAAAGCAATTAGCTAGATAATTATCTAATAGATCATAGTTATTGCAATCTCAAGCTTCTACTTCATGATAACCAGCAATCATATACAATGAACAATCTTGCTGTTCAACACTGAATCACTTCCAGATCATATGTTATCAATGGCATGAACAAGGACAAAAACAACAGTATTTAATCACATAGAGCAAGAGGACAAGGAGAAAAAGCAACAACGCTTCAAACAGAACATTGATCACATAATTCAATCCTAGGTATCCATTGAAAAGGATATATATCATGTTAAATATATGGGAAATAAAACCTTTCTTGTCCTTCAATGCAAGAAACAAAATAACAAGATAAACAGTGCATGCACTATTGGTTTTCCTACACAGATTAAAAAAATCAAAAATTTTATCTTGTCTATACTTTGGAAAGACATCATAGAACTCAACCAAAATAATTCAGTCAGAATCCTAAGCGCAGGCTTCAAACTTTGTGGCTTGTGCCATGATCAGTGGCAGTTGAAACCAGTTCTGCTATTGTGAATAACAATCCTGCAGAACATCGAGCACATTGTTTCTGTAACTAGAAAATTTTATCCAAAAAAAAAAAAGTCGAAAAGACAAAATGAAAAACTAAAAGTGAATTTCTTATGGATCACCCATCATAACTTTTCATCCTTAAAGTGCTTCTGATGAAGACACAGCCAATGCAGGGCATTGATGATTCTTCCAGACTTCTGAAAGGAAGCAAGTTCAGTGAAATTTTTAAAGAAAGAATGAATGCCAGAGATTTTTGGTCCATTTAGTTTTGATAGTTTAACAGAGCAAATTTGCGTGCCAACTTTCAACGCATCACTGCCCCTAGAAATTACTAAAATTCTCATGATTAACAGCTGCAAGTAGTGAACCAACTATTAGGGTAAGATGATAATGATTTGCCTACTAGTGGAAAGGCAACGAAGTATGATAATCAATGCTAAAATTTTGCACAATCTTAACTTCCTAATTGCAAACAAGATTTCCATCATGATGATGTTTTCAGATCCATCCTGCCCCATCAACGACAGACACAAAGTCATTGAATAGACAAATGTAGCAACAGCATGATGTTAAAATCCATGCCATTGCAGGCCCTGAGGGTGCTAATGGGCCAAGCTGGCAAGGTCTTATGTCTCAACACAAGAGACCTGGCCTGCCCTCATTCCAATATGTGGCCAGATTCCGGACATCCCTGTTCTTAAAAAGTTATCACTGTAACACGGGTGCAGAGAATATTACCTACCCATAGTCAGCCAGTAATCTAAAATCTACTTAGAAGAAGAACAAATATGTCAACTGAACAAAGCTACTAACAGTCCCTAATGAATCGACGCTGACTTAGCTGCATAATAGCTTTCAATGGCCATCCCTACGGCAATTTCAGAAGCATGGATTGAAATTTTCGCCGACCAAAGCACTCATACCAAGCCAAAGTCCACATTAGGCCAAAATCAGCTATAGCCACTGCCGGTCCCCAACATAAGAAA
The DNA here is from genome assembly GCA_017589505.3 of Metroxylon sagu. Classification (NCBI taxonomy): domain Eukaryota; kingdom Viridiplantae; phylum Streptophyta; class Magnoliopsida; order Arecales; family Arecaceae; genus Metroxylon; species Metroxylon sagu. The sequence continues at coordinate 180,680 of JACVBY030000397.1, read as the reverse complement.
CATAAACAGCACATCGAAAGCTTAGAAATCGAGATATTTAATACTCCCATCAGGTGAACCACCAAATCAAGAATCGAAATCGCCGCAAAAACCATTTCAAGAGAAAACAAAAAGATTAATCAAGAAAAAAGAAGAACACGGACAGAATTTCTCGTTTCCTTCTAACAAAAGAAAACATCGCCGTGGCGATCCCGTACCGAGACGCTCCAAACGCCCCCAAAGCAGTAATCCAATCAAACGTAACAGAAAAAAAAAAAAAAAAAAAAAAAAAAACACGGAGCTAAACCATCAGACATCTCGCAAGAATCATCAAGAAAACAGTATGAATTCTCACGAATAGAAAAATGGAAGGCGATGTTGGGAGAAGGAGAAAGACCTTTGGGGAGGTAGACGTTGCGCTTCCAGTAGTAGATATAGAAGCACCAGAGGAAGCCAGAGACGAAGTAGACGATGGTGCCGCCGATGTAGTTGCGGAGCCACGACTGGAGAGGGCGGGGGAGGCGCTTCCAGGCGCCGCCCGGTATGAAGGCGTCGAGAACAATGCCGTTGTACCAGTCCACCTCCTCCACGAACCGGTGCAGGTAATCGGCTCCCTCCATGCCAGCGGCCACCTCCATCACCAGCGGTGACGGGATCTCGATCTTGGATGTAGAGTGGAGTGGTGTCCAAGGGCCGCGGAGTGGACCGGCAGGGTCCTCGCTTCTCCGACGAGAATCGAAATATCACCGGCCTGAGGTTTCCGAGCGGAGGGGGTCCGTGGATTTTAAACCCTCCGAGCTTGGATCCTGTCACCGGACGGTCATTCACCTTGGATTGTTGCAGAAATCTCGGCTCTTGGTCTAAAATAACGGGCGCTATTAACATTATAACGGCTTTGGAGCCCGATGCAAGAAATCCAGTACCACGTGTTCAACATTGTTGTTTAGCCAATTATGCCAATACTAAATTACCAACATCATTTTATGTGGATAGAAAAATTACTATCATTCAGAAAAGAATTTAAGTCATAGATATTGTTGTGTAGCCAATTATATAAATACCAGATAACCATTATATTGTTGTGTAGCCAATTTTATGTAGATGAAAAAATTATTATTATTTAGAATACCAATATTGTTGTTCAACCAATTGTGTGAGCACCAAATTACTAACATTATTGCATGCAGATAAAGAATTATTATGATTTAAAAAAGAGTTTGGGTCATCATTAGTAACAAATGCAAAGGGACAGTAATTTGATATTTGATGCCTGTCTAGATTATAGTAATTCTTTATAAATTTGAAAAATAAACTTAATATATATATGGAATGATATTGGATATCAATTTTTCTAAAAATTATCGTTGTCATATATAATGACATTAATTTTTTTAATGGCCTGATAATTGTTGGGACAAATGATATGTTTCTATATTATTGATTTTAAGTATTAATTTATGAAAATATATCCTTTTTGGTAAGACAAATTTTTTTCTTCAAATAATGATAATTTAATAACAATTCTACAAATAATTAATACATTTAATTTCCAGCAAAGTCAAGCACGTGTTCTTAATTATATTCATAAATAAAATATCAATTGCGCACGTTATAGTTATGAAAATGTTGAATTTCAAGTTCTATTTGATGTTATGGCCATAGTGGAATAGTAGAATATGAAATATACCATTTGCAGGAACTTCAACTATTAGTATTTACTTGCTCTAATAATAAATCTTTGATGCTAAAACATCTTGTTTAAAAATTTTAAAAAATTCATACATGTTGCCCGTTTGAGCCATATTTCTTCTTAGATTTTTGAGAATGGGAGTAGAAAGCACAAGTATTGCTCCTCAAGCACCACAAATACAAATGTTCAAACCTAATATTTTTTAAATGGAAGAGCTTGACCCAGCTGGCATATTCTTGCGAACCAAAGGGTACCACCAGGTGACCAGAGCGGTGAGGAGTAAGTGGATGGAGCGTTCTGCCCGTCTTTTGCTGAGGTGTCGTTACGCCAACTCCTGAGGTATCGTTACTCTAACTCGAGAGAGAACGATGGGAGTTTTTTAGTGCATCGAAACGACAGGATCCAATAATATATGTGAGACGTGGTATGGATATGGTCTCACAAGCTTCCATCATTCACGATGTATTTATTGCTGTTGTCCGGACTCGCACGTGGGCCTTAACCTTATAACCATGACCGTCGATTTTTCTGATGGCGCGAATCTCGAAGTTCCCGACGACAGCTGCCCGCCCGTGACCCTGCCTGAAGTTTGATTCCGGACGACAAGCGCGAGGACGGGACAGCGTGGCCATCCGATCTTGTTGCTGAATCAGATGTTGGTACCTTCTCATGACAAGTTGGTGCGCGAGATCTCATTGCGTGACACGTGCCGTTACTCCTGGTGGACCCCACGAGAGAGAGAGAGAGAGCGAAGCTGGTTGCTGCGCGGTGATGGCGACGGTTCTTTGGAACGGTGCCGGCTCTGGGCTGGGCCGTGCCCCATGTGGCGAGACCACGTTTCCCTCGTCCCGATAATTTATTATGCGCGTGAGGCTTGGCCTGCCGGGGAAACGGACAGGCGCGACGCACGCATAATTATGCCTGCATGAGTTGAAAAGGTGCGAGTAGGTTGGGTAGATCCCAATGAGTTGATAAAAAACTATAGAGGTCCGCCGTTGCGTAGCCTTGTTTCCAACCCAGGGCATGATATTTTTGAGGCGATAATATACTTTTGATCAACAAACCATCACTCAAAGTAAAATTCTTCGTTCCCAATGCTTTGATCCCTCATATTAAAAATTAAAATTAATAAAATGTCTAGCACATAACTTTTTTACTTAATTTTTATATTTATGGCAAAATAATATATTAATTATTGCTTCAATTTTACCTGATTCAATATAATGCAGCATCAGGGATACAATATAATTAAAATATAAAAGACTAAATTATAATAATTAAAAATTAAAATAAATTAAAATAAATTTTAAGCGAAAGGTTAAGGGTTAAAAGTATGTCTTTATTTATTTTTAATTTAGCTATAGATTTTAAAAAAATAAGATAATGTAACCACAGCTGAATGAATCGGATTCAATTTATAGAAAATTTAAAAATTTTAAAAAAAAACCAAATCCCATTCAAGCACAATCTAATTTAAATTCATCCGGCAACTCCACTTGATTGACCCACCTGCCTCTCGATCAATATTCAATCCCAACTCTAGCATAATGTGACCCTTTTTACATAGGGCAAGATAAAAAGAAAACTGTGCACCATGAATTAATTGACCATAAAAAGGAAAAATAGAGAAGTTGCAAGCATGTGATGCATGTGTATTATGTATACGAAGCATCAAATTAAGATTGGGGATGCATTTGGTATTGAGTTTAAAAAATGAATTAAGTTTATATAAAGTTTCAATATAACCCTTTTATACAGTTATTTTATTTTATATTTCTATTAAGTTAATGTTTTATAATAAAATATTAGTATAATAATTTATCTAATTATGTCAATCCTTTCCATCATAATATTTACGTTGTTATAATGGTGCTTAGAAATGGTGGCAAAGGTATGATCTAAGATTATGGTTCAAGGGCTAGAAAAAATAAATGTGAAAAGGAAAGAGGAGTAAATATCAGGTAAACTTTTTAAAAAATGTCCTACTAAATGAATTTTAGTATTCCTTATTCACACCAATTTTGGTGTGAATTCTAGTTACATGAAAACTTAGACTTTGATTCACTTGAATTCATCTAGCTTAAAAAGCATTCTAAACAAAAGAATTACTAAAGAAGAAATAAGGAATTCAATTAAATTTGGCATAGACTCCAACAATTTTTTTTTTTTTTTCCTGGAAGACACACACATTAAAAAAAAAGTATATATGTTCTCTCATGTACGTCAGACGTGCTTGATGCTAACTTTTAGTTATTTCTTCAAGCCTAACAGAATGGATTACATTGACCAGCAAATGTAGGCCTCATTTAAGTGCAGAAAAATATATGTTCATGTATGAAGATGAGGTTAATTCATGTGATAAAAAAGGAGCTTAAAATAATGGCCCCTTTGGTTTCATCCATGCTTTCGCTGCTTCAATCTTTAGAGCCTCTTTGGTACAGTTGTTGAACCTAACTTGCCCTTAATAACTACAGTTGTTGGCCTTTATCATGCGCTTAATAAGTACACCTTACTTAACTCTTATTCTAAAGTAAAGGAAAAAGAAGAGTGCATCATGTGTTTGACACTAATTATATATAGTTATCATATTATGAACAAACCTACAAATTAGAACATCTCTCCAATCAGCTAAAAGCAGAATTCGAATTTTCACTTTTGAGAATGAAGTCTAATGTAACTTGAATGATGAGCCAAAAAAAATTTCTCTACCTACTTATCATTATAAATAGATTGCACCTTACGATGGTTAATGTAGATTTTTTGAAGCATGTAGGTAAAAAGTTGCTCATATCAACTTTTTGCTTAAATTATTATTTTTTTAAGCTAGTAACTGCATATATTACCAATCTTTTTTATGAGTATTACTATTAAGAATATGTAAGTCACGATGATAAGAAGTGTGGTTATAAAAAATATAAAAAAAACCTAACATGTTGCTGTACTATTTAATCTTCTTTTCAGGAGTTGAAGTATTAAACTTTTAAGAAACACAACCTATGTTGCCTCAAGTCATGAATAAAACCTACTTAATGGCTAGATTAATCTAGCCTGCTAAATAGTAAAGCCAACTAATTTAACTCATGGGGAAGATAGCTATCCATGTACAGTTCAAGCATAGATTGTTATTTACACTTATAAGCTAGTGACAACAATTATTATCAGCCTTACAGCTTTATTAGAAATAATTTTGGTTATTCGCATGATAAAGGCTATTTTAGCAAAGATTGCCATGGAGGCACCAACTTGCCCTATTTTTGGGTAGCTGATAATGGACACGTGATTTCCGCCAACAATTTCTAATATGATCGAAAAGTAAAATATTTTGAATCAATTTTTAATTTTTATAAATAAAACTTTACTCAGCTCTCCAATGCTACGCTTTTCGTTTTGCAAAGCAAGATAGAAAGATCTCACAATATTATCAATATCATAATAAATATTTTTTAAAAAATATTAAAAGGCCCAAATGATGTTTCAAACATTTACGAGCAACAAAATTTATCGTTATACTCTTTCATATAGTCTCTTACATGAGTTGCTGAACCCTCTCATGTGCCCTTCATTTCATTTGGAAGATATCTATGAGCTTAGTTTTGAGGTTCACTATAGTGTTATGTAGTCAAAGTTGCAGGTGATTTGTAACTAAAATTATGTGAAAGTCACATATATTCAAGGAAGGAGCTAATAAAATTCAAGAAACTAATAGGCATGATACTAATCAAACTTTATTTCAAAGCATGACATGAATTTTTATTTTTTTTCCTTTTTCGTTACTTTTGTTCTTGAGGATTTTAATTATCTTTCTCACAAATTCTTCTTTCTCACAGGTCCAATCACATGCCTCATATATTAATGAAAGTTTTATGTTAATGACAAACATTATCTTGCATGTATGCTAAAATTAGGTACAATAAATCCACTTATTTTCTAATCTCTCTGCAAATCTAAATGTTGGTGCAAAACTTTAAGAAAAGCATAAGAAAGGAGGCAGAAAAAAAAAAAAAAACCAAAATTTCCTTTAAGTAGGAAGTATGTGATCTATGATTATCAATCAAGATAATTGTAATATATTAGATTCTTCATTTTTTTTTTGATAGAATTTATTTGAGAGTTTATATGGAGTGTATGTAATTAAAGGAAGGTGCAATCAAATTGAGGGATGTTTGGGCTACATAATGAGTGGGCATCTGTATTGATGTACGACATGCTGCCTTTTTCTTTTCCTCAGATTTTTTGTTCTTTTTGGAGTCTTCCTTTACGTTCCCTCTGTTTCTCTTACATCTGCAATCACTTGTGAGATTACTGGATAATGATTCATTGATAATAAAAGTGTCTAGGAAAAATTGCCGCAGGACAAGCGTTATTATGATAAATCCGCTCCACCAACACGCTTGTTGTCCCCTCTAAAAACATGACAAATATTCAGCATATACGAGCTCAAACGATGTCAAGATGAAACATGTATAGGAAACGACATGCCGAAAAATCTTGGCAAAATATTGTTGTCCCATGAGAGATAATTGTAGTGGGTTAATTTGCTGCCATCATGGGACGTAATAGGATCAAGTTTTAAGTTCTTGTTTCTCAATAAAAACAAAGACCTTTTTTGCCGTGTTTATGTTCGCAAGTGGATGATGCTGTAAATAAAAAAAAGTTTAAAAGAATATAATAATATAAGAAGCTTTAAATGGATTAATAAAGTCTTAAATGAATAGGATTGGAGCTTGATTTTTTTCAAAAAAATTTTAAAAAATAATCCTAGCTGAGCTTTAAAAATAATCTTTCGATCTCATAATATGGCTCTTAATTTTAAGGTAGAACTTATCCATCACATGACTCATAAATTAGGTCAATTAAATACGGAACAGAGCCATGAGCTTAGAATTGCAAGGGTCACAACAGTGTACGTTTATTGATTGGCTAGTCTATAAGTATTAATAGATGAAAATAGTAGTAGAGATAGAGATGTATCAAATATATCTTTATTGTTTGCAAAATAATAAAATACAAGATAAATCAGTATAATTTGAGCACTAGATTGATTCGATTCTCACTTTTACTTGATATATGAATTGGTACAAATGATAGAAGATAGAGAGGATAGAGAAGATAGAAAAGATAAAAAGGTTAAATTACAAAGACTATTCTTAATTAAGTTATTGACTACTCCTAAGGATAGTTTAGATATCCAGATTTTTGATTTTGAGGTTGGATTTTAACAAACACCATCCATCTCTGTATTTATAATATTCTGGTTATAATTGCAAGTATCAAAAGATGGGAGCTACTCAGAACTTTCAACAACTCTTTTTCGTTTTAACTGCCAACAACTCGTTATTCTATTTTAAAAACAATCGAAAACTTTGTTTCAGTTCAAAGTAACATTACACGAGCTTCGCAATTCAAATATAAACTTCTCGGCCTTCTCTTAATCTGCTTAATCAAAAGTCTAATCATCTATGATAATCGAAGATAAGTGACCAACACTATTGATAAAAAGTTATTAATAAGTTTTCGATCTAATATTCATTTACTTTATTTTTGGAAGACCAGAATATGATGCTATTAGTAAGCCGCATGCTATATCAAGTTCATCGATAAATGGCTCCTCTGTGAGGGATTGGACCTTAGCTGGCATAATTATCTTCCTTACATCATAGGCATGGTAGTTGATAATAGTTTTAAATTAATTTATTCATATTTATATATGGTCATGAGATTATTGTAGACGATTCTCTATATGCTTTGTGAGTTTTCAAACAACCACAATTATCTGATTTTTTTTGTTGGATGTCAGATATAAATGAGACAGTGAATGGTTGCAAAATTGAAGAAATTACTAGTTGTATATCAAATATTGTCATCCTTTAATAAGGTAGAGAGGAGGCTATTTAGGAGGGCTTATACAATTATGGACTAGACATTCGATCAAAGATTTTTCTTTCGGAAAAAACGATTTACTCTCCATTTTTTTTTGTTAAAAAATTTTAATTATAATAATTAAAAAATTAAATTATAATCATCCTTAAATATAGAGATTAATTAAGCAATTATTGGTCGAACAATATGTACTATTTTATTGTATTGCATGAAATTTGAGAATAGAAATAAATATAAATTTTAAATTTTACGAAGAGGGGTACAAGAACGTCGGAAATTGGCACGAAAAGCAATAATTGCTATCACCATGGGTCAAGATAGAGATTGACCACGAGGGAGGAGGATTTCCACCACAAAACAATAGATATCTTGGTGGCAATCTTATCTCTATTGCTTCACAAGGGTGGAGAATCTAATGGCCTTGTATTCAAATGTTGTTTTAAGTCACCATCCTTGACGCAAAGTTGAAGACGTAGATAGCAGGCGTTGTAGTTTAATAATATACACAGCTCAGCTCAAGACATAACTACTGCACGCATTGATCTTGAAGCCTATTAAGCGTGAACTGTTTATAGGCCCCAGTACGCATTGTCTTTTGTGGAAAAATATCCTCCCCAAATCCTCCAGCATCCTGCACGGCATGTGAATGGCTTAAAGAGGTGGAAGAATGGTGCACAGATGTCCATCATGTTGGGTTGGTCCCGCCCATATGGTGGGATGGACTCAACCAAATTAATTAATAAAAAAATTTAGCTTTTTATTATTATTATCTATTTAAACAGTAATAATAAAGTATAATTTAAATCATAATAAAATAGAAAGTGCATGGAGAGAAGGGAGTGCAAATTAAACAACTATTTAGCAGTCACGTAGCTCTTTTTTTTTTTTTTGGGGGGGGGGGGAGTTTAATATTAACATCTATCTAAACAGCAATGATAAAGTATAAATTAAAACATAATTAATTCTCGCTAACTTTAGCTCTAAATGGTAGTGGTAAAGTACAAATTAAAACATAATTAGGGGTTAACTATAAAATTTTTTTTTTAGCAACAAAGATTTAACTCTTGCTGCTGCTGCTTCTCTGCTTTCATGTATTGCTTCGCCAAATTCATATATTCAAACTTAAGCTCAAATTCTTAAGTAGTCCAAATGTAGCTGGTCAAAAAGTTAAAAAGACAAGCATCTATAGTATTTGTTTTGAATCAAAGCAAAGCTAAAAGTTCTTCTGTGCAGCCTAAATTTTGAATAAAAACTCACATCTAAGTTTGATTGGATGCACCCAAACTCAGCTCAACATAACGAAGGGCACTTAAGTTTAGCAGCAAAAGTTGCTCATGTTTGTTTAAACGGGCCCAGGTCTTTTTGGCCCAGTTGTCAACTAATATAGTTTGTAGTCCAATTTCATCGAAACAGGCCTTTCATGTTGGCAACCCAACGAGCAAAGCCCTCGCTTAGTTACGTACGGGACTGGCTCAGCGCAGCCACCGAAGGCAATCATTCCAACACGGGTGTTGCCCCAAGTTTATTAACATGGCACCAAGAACTTTGGGTCTGCCCAGAAAATGCTCAAGCTAAATCTAGCATAAATTAGGCCAAATAAGGATCATGCAACTTGATAACTAAGCTAAAATTTCATGTTGGGTGAGGCCAATAACTGCATAGCTAAAATCAAAATTAAAAATATGAAATAAAAATAATTTCAAATATGGTCAAGTAAATTGTGCCACAAAAGTAATAACAACAAGCAGCTAGGGAGATGTAATCATCTCTTGACATTATTTATCATCCGCTTATACTCATTGATTGATGATCTAAACCTTGGACACTTTGAAGACAAGAGGAATGCGAATAAGAAAAAAATCTATATTAAACTTCTTCCTTACTGTTGTGTAGTAAAGCCATTACTTATCTGTTGCAATCAATAGAGCTTCTTGGACTTCTTAGCTTAAAACCACTTATTCTTGTCTTTGTTGGATGATCGCAAGAAGCTCTGTTGCTTAGCCCAGTAGAATAGAAATGGCAATGGAATAGGTTCAAGTCAATTTATGTCCATCCTATTTTTATCCCCAACTTTTTATACCCCACCAACCTCATACCCCACCGAAACAATAGTTTTAATCTCCATCCTTAACCCCATGAGGAATGGAAATCACTGACCCTACTCCATTTCTCCTCTCTTGCTCTTTTTTCTTTTTTTATGAAATTTCTTTTAAAAAACATACTTTAAAATATTTTTTAAAATTATTTAAAAAACTTAAAAATATAGATCTAGAGTAGTTCAGGATGGATTTCAGGGTGGAAAGTATATATAACATCCTCCCTCCTATCCTGAATGTAAAGTTTACGATTTCTTTCATCTAGTCAAAGCTAGAAGGCCTCATCCCAAGATATCCTCCAAAATAGGGCTAGTTCTTTTGAGCAAGGCAAGAACCACGCGGTCCCACAACACCAAGTTGTTCTGATCGTTCGGCCCAAACCCAGGCCTGCTGCCAATTGTGACAAATAAAAGAGCGCACAGTTGAAAAGAACAGTGGTTAATCAAGAGAAACTGAAACTTTTACCAGTGATTTAGAGATTTGTCTTTCTAAATGATGGCCTTCATAGAATTAATAAAAAAGCCGTCTGCTTAGCAGAAGCCAGTGTTCATTCCTTTCCCTACACTAAAGATTCGATATCCTTCGTCCCTTTTATCTCTGGGTCAGCTGCCAGCTGCCAGCCTCCTCATCAGGACCAAATAGAATGGAAAGTCTTCGGAGTAGAGCCCTTGTCATTATAAGAACCTCCCTTCCTTTCTCGTCAGTAGAGAAGGCGTTGGAAAGGGCTCACGAGGAACATATCACAAATTTAAAGCTGGCAAGCCAATGATTCAGGCATCCCGGTGCCTTTGGTAAAATTGATATAAAGAGCAAGGAGAAAGGCTAGCGTTGCGCATAACGTAGCGGCAAAAGAGAGTGCAGGACTTCTCAGGAACAGGGTGGCACATGTGCAGGGGAATAACTTTTCTAGCGTTGGTTTGTAGTTTAATGGAAAGCTTTTACTCTTCCATTGTTTACTCGAGAAGTTAGGCAAAGGAAGGCAAGGTTGTCTCATTCATAGCTTTTCCCAAAGCAGCAGTTGGATGTGCAATTTATACGGCTGTTTTTTTTAGAATAGTCATTCTATTAAAAATGCCATGGAGACCATGGGATAAGTACTGACAACAGGATGTTATTCATTGGTCCAAACTAGCATCTACTTTGAATCTGCAGCTATAATAGTCAAGTAATCACTTATCAAAAAAAAAAAAGAAATTAGTCAAGCAATCAGCTATATGATTTATTTTTCGCATTGCATGCAAGGTTTTAAAATTTGTAAATTCCTTTCTATAAGCAGCTAGGATTGAGATACATGGATGGTTATAATCAAGCCTTTGATTAAACCATGAAATAGATGTTCCCAGTCACCTTCTCCATCTCTGTTCTAAGTGCTTCAATCCTTCCCACGCCTCCCATAACTCGATAAAATGCACCAAATTCTCAGAGAACGTAGGAAGAATTCCAGCTATCTAAGATGACAAAACATGCGCCTCTATGTTAGATGTCCATTACTTAAATTAATATTGCTTCATATATAATGCCTTCATTCCCAAAAAATAAAAATAAAAAAGATACACATCTCATAATGAACATTCCTTTGACTGGCATGTTTAGGTTACTAAAATATTTTTCGTTTCTTACATCCAACAATTAGAGATAAACAAGATTATCATATCCTGAACACATCACTCTACCCATGCTACTAAACCGAAGGGATTCCAAAAGCATTCAAAGTTTGCTCATTCTCAATGCACACAACTCAAACTTTAACACAAAATAAACATGCATTTTATTATCTTTAAAAATATAAAATTATTTGTACAATTATCAAAAAAATCTTTCTCCCAGTAAACGTAACCCATCTCGCAACTAACTTCGCAGGCTCTATAAATATATATAATAAATATGATATATTACCAATGCTTCATGCGTATAAATCTAATTTGTCCATCGATTAGTTCTCGAATTAGTTATCATACGATGTAAATTCATTCTGAACGCCACCACATATTCAGCCACTGGCGAACATACCACCATCGCCACAATCCCGGCCTCAGCTTAATTTAATTGGACTCGGACGACAGGGTCAAGCCAAGAAGACCGAAGTGCCATCATCTTCTTCCACCGCCCGGCGCCCCTTCTCCGGGTTTCTTCTTCCCCAGGAGCCAGATCCTCATGGTGGAGATCTGGCTTCAATCGGGATGGCGAAGACCGAGGCCGGCCACTTGCGCGGGGGGAGCGCGGCCAGTCGACAATGCCCGACAAGGGTCGGACTTGAGCCGGCCGAAACAGAGTCCGGTCTCGGTGACCAAATCAAAACAGAGTAGGGTATAGAACCCACCTCGGGCTTGCCGGAGAGAAGAAGATGACGACAGTCCCTTGGCGTCTCTGGTAGCGGAGCTTCAATGACAGGGCTTAGGCTAGAGCTTCAGAACAAATGAATTTTTAATTCGTAATTTTCACTCATGTGCGCAAATTTTTTAACAATCAGTAAACTCCTCTTTATGGTCTCTTCATTGGATGCCTCAAATTACGGTAACAAACGAATGAACTGGTGGAAATAAATGAATATTTGCATGCATAACACTAATTTGAGTACCTTGCCCTCGTTTATTACTAAAAATTAGTTTTAAAGTCCTCTTTGTCCTTGAGCTCACAAGTAATGCTTCTTGATATATTTTTCATTTGTTGACTGATGAATTTATGTAGCCAGTCTCTCTCTCCAACGTTGGATGCTCCCACAAACTTATAACTAGACATGATGGAAGATTCAAGCAAATAGAAATCTCTCTCCACATGTGCAGGCACAGTAGTCATCAACTTTAGCCACCACCGTAAGGGAACAGGGGTCCCCTGTGTCCCTATCAAGAGATTTATATATGTACGCTTGGAGTAATGCTGTGAACGACCAAGGCCCCCCCCCCACAAAAGAGCCGAGTGGGCGCCATAGGACTTTGTCATCCACCGCAGCTGCGGGGTTCCTTGGACCTCGGCGGGTTCTCCGTGGTAAAACCCATCCTTTCTACATTGCTTCCTATGGGACCGCCACCTACCACTTACCCAACCACCACTTAATGGATATATGCTGATACTCTTTTTCAAGCAGAGTCCACATCTTGAATATTAACCGTTTAAGTTAACATGTGTCTATTTGCAGAAGATTTATCAATTAAAAGACTTAACACATCATATAAAATTATTTTATTCATATACTATAAATTGTTAAAAGCTTTAACCCTTATTTTTTATAAGTTAATCCCCATGTTTATTCCCTTGGAAAAGAATGTTAAAAAAAAAATACCGCCAATTAGAAGCAATCATGCTGTTATATAATAATTAGTTGTATTTGTTAGCTTTGAGGAAGAATGCATACTAATAAACTAAAAGATGATGACAGAGTCTATCATAGATTGCGGGTTTGTTAGTTTTTTTTTTTTTTTTTTTTTTTTTTTTTTTTTTTTTGCTATTAAGCATAATTTGATCATATATAAGTTGGTATCTTTCATTATAAATAAATTGTATACGGATGTTTTGGAAGAGAACCACGGATCTATCCAATACATGAATGGATTAAGCTTTAAGAAACATATTATGGATGAATATTGAATTGTTTATATTGTCACAATCTAACATTTGCTCTTGTGAAACCCTGTCTAAGCTGAACCAAGCTAGATCCAATACATTTGACTATTTTGGACCAAATAAAGAGAGAGAGAGAGAGAAAGAGGTCATAATAGTAAAACTCCTAGGATGGGATGAACTCACCTTCCTCACAGATTCTTTAGACCGAAGAGTAGATAAAGCTTATCTCTAATCCTCATCCTTTCCAATTTAACCCCATCCAACTTGTCTTCAAGCATCTGTTGAAGAAGAAGAGTTCAGATCTAGATAGAGAGAAGGAGAGGGAAAAAGGGAATGAAAAAAATGTCATCATCTTCTTCAATATTGACTAAAAATCCAAGCCGATGAGTTCTCAAATTTTCTTATTCCTCTGATCTACTCTCTATTATCTTGATTTGACCTTAGTTTCAAGGGTGAGCTATTAATGGCATCTAATATTTAGGTTCTTGAAGGCTTTGTCATGCTCTATTTTAGGGAAGAACAGAGCCAGAATCAATCGAGTTCCATAATTTTCTTCCTAATGTTAGGCTACCCAATTAAGTAAGATCTTTCTTCTTCTCTTCTCTTATTCTTGTGTTTACTTTGTTCTTGATTTGCTACGACAAATTGTCCATAGCTGCCGAAATTTTGGTGTTAAAAGAGCCTAGACTTCTTGATTTTTGATGGGTTTTGGGGAAGAAATCATGGTTGGATTAAGGCCAAACAAGAAACTATGGTTGGTTGGACCCTCATCAAAATTAAAAGCTAGCGATGGCCGACGGTAAGGGGTAGGGACAGACCAATAATACCCTCTTTGAAATATCTTGGATGTGTGATTTTGTTCTCATCCCTATTTAAGATAGTTTTACGATTACAAATAGTAATGTTGGCTATTAAAACGAAATTAGACCACCACCTAAAGGTAGGATCGACACTACCTAAAGCCCCAGCCATGGTCGATCTATAATCTAGCCCTAATCCAATTTGGAACTAAGAAGATATATTTATCGTCTTTTAGTTCCCTATCTATTCTATTTTCTCAATTTCCTATATTAAATCTATTCCTTGGTTTCTCCTTTAGGCTACCTAAATCTCAAATAAATTAGATTTAGTCTCAAGTCCAGATCTAGGTTAGGGTTGTCTGCTTTGGAACTCAAAATTTTGATCTTGACAAGATTTGATTCCAGTATTATATTTGATTGATCAACATAGATGGGTTGCAAACCTAGATTGATCAAGATTAATCATATTAATCAGCAAATTAATGTAAGCAAACATTATGGTTAAAATACTTTCTAAAATTATTAAGATTTAAATTCCATATTTTATAGATGTTTTAATCAATTATGTAAAAATCCTGGATTTGTTGATTTTATCAAATATTATATACTGAAAATTTATATCTTTAGAATTTAGTATAATTGCTAATTTCACAAGAATTACTTGAAATGTTATTATGTTTAGCATTAATATGATATGTGATAGGATTTTATAACCACTGAATTATTGATTTTGTAAATTCGTGCATATATGGTTAATGAAATTGGATCAAGTAAGCACGTTAAGTTATTATATGCCTTGTTAGGCTTATAATGAATTATCATTTGATTAAGTAATTTACTTTTAAATCTATTTCCATGAGGAATATGAACTTAATGTTATGTGAAATTATATGAATTTGAGTAAATTGCAATCTGTTTACATGTGAAGCAAGATAAGTCATGTTTAAGTATATGTTATGACTCTTAGTCAACTATATGTTGTGTTATGTTGTTTCTATCTTTTGGGGCTTGTATAAAAGTTCATCATACCGAGTTCCTTTTCACAGAAGGTATATGTGGTTTATGCTTAAGACCCATGCCATAGGGGTTATATGTAGTTTTCATTTTATGATCCTGCTACAAGATTTATATGTGTCCATAATTAATGATTGCAAAGTTATTATTATAGCTTTGAAATAAAAGATCTAAGTTTTATCATTTTAAAAACTAATATTGTTACCTTAAATGTTATGCATTAATTATTATAGAAATTCTTATGATAAATCACGTATGTTTAAAACTTTTACTTGATTCTTCTAAGTATGATTAGGGTTATTTACTAAACGTTAGCTCATAAAAATTTTTTTACTATTTTGTTTTAAAAATTAAGACATAAATGTGATTCCGGTAGAAACCGGCTAAATATCCTTTAGTTAAATTGTTGTTGGCAAGAAATGATTTAGTCTTATTTTTGGATATTTTAGTGTTTTTCCTTTTAGTCCCTTATGTAGATCTTTAGTCATGGAGACTATTCAATTATTGACATTATGTTTAAAATTGATTAGCTTCATAATATTAGTTATCTTTATTCAATCAATATGTTCTTGCAAGGGGCCTTACATACTGTAAAATTTATTGTTATAAATATGTGATGGTTTGTTATGATTTGGATTCATCCCTTGATCTGTGGCATGACAATTACATTACACATTTATATGATAGGCATCTTTAATTGAAGATGTGTGCGTGTTAATCACAGAACTTTGACAATAAAAGTGATGAAGATATATAACTTAACGAAAATCAACTAGATTATGGAAGTGATCTGACTTGCATGGTCAAAACCGAAAGAGGATTTTAACCAACATAAAGATAGACTTTGAAACGAAGAAATCTTGTCTGGGGATTCATATTAAATGAGCCTCAGCCATGTTCCATTTTCCCGTGAGGTCCCCCCACTTCACATATTCAATGCATATAAGTGCCACCCGTCATCTAATGGCTTTAAGAGCCTCAACGTAGCAACAAACATGTCAATTTCAGCTCTCCTTGTGTAACGGACGTTAGGTGTGCAACATGAGATTAAACTAGGAGGATAAAGATAAATTTTGAGTGAAAGTTTGAGAATGAGAAGTATATTTTTGCATACTTAAAAATCTCACAGCTTAACCTATTAATTACATTCTTGTCTTTTTAGCTATGGACCTCCAATGCCTCAATTGATGGGAAGCTCGGTGCAACTTGAGCCTAGATACAATGATAGGGATGATAAACCCATATATGACACACGAGTACGAATCAAATCAAATATATAATAATTTGATTCAAATTTATCACTTATGTCATAAATGTATCAATATAATTATGATAAATCATATTACCAATTGACCCATCAATCCATAAGCGATATATTTAGAACTCATTTAATTGAACACATTAAATAAGTCATGTTAAGTAGGTTGAATTGTGCCTATTTGCATTTAAAAAAATTATTTATATTTGTATTGAGCGAATTATGCATGTCAATGTAATATGATTGATTTATTAAACAAATTATGCATGTGATGTCGTGCAACCTATTTAATAATTTTATAATATTTATATTTAAATTTTTAATTTAATTTAATTAATTATATTATGTTCGTGTTGACTTTCGTGTAAATACTATATATTTTAGCTTCAATGCAACATGACCATCGCACGTAACCATGAATTATCATCCTTAACTATAGAATAGAGAATATCTCTGAGACACAAATAAAGGGGGGTAAAAACAGAAACATGAATTACAATCCTCAACCATAATAGAACAGGGAATAGCTAATAGGGTGCAACAAGGGGGGGAAAAAATTATTAGACAGATGTAGTTGGTAAGATTATTATATAACAATTAATTAATATTGCAGTTAATGATGGATTAAATATAGACAAGAACGTGAAAGAACGACAGCTTGCAGACTCAAGTGGAACCCCTTCCGATGAGACTTAGCGTACCCCCAATCAACCAACACCAGTGCTTGATCCCACTCCTGGCATTTATACCGTTCCCCCTCGCGGACCGCTTCCTTGCCTCTCGTGCTGCTGCTGCTACCTACCTCGCATCACAAACGGCTACCAAACTCTGCAACCAAACAGCTACCTGTGATCCACTACCCTAGATCTCTCTATACCACTTTATAGCTACAGAAAGCCCAGCAAACGGTCTGCAACGAATTGCCCAAGACGGGCAAGTTGCTCTGATTACAAATCCAGTGGAATTTTTCATGACAGCAATTCACAGGGCATTAACCACTTTTCTTTGCGTGTTACCCAAGCCAGTTCCATTGGATCATAAACACCCACCATGACAAACAAAACACTCCCGAGAGTACAACCAAAAAGTAAAAGTTTACACCCTTTACACCCTCATCTCCCAGCCAACGGCTCACGAAAATCTAGCAGTTTTGTAAAATGAAGAACTGAAAGGAAATTAGAGATGGGCCCGAAGTCTCCAACGGCTCCCTAATGGCTACCGACGCCGGCGGTGGTCGCGGTGGCGCCCTCAGACGCGGAGGGAGAGTCGGACACCGAGTCGAAGGAGTCGAGCGAGGGCGACACCTCCCCGCGGATCTCCTCGATCATCTTGACCACGTGGCCGATCCTGGGCCGCTGATCGGACGCTGTCGCGGTGCAACCCAGCGCGATCTGGAGCATCCCCACCATCTCCTCCTCGATCCCCTTGTACCGCATTAGCTCCAGGTCGAACACCTCCGCCGTCCACTCCTCCCTCACCACCGACTGCACCCACCGCGGCAGGTCTATCACTCCGCGGCCTCCGCCGCCGCCGTCGGCCACCGGCTTCCCGGTGAGGAGCTCCAGCAGCACCAAGCCGAAGGCGTACACGTCCGCCCGCTGCGACGACCACGGCCGCCGACCGTCCGCCGGCGCCTCCGGGGCGCGGTACCCGCCGTACCGCGCGGTCGCCGCCGGGCCCAGGAGGGCCAGGCCGAAGTCGGCGAGCCGGGCGTTGCCGGTCTTGTCGATGAGGACGTTGGTGGACTTGACGTTCCCGTGGGCCAACTTCGGCGCCTTGCTTGCGTGGTGGATGAACGCCAGCCCCCTTGCCGCCCCCGCCGCGATCCTCATCCTCGTCGTCCAGTCCAACGGCATCCGCCCCGGCCCTCGATTCCCTAAAAATAGTACGAAAAAGAGCATCCAATGCGTGAGATTGAGTTATTTACCGAAATGCCACTGTGCGAAGTGACGGCATGCGGGAGCAGTGGGGTTACCGTGGAGAAGGGAATAGAGGCTCCCGTTGGGCATGTAGTCGTAGACGAGGAGCTTCTCGTCGCGGGCTTGGTAGTAGGCCTTGAGAATGACGAGGTTGGGGTGGCGCAGCCCGCCGAGAGCATCCATGTGGTGCTCGAACTCGCGCTTCCCGGTGACCTGGACGTCGCGGAGGCGTTTGACGGCGACGACGCTGCCGTCGTCGAGGACGGCCTTGTAGGTGGTCCCGTAACCTCCCTTCCCCAGCATTTCGGCCGAGGCCCGGAGCAGCTCGTCCAGCTCAAACTTCTTCGCGTCCTCGAAGAACACCATCCTTCCCCGCTCGAATCCTCCGCCCCCGCCGCCGGCGCCGCCTCCCTGGGAGGTGTAGGGGCTGGAGGAGTAGACGATCTTCTCCCCCTCCTGGAGGCGGGACGGATTCTTGCCGGCGAACTTCCGCCAGAAGTAGCAAAACAAAAGACCGGAGACGATGACGAGCACGGCAAAGTCCCCGACCACGATGGCCACCACGGCAACCCGGCTCATGCCGCCCTGGGTCGGCTGGCGGCGCTCGCCGGGGGGCGCGACCTCGGGCTTGGAGGACGGGGAGGAGGAGACGATGGCGTTGACGGGGGGGACGGGAGTGGTCGCGGTGGCATTGGCGGCAGGGGGTACGGGGGCGGACGTGGTGGCGTTGGTGGTGGGGCGGCTGGGGTCGCTGACAGCGTCGCGGCAGCTGGCGAGCGGGGAGCCACAGAGGGCCGGATTCCCGGCAAATGCGGCGGCCGGGAAGGCGGCTAGGGAAGGAGGGATAGCGCCGGAGAGCATATTAGAGGAAACATCTAAGTCCTGGAGATTCGGGAGGGCGAGGCCGGAGATGGGGCCGGAGAGGCGGTTGGAGGCGAGAAGGAGGGTGAGGAGACGGGAGAGGCGGTTCAGCGAGGCCGGCACGGAGCCGGAGAGGTTGTTATAAGAGATATCGAGGCGGTAGAGGCGGGACAGAGAGGAAATGGAGGGTGGGATGGGGCCGGAGAGGTTGTTGTGGGACAGGAAAAGGAGCTTGAGGGCGCGGAGGGGGAAGAGGTCGGGGATGGGGCCGGAGAGGAGGTTGGATTTGAGGCTGAGGACGCGGAGCTGGTCGAGGCGGGTGATCTCTCGAAGGGCGTCGGTGCCGGAGAGGGAGAGGCCCTCGAGGACGAGGCGGGTGACGCGGCCCTTGGCGCAGTAGACGCCAAGCCACGTCGCGCACGGGGCCGGGTCCGTCCGGTTCCAGCTCGCCAGCTTCTGGGTCGGGTCCGAGAGGGCGCGGAAGGCCAGCAGGGCGCTCAGGTCCCCGTCTAACGACGACGAAGAGGCTCTCGCGAGAGAGACCTCCAAAAGTAGGAGCAAAATGAGGAGATGTGGGAGCAAACGTGCCGCGAACCGGAGCTGCTGCTGCTGCTTCTCCTCCTCCATTTCCTTCAGCTCTTCCAGAAGAGAGGAGAGTGAGAGAAGGAGCGGAGGAGTCGTAGCTTTAACTCTCCGCTGGCTCTAGACGTGATTGGGGTGAGAGGAGGGGTCAGCCTGCTCAGAGGCTTCTTGATTCATTAGTTTTTGGTAAAGTGACGGAAACGGACCTACGGTTACTCTCCCGCGGTTAATCTGTGAGGCGGTGGTAAGATATGGCCTGAGTGCCTCCAGGCTTCGACGGTCACCGGATATAGACCAAGCGGATTTCGATCTTCGAAGTCAAGAAATAAAAAAATTATGAACGGTGGCAATTATTAAATAATGCAGTACGAGACACTGCGTTTGGATCCCGTCCCCTTCAGATAGTGTCAGGTGCTGCCATATCGTTTCAACACCGAAGTGACCGGGCCGACGTGGAGCTTGGACTCGGATCTCGTTCGCCCACGGTCTCTTGGCTCTGCGCTTCTTGCTGGTAGCGGGGAGAGCGGCGCGTCCTCAACAGCGCTGGCCCTTTTCGCTTTTGCTAGCGTGAAGAGGGGCAATCAGAACCGCAAAGATACAATTCGGCTCAACGACAAAGGTTAAAGGCTTATAAAAATGATCGACGGACTAATGGACCAACAGAGAGGCAGTGCTCGTAGGAGACAAAATTTCACCCCCGAGAGAAATGATTGTTGTTCGATGGCTAATCTAGACATGACACCGAGACCTCCTAGTGAAATCGAGGACTGCATTCGATACAAACATGTCGGATAGATTAGGGGACCAGATCAGATATTTGAATGTTGTGACCTAGAAGAATAAAGGGCTATGATTGGGAGCTCCTGCGTGCATCTGTCTGCGAGAACACTGTACAGCGCTGCACAATGGCTAGCAACTCTCTTCAACGTATATGAAGAGAGGAATCTAATCCCGATCTTCCTCCGTACACGCGCTGAGAGATTTGTCATCTGTATAGCTTAGTATAATTCAAGATGGCAAGCATGCTTATCAATTTGAAATTCTTTTATATTAATCACTCAACATTCTCAAGATAAAAGAGTAATTTTCTGTTCTATGTCATTTTCTAATTCCCTTCTTCAAGAAAATATATAAAAAAGATTTTTCCAAAGCGAATGAGAATGGGTTTTTTTTTTAGCATAATCATAAAACCTGCCATCACATTTTAAAGACTTCGATGAAAACTAGTGAAACATCCGTAAAAATGAATTTGACTAAACAAAGTTTGTTTCAAATAAGAACAATTTTAACATGAATGTCTCTATGTTTATTACTATTTATGCAATAATTATAAGCCTTTCAATCATTATAAACTCCGAAAAAAAGTGATTTCTCGCTTGTTTAAACTTTTCTCGCTAAATACAAAATTATGCTATTCCCTTTCACTGTCCCAACCTTTTATTAAGAACTTCATTTTGCAAAATCACCTGCGGTTTGGTAAATTTTTGATAAAAATAGAGCCTGTCAAAAAAGTTCACCATTTTTTGAAGCTACCTTTTGATATATTATATGATGTGTTTGAATCTGTGCTTATTAGAAAGCATCACGATCATGCCACCTTATTTGCAACCTATGTGCTTATTTTGGATAATTCTTGATTCTTATTTATCTCTTCAATTCTCACGGTAATCTTTACTTTAGTTATTGACCTTCTTTTATAGACCTAAAATGTCATCCATTTTAGTTGATCATGTAAATTTTTCTTTCACTAAGATGAACCCTCATCCGATAGTGCAATAAATTTTCATCTCTTATTGGAATATATTGAAGATATTTTTTTGGTTAGTTGAATTATATCATATAAATTTTGGTATTCTCTCATTTAACTAGAAATTTATTTTTGAGTACTTCAGGTCTCTTTTAAATGAGGAAGCATATCCTGATTCTCTTCCATCTTATGAGGACCAATGAAGATTTCTAAGCATCTAGAAGAAATCTAGAATTGGATATAAGATTTGCTTATGCTAGCAATTAATGAAAAATATGATATAGGATTTGCTTCATGGCTAAGGCTAAATCTTTGTTGCTAGTTGGCATCAAATAAATTTGGTCTTACTAGGCTATCAAGACACCTTCAAAATATGTAGAACATATTAACTTTCTAGGGAATTATGCGTTTTTGGCTGTACTCTCGATTTCATAATCTTAATTATTAAAGAAATGTTGTAATCTTAATTATTAATAAAATGATGATGGTCTTTCCCTTCTTTCTTCGAAAAAATACTCTTATATGAGTCAAACATTTTATACAAACATCATGTCCTAAAAAGATATATTAAAAAAATGTTAACGATGCAATCTTTGATGCTGGCACAAAAGGTTGTGTGAAGTCAACCTACAAATGAGCAAAAGAATAATGGCATTGTGCCATGGTAATTATAACTAAATTAGCACGGATATATTAGAAATATGATGCAATAATCTTTGCTACATTAGTTTCTATTTGGTTACCTTATTAACTTAAGATGATTTAATTCTTTTCTATGTTAATTTCTTCATAATTGCCTTGTTAATCCTCTCTCTCACATGCACGTGCACACTTGCTAACTTATCAAATGTGCCTTCTTTACTCATCATCTTTGGTTTTTGAAACTAAGGAATTAGATACCTTTTTTTCTATTTATTTTTTACTTTTGGTTTTTCTACATAGCTATTGATCTCCTTCCATTGCTCTTAAAGGAAGAATTTTTTTTTGGATAACAATAGATAATATTAGTGTCTAGGGAAGGTTGCCCCTGATGCATCAGCTTGAATAAGATACACTCCGTGTTCCCAAAATTCCATTTGAGGTAAGGTTATTGCTATATTTGCTAAAAGAACTGTAGCTTAGTTGCCTTTCCTCAATGTATATCAATATTTAATTGGTTTAGACGCCAACAAGGATTTAATTCTTTGGAGAAGGGCATAAAAAGAATTGTTGGAGTCTTTCGTGATCCAATTGATCACTATCATTGAGTCACCTTTAAGAATATATCCTTTAACTATAGGTAGCTACGTTGCTTTGAAAATTTTAAGCCATGTTGCATTCAATTCTATATGAAGGACAAAGGAAATTGGTAATGGAATGGCTACTGCATAAAGACATTAGCCTTGCTAATCATGCATTAAAAATCCAACTTTAATTAAGTAGGGATGAACAGAACTATCAAAATTGATTTTGATATCACCCTATTATAGGAGTTGCTAGGAGATTTATTTCAAGGATACAAGTTCCTCGGATTATAAGAGACACAAACCCAGTTGCCAGGTTTATACACAACTAATTTTCATTACTTTGTGGTACTTCATTATTTGACTAGTTGCATGATAAAAAAGTATTAAAGGCAAAGTCTTTGTACTTTGGAACAACTTCACATTCCTTGCCTTCCAAATTAAATAAAGGATATAGACCAGAAGAGATTAAAAAAATAAATTATTATGAGAGGTCACCAGAGATAGAAGAAAGTCTTTAACTTATTGGATTGTCCACATATGCATGATTAGATTATCTTGAATTAAATTTCAGACGGCTTTAATTTCCTCACATTCAAAGAATAAGTGATGTACCATCTCATTTGCACTATAGTATCTAAGATAAATTGACCGGATGTTTAAGAGTCTAGTAGTATGAAGGGTTCTTATTAGGAGTACCATTGAAAAGTTTCCACATGAAGTGAAATAGTTTAGAGTGGGCTTTGATTTTTCAAAGTTTTCTAAAGATATCATTGCCCCTCCTAAGATGAACTCTAATGATTGTTTATATACCTCCTTTATCGATATTTAGAATCAGTAATGTGGCCTCTAATATAGTTTATCTGCTTGATCAATCCAAGCCTCTTGTAATCCACTGATCTCCATTGTCAAACTCTCTTGAAAGCAATATTGAATTATATTAGAATTCCATATCCTCTCATCTTCAATAAAACAATCAACTGTAACACAAGTCTCTAATTTATCTACATTGCATATTAGCAACATTTTATAAATAGGAGTACTAAAAAAATATGGTTGAGTAGTGGTGTTTATAGATCTACCATTATCAATGGTCCATCTAAAACCCTATTAAATGATATAAATTAACCCATGTAATTCTCTCTAAATTCTAGAAGCACTTCTTGGTGGATGATAATCAACCCAGTTATATTGAAATTTGTATCTATATAAAAAATTTTAGATAAAGGGCAATTAGGATCAAGGATAATTTTATTTGCAATCTTTGCATAAAAAGAAGATTGTTGACTTAGTGTGTATATTATTTTTATAGCAACAAACTTTTTCCTCATTAATTACTCTTAATTTTTTGAGTTCTATTGATGTCTAGTGTCTAAAGGCATTTGTTAAGAAGATTGCCCTCATTAATTTAAATGATATGTCCCCATTTGTTGGAAGTCCTCTTGCTACAAAAAGGATTAAGTTTTCTACAACAACTTTTATACTAATATAAGTTAACAATAACTTTGTTTCCTAATATTTATAGTTTGAAATCTACTATCTATACTCTAGCAACATAAATTTTGTTTGGTAATATGATGACAAAAAAAGGAATTAGTGCAATACATGAGTGGGTTGGTTAAGATTTAGAGATTTTAAAAAATTATGGGGAGCAATTTTATAAATACAAGGGATTACTATTATATATAGTATATTTCATGGTCCTTAAATATATAACCCATGAATTTGTTGGTCCATATTCTCAAACAATAAATGGCAATTAACTAACTACTACTTGTTGATGATGTAAGAATCTATAATTCGATTGCCATCTTAATGGAATAAAAATAAATAATATAGAATTATAGATTTCTTAAAATTTATCTTCTTATACCTTTTTCTAGTAGGTGAATTTAACATTAAAAGGAAATATATAATCAATCAACTTTAATTTTTATTTGTTGAAGATACTTATTTTGATTGATTTCATATTATTTTTAGGGCTGTCATTCCAAATCGTAATTGGCTTAGGTATTGGTCTAAATTTAGATGCATTATAACTTTCAAGTTGGGTTTGCGTTTGAAGTTTTGAAATCGGACATGATCCAAACCAACCCAATCTAAACTAGAACCTATATAATTATCTATTTTACTTCATAAATCGATACCTGTGGATAATATTAGTCTTACTTATACATCATTCAATTGCTAAACTCTTAGCATATGAACCTTTATTCCATAATTTATAGAGGCATAAAAGATAAAAGTAGTATCATATTAGAACATATTTGATTGTTTATATCTGAATTTAAAAGTGTATCTTTTCCCATTTTAATGAATCGTTGTTATATTGTTAATCATTAATGTTTGTTGTTCTTAATTTATTTTTGCAGTATGCATTGGATGTTTTATTAATAAATTTCTTAAATCATATATTATCCTAGCTTGATTAATCCTTTGAGATATAATGTTTGAAGCCATATGCATATTAAAATCTGATCTCCACAGGCTCAAACTTGATACATGCTTTTATCACCCAAATATGAACCTGAATTAATCCTTCAATAGATCAGAACAAAAGTTAGACTCAAAATCTCAATGATTATGAGCTGAGGTTTTGTGAAACCTAGATCCAACTTGACTAGATAGCACCATTATTTTTTTATCACCTTGATTTACAATTACTTGAAAAATTCTATTATTTCTATTCATATATTTTATTTTACTAGAATTATTTTTTCTTTTTCTTTGTTTACTTATTTATGTTCATATAAGGGAAAATTTAGCAAGACAATATGCAAGTGTAAGCTCATAAATTTTATCCTTTTTGGACTCAATTTTTTAATTTTAAAATTGATAAATCTATAAGTTTAAATTAGCCAACAATTATAAGGTTAGTTGCATCCCACCCTTCACCAAGGAGCTTGTCCTTAATAGAGATCTACATCAAATACATTACTACTCTATTATATATATATATATTTATTTATTTAAATTACATTTTTACAAAAGTGGTTGAAGTCACCACAATCTCATTAATAAAATGAGAAAAATATATAATAGTATGACAAAAGAAAAGAAAGTCTGCAGGCCCCCAACGTACACAAATTTCCCACACATCGCCGAAGGAGGCAGCCAAAGTTCAAATCAGCTCTTAAATGCATGATTTGGAAAAAAAATTCTCAACAAATTAGTTTACAACATCAGAATTGATAGAATATCAATCCCACTTATACATCAAGTAATTTAGGTAAAAAATCAATCACATACCTAGCTGAGGTTTCTAAGAACATCTAGCTTCTGAGAACATCCTCCATTCCCACATGCTTTGCATACTATTAAAACAATGCCGCCATAAAATGTGGTGCCATAAGACTGTCCCTGTGCAAGTTGCTCTTCCTTGTAAACAATCCTTGAGAGATCTCTCAAGTTCGAAAGCCCATGACTTTTGGAGCAAATCTCATCAACCGAACCAAGGAGTTTGGCAAGAACTTCCTAGCAAATAAGAAGCAAACGTTAGTGGTCCTACCATTATAACTGCATGTATTCCCATTTCTCATCCTCTGCAGTAGCTCAATTGTGACCTCCAATCTTCCAAACCTAGCTGGATGTGGCCCCCCTTTTGACCAATCAACCCAAGTCAAGCTCCTATTTGCATTGCTCCAAGATTTTATACTCACAAATGTTGACAAATAATGTTCATCCACATAGCATGAGGGCTTGCAGTATGTCTGAAAGACTGGAAAATATTTGTCATCAGAAATTATCTCAAGTGCAAGGTTCCGGTCCACCTCAAACCACTGAGAGCCTTTGCGCCATTGTTGCAACTTTATAGCTGATCTCATTTTAATATTGTATCGACCACGACCATTAGGCCCCGGATCATCGAAGGAACTGACGAAAGTCTCGGTAGAGTTAATGAGGTAGGAGTAAATGGTGGGGAAGTTGAAGAGAGGAATGCATGACTCGGAGAGGAGGATAAAGCGTTGGTTTGAGAAGTCGAGTAGGGCATTGGCTAGTAGGCGTCGTTCAGCTTCCATCATGTTTAACTGCCCCCATCGCACCAGCTGCATCAATTAAAAAGGAGTATATATATATTATTGAAAAGAATCGATAACAATCTAAATGTTTGTTTTTGTATGACTGTCTTCTAGCCAAAGTCGTCTGGTATAAAACATAATAGCAAAAAGATAGATCCATTATGCTTTGCTAACAAGCGAAACTAAAAATTGATGCAAACACAACGAACATCCATGGTTAATTTTATTTTGAAACACACTTATTTTGCAAAGCTAAACTGTCGAACAATCCTAATTGGTGTATGGGAAACAGTTAGTTGATGGATGATGGGAGCACTGGAAGAGATTTGATACCCCTATGACTCACACAAGTCACACCCTTCTACTTCTGAGTCAAAGAGACGTGGTTCACTGTTCGTGAACAAATCACTAGACCTAGTACTATCATGACTTCAATCTGGACTGCCAATCTCCACCAATCCCAAGCTATAGAGTTCTGATGCCAGTCCCTGATTGCTGTTATATGCTGCCTTCCATGCAGGGGGAGCAATTCCAGCAGCAGCACCCTCGCCATCAGCAGTCCGATCTGGCCAACTCTATTGCACTGATCCATCACCTAGCCACCAGAATCCACTGCATTCTCCTCCTGCTTGATTGCCCAATGAGTACCTTTCCATCACATAGAAGAGAGGGAGATGAGCCAACACAGCAGCCCAGGTCTTATAGTTTCTCTTACCTGGGTTTATTGGTATTATCTGTCAATGTTGCTGCGATAGGAATAAGGGAAGTGGGTGCTAAAGAGTCTCATCTGCTTGCGATCCTCTTCTCGTTGGATACTATTGGTATCTTTGAATAAATATAAAGAGGCATTTAGTCGAGATCTTTCTCCGTATATAAGAGAGAACTCATCAGCTTCAGAAGAAAACTTTGTGGCATGGTTAGTCCTGTCACTGCTATTGCCTTGAGGTGAGGAAAGGAAATCCGCGGAACGAATGCTGAGTAGCGAGTAGACCCCCTAGCAAAGGTGTCCATTGGTGTAATTTGAGATAGAAAGTGACAGTAACGTGAAGTAGAACGTGGGATTTGAAGATGGTTTACTGTTAGGAGAAGAGCACTCCCATATGTGAAATGATCTCATTACCTCCCGTGTTATGTATAGGTTTCTGGTCAGTGCCTATCTGTCATCTAAATCTCTATTGTGTGTAAATTTTTAGAGCCTAAGATAGAACGAAAAGCGACAAACGCCTCCTAAAATAGTTGCCATCCGGGTATAACTTTTATTGATCCTTTTTTGTTTTGGAATCTTTCCTAAAAGCGTGAGAACATAGACAAAATTCTGTGGAAGAAAAGAATTTAAAGGGGCTGCGAGATGAAGAATCAAAGCAATGCATGGATGCTCTATTCTTATGCTTCCATCAGAACAAAGATCAATGAACTAAAAAAAAAAAAAAGGAACAAAGATCAAGACCTGTGACATTTGCTGTTTAAGAAGCAATGGCATTAAGTTGGTAGAGGTCTCTATTAAGTTGGTAGAGGTCTCTTTGGTGTCATTACTATTTTTGTGTTTCTATTGCTCTGTAAATTAGTGAAATGCCACGTAGAGATTGATGTTGAAAATAACAGGATTCTATTCCTTACTTCTATTTCCACTCTTTTTTTGAAAGCAATAAAATTTTGCTTCCAAAAACTCTAAAGATTCTACAAACAATTTGTAAAATAAAAAGATATCTTCATACATGATGTTTAGCCTAGTCCCCCCTTTTTTTTCTAGAATTTTTGAAAACAAAAGCAATAGTTTATGGCTCTAAGTGTTTGAGCATTTCCCAAACTTTGTTTAGATACTTCGAAGCCAGAACAGTGCCATACTTCGGAAAGCCCTTACACCCCATGCATGCTCTCGAGATGATCCTATCTATTTAACCGATGTGCAAGGTATAGCATGGATGTTTGAGTGGAGAGGGAAAGGAGGGGACGTGAAGATAATAAATAATATCTAGTTGAGGCTTTTGATTTAAAAATAATAATTAGAATATAATATACTCTGAAATCTATAAAATTTGATAATTTTAATATTTATTCATAAGTAATATTTGTTAGGGGATGACTGTTCAATACTAATGAAAAGTTTCTCCCACCATGTGCACGATGAGGGGATTGGAGTGATTGGCGGAAATTGGTGACTCATGGAGGTTGAATGCTGGAGGCCCCAAAGCATTCAAGCACGCTGTTTTCCCACTGCGTCGCACACGCTTTCAGTTTTGGAAGTTGTTCCGAGATGAAGGGCTAGAATGAATACTGGGAACGGGTCTCATGACTAACAACAGCTAGCACTTCGACCTGCGTAATTTTGATCTCGCTATTCAAAGATGGAAGCACCTGTCTAAAGACAACGGATGGTGGCAACTGGGGAAGCAGAAGACTTGCATTTGGATTCGGATTGGGTTCAAAGGTAATGTATCGAGTTAGGTTTAGGCACCATAAAAAAAAAAAGGGGGGGGGGACGACTTCTTGAGTCTTCCCAATATTTTATAATGAATTGAATTTTATGGGCTTAAAATGGCATGTCCTTGTCGAGTTGTCCACTGAAAACATTGCATCCTCATCAACTTGGCGTCAACTATATGAACCCTCCACTGGGATGCTACTTTAATTATGCTAACTATCAATAATGAAGTCAAGAAACGGAAGGCTTGAGAGGCGATGGGTGTTGTCGCATCAATAGTAAAAACTATGATAGGAAGTAGACCGACCTTGCTAGGGACTCTCCGGCCGTGGAACACCGAACCCTCCGGCGCCGACTCGTTGAAGGAAGGATCGGCGTGCACGTAGATAGAATACAATCCTTCATGTCCTTCGAAGAACTTCTCCCACAGCGGAGAGAAGGAAAGCGGCCCCCTGGTGAGAAACAAGAAAGCAACCTTAGGAACTCGGTCGAATGGGTGGTCTTTGATCCTGGGAACCATCGACGCCCTCCATAGCAGCTCCTCGTCGGTCATGTCATGCATCACCTTGGTTGGCTCCACGTATTCCTTTAGCCCCACACGCTCATTAGCGTTGAAGGTGAGATTTAGGACAGGTTGCGGCGGTGGCGGCGACGGCCGTGGTGGAGATGGAGGAGGAGAGGGAAAGGAGAGTCTGGATGTCTGGAGAGGGAAGGGGATGGTTTTGAGGTAAAAACTGGAGATGAACCCAAGGGCGAGGCCCAGGCCAAGGAGAAGGAAGTTTGAGAGGAATCTGAGGAGTTGGGAATTGGAAGGGGAAAGCATGGGAGGGCATGAAGCTTGTTTTTGCTGCTGGCTCTTCATCGATGGCTCAACTATTGTTTAAATCACTAGAATAAGAGACTTGATAAAGGGAGCGGGCTGCAAATAGGTTGGGAGGAACTTTGAAGGCGGGGAGGATGGAGTCATGCGGGAAATGGGGTTTGAAAGTCATGTTATTATCTAATATTTAATAGGCAATGGACGAGGTAAAGGTCAGCAAGATTCCAAAGGCCACCTATTTGGACCGGAGAAATCCAAGGGGGGATTTGCCTCTCAGTTTCCTAACCGATTGTAGCTTCCTTGGTCTTGCATCCAAGCATCGCCTGCCAACTTCTATTATGTCTAGAAGAAACGTATAATTATTGTCAGTATCAGCGTCCAAATGGAGTTGGAGATATATGCAGCAAATAGTACATAATATTGCCATTCCACAAGATAAATTGAAAAACTGAGTCAAGAAAGAAAATAAGGAGGCTGACTCACCTCCTTCTGGTGCAGGCTTTTCTAGGGATCACTAGATCCGTTGAATCCTCTGATGAAGGCTCCAATTCTCCCCTGCAACCAAGAAGGTCCTCATAAAATGTCGGCACTGATGGAGACTTTAAGGCGTACAGCAATGCCACTTTCTTTGAAGCTCTATTCGCCCACATCACTCTGATATGCAAGAAGAATTTGTGATAAAACGCACAATTGATCACGTCTTGTGCGAAAGTAATCAACCCAATAAGCAATCACCACCATCAAACTCATGAGCTTAACCATCCCGACTAACACATCCTTTTAATTTTAAAAAAGTGTTGACTAATTATGTTATTTTAAAAATTCCCTTTCATAGAACTAATCCTATTTTCAAGCAAGCAAGCAAACAAACAAAAAAACAATTTGGATAACAAGAATAGAGCAAAACAAGATCTTATTTTAAACAATTGCTAAAGAGGCTAACGGTAGTTGTTTCCCATCACATAACGTGAGATGGTTGTTTCCTAAGCGACTGATGGCCACCGGACAGGCAGCGAGCTTCGTCGAGAAGAAATGTAGCCATATGGATGGTCCCTCCGCTAAGCCAAACAACGGGTCCATAAATTAGGCCACACAACAACGGCGTTCCGCTGCTGGCGGCCCTCAACCAGTCGGCAATCCAGCAATTAAACCTACCACTCAATCCAGATAACGTTGGCCGGCATATAGACACAATAAATGCCGTGATGGCACCGTCTTTACGAAAGTCACAAGCCTGCGTGGGCCATTAATCGCTACGCCAAGGACAAGTCGAAGAAGTCGGCCAATAGGCTACCGCAAGGCTTGTTGAAAGGCACAAGATCAGCGTCGACAAAGATCAGCGACCCTTCCCAACAGCCCAGTCGGCTGGCTGTTCCCGCGCTGAGGATATTTGAAACATCAACCAGTTGCTTGTGGGAAGTTGATGGTCACCTCCTAAGGCCCGTGATAGATACAATTTAGGTCCATTATAAAGCAGGTTCACAAGAAACCTATTCCAAATACACCGTATGGTTTGAGATTCGTACTATGTCTCATCGTAATCTTTTAATGCTTTTCTAAGCCCCCACACGAACCTCCAAAGTCCATCAGGAATTTGATTCTTGCTTTGTAACGGACGTATATCGTGTTCGTTCTATAGTGGCCTGCACTTGAATAAAGATGTCAAACGGATTAATCCAACATGATCCGGCTTGTTACCATGACCGATCTGTGGACTATCATGCCGTGCCAGCACGGTCCAATCCGAGATGAGTTAGGCCGGCCATGCCTACCCATGTACCGGACTGCTTACCGTCTTATGTAACGTTTTTAATATTACTTTAAAAAAAATTATATACATATCTTTTTTATAAATGGATAAATAACTTATCGCAGTTGTACCATTCCATTCTTTCTTCATCTTCTAACTATTCGAAGAAAAGTCTTGAATCGTTTAATCTTCATTTTCATCTTTTATCTTATACAATTTAAGCCCCAGACAAATTTTATTATTATTATTTAAAAATTAATTTTAAAAAAATTAAATAAAATAAATTAGATATACTTATCTTTTTTTGGGACTCGTTGGCGTGATCCATTAGGGTCATTGATCACGTCTAACCTTCATGACTGTGACGAATTGCATCATCTTTCATCTATAATCTTTTACTGCTCATTATCATTTAGAGAAGATTTTTAATTTTCATTCTTCCGATCTTGTATCCTCTCTTCAACATCATATCAATCCTTGAGGCAGATCAGCATCTTTATTGTATTAGGCCTTAATCGGCTCCTCTCATTAAGTACTTGTTTATGCCGATATCGAACCGAACTCTTGGCCATGAGGTTGACAAGAGCTACCAACACCAAACATTATCAATTGTAGAGGAAAGAAAATAAGAGTAAAGAGAAGAGAGTGGAGAGAGATTAAGACTGCTGATTAGAAAGTAAGAAAAAATTAAGACAATTTAAAATAATTTAAAAGACTTATAGAAAGATGAGAAGGGCTTACGAGAGTTTTAGAAAAGTTTAGAGAGCTTGTGGTTTAATGTGAGGTTAGAGAGAAGAGTTAGGATCTGTTTATAGATGTTGTGGAGTTTCTAAATGATCCAAATAACTTTCGAAACTAACAGTTTATAACCATTAGAAAAGGTAAATAGGTTGTTTTGACTAAATGACCAGAATACCTGTAAAAGAACTGAATACCCTTAAAAACTAACCTTTTTTTAGCTATTATGAAGGTTATTTTGATAATTAGATAGAAATGCCCTATCTAACTAGCCATTTTTAGCTGTTGGAGAAAGGTATTTTTGCCTTTTTTTTTAGCCGAGCTTGGCGTGCTCGGTGCATCGTGCTTGGTGTGCCATCGTATGCTGGCCTATGGGCCAGTAACGAGCCATGGATCATATTGATCCGCTGACTATATCGTGCAGATCCATTACAGGCCATCATGCCAATATGACTTGTGGGCTTTAAGGGAGTAACCCGATACGATCCATCAAATGGGTCATGCTGTGCTACGCATAGCTACTATAGCAATCATATCGTGCCTAGCAGGACCTATCTCGTGCTGAGTATATCGGTTTAATTTTCATAGGGCTTAATTTACATCACTATAAAGAGGTCTTTTCTGAAGATTTATTTATTTATTTATTTCCTCCTTTGTGTGAGCCAGCCATCGGGAATTTAGTTTCAAATGGATGACATGGAAACTACTGTCTTGCTAAACCGGCAAAACAAACGCAGTTGGCTCAGCAGCCCGGGAAGTCAATGGCCGACAAGTACAACGATGTGCCCGTGTCTACCATCAGCAATTCGTTAAGATCATTAAAAATTTACCATCAGAAATTGGATAGAAAGCTCTTGAAAACAAGGCAAGTTAACCAGGAGGAAATAGCCAACCAAGTACACGAAAGAGGATTTGGTTCCTCTTATGACCCTAAATACCTGTGTACCAAAGAATGGTAAGGAGTAGTAAAATTAAACATGATACATAAATATAATTTAACATAAAATTAAATTCAATGCAGAATAAATAGGTTCAAATTAATCTTAAATAAATTTTTATCATAAAAATATTGATACGATTATAACATAAAATAATCATATAGTATCATATATTAATTTATCAACTCAAAAATGATTCATTTAGAATTCATTAAGTTGATGATATATTAAGTAGATTAAATTATATTTATTTATATTAAACAGATATCTCTATTCATATTAAATGAGTTATATCATATTAATTTAATATTTATTTATTTATTAAATAAATTATTTATTATATTATATTATTTAAATAATAATTATGTTATATTTTTATTTAAAATTTATAATTATATTATATTATATTATATTATATTTGTATTGATTTTTATATTGTTGCATTTTAACTTTAATGATGACATGAAAACATGAATGAAGACGTTAAAAGTGATGGTAAATAGATGTGAGAAAAGATTACCCTCCCGGACACGTTTTTCCACGTGCTTCCGTGATCCAATGCAGGGACCTAACAAGGTGCTTGCTAAAATCCCTTTTTTTTTTAATAAATAAAAAAAAAAAAAAGCTTAAACTTTTAAACGCCTTCTGCGTCGTGGTCCGCGGCGTGACCACTTGCGCCTGGATGGGCACTCGTCACGCGGCGACCCACGCCTTGCGAGCGCTCGTCAAGGTGGGCACAAGCGCGTGATCCACGTTCCCGCGTGCTTCGGCCGTTGAACCGAGGCTGGATCTGAAGGCTAAGCTATTACAATTTCTCTCCGTGCACAAAGTTGGACTGGTTTTTAAATTTTTCTTCGTTTTTAAGTTTCCGAGCCTCAAAAAGAAGATCTCCATGCAGTGCTTGCCGGTGATGCCTGGCATTGGTCGATTCAAATAAGTCTCACATTAATAATTTTATTTTACTAAAATTAATTATTAATAATTTGTTTAAAAAAATAAATTTTCTTGTAACACATCCATGGTTTTACTATGCACAAGATGCAATCACTCAGCTGCTGAAGTTATCAATAAATTTGTTAATTAAGTGAATCATGAGAGAGAGACTGATTTGTTAATCAATTCATGATTTGGTAAATTAATCTTTGATTACAATCTTTCATGATTCATTTAATCAATATTCCTACGCTCTCATCTGTGCATCATATTTTCAAACCAATGCCCATGATCGTTAGAGCTCGCATCAACAATTGATTGAATGAATTTAGTGAGAACTTCCTAGCAAATAAGGATCAAAATCTAGCACTCCTCTCATGATATTATAAGACTGCGTGTCTCGTGCGTTGACCAAGCAGTCCAATTCAAGCTCCTGTTCTCATTCTTCCATCCAAATTTCACACTTAACAAAAATGTTAGGCAAATATTGTTCATCTGTGATGCATGGCAACCTGCAGTACTTCAAGGAGACAGGAAAGTGTTTTTTCTATCAGAAGTTATTCCAACTTCCAGGTCTCAATCCGCCTCGACCCACTGAGAACTCTTGCACCATTGTCCAAAAATTTATATATCGATAAATTTCTCTTTATTAAGCCTTGTAGATCTTCATTCCTCTTCAACATTTGCCATGACGCATTTAGGAGTTATGACTCAATCCGTCCCGCTTCATGTTCGATTTAGGTCCCCAAAAAAAGTCCCAACATCCATCTCCGTTCAGACAGATTGGGTTTAATGTATTTTACTAAAGTATCAAGTTTCTCAAGACTGGTTAAAACTAAAAAGAAAAGAAAAAACGTAATTGTAGATTGGACTAGCTAATTGCACCCAAAAGATATTGCACAAGAAAATCAATAACAATAACAAAATTTAGACTGTACCAACAATTAGTTCTTTATGATTTTAGTTGAGACCTGCATTTAAGTATCTTTCAAAACAAATATGATGATTTCCTTTACACACATGAGAAGCGGGAGCTAACCCATGGATAAAGAGAGACTGCATTTGATATGCGGCGATCTCATCAACAACTGCTTTTCGTTTATTCCCATCTTTTGTTTTTGTTCTTTCCCCTACGTTTTTAAAATGGACCCATAACCACGAAGGAGACAGAATCGAAGCTTTCCCGGTCTTTTTAAAATTTTATATGGTCTGGAGGAGTGAAAAGAATCAAGTCCATATTAACTTCCAAATCATGCGATGACATTATCCCGAGCTCATGCATGCTTGTAAAGGACCGAGTGATACAAAGATCTCAGCCCAACTTGAGCCTAAACTCAAATGGAAATTCTCTTACCGTGAAGACCCGACCAACATCAGCTCAAATGAAGCCCACATGATTCCGTTCTGTTGTTTTTCCAATGCAATAATATAACAGAAAGTTTATTTTATATGTATATATATGTATATATATATATATTTTAAAATAGTCTCTTAAATATTGGGTCGTCAAATACACAGACAAGCTAGTTCCAAGGCCACCTGAATTACACATGACGCTGAGAGGCTTCAACACCATGCTTCCTTCGTAGGTCCTCAACAGATATTGCTGCCACTTTCCCAATTAGGTTTCCATTTCAATCTCTGGTTTTACCATGTAAAGGATGCAACCCCTGGCACCCGAAGCTAATAATTTTGAAGTTGGCTTTGCTGATGCTATGGATACTTCATCCGCTAAACTTCCCCTTCGTGGTGAAGGCAATGGCTAAACCTCCAACCCCAATAATTGCAAGCATTCTAAACACGTTTGTCGTCCTCAGGAAAGTCCATATCCATCGAGATATAAAACGGGTTCCACAAGTTGCTTGGAATTTTTTCATAGAAAAACCCTACACGACCATGCAGATTTTCAGTCCAAAACAAGAGTACCACCATGTACAAGCACAAATTTTCACCACAGAAACCATGTTGTGGATTTTGCAAGTCATTATCAAATGGTAACTAAATTCTAGCTGATGATGATGTTCATGATATTTACATCTAAAAATTGATTACTCATTGACCACCTATGATAAAGTGATCAATAACATTACATCAACCAAGACTTGATTAATAGCATACATCTGAAAACGAGATACCACAGCAAGAAACCACCTAAAAATTAGCCGCTATAGCTGGAGATAACTGCTAATCCACAATATAAGAAGAGGAAGAAGGTTTTATTCAGAGTCTCACACTCTACATATATTGACATTTGACCAACCCTACATAGACAAGCAAGTTGCGCCTCTCATATGTATCATGATGAGCATCCAGTAGATTTGGCATCCCTAACCTAAGTCCAAAGTTCTTCAATGTTAAGTCCCATTCCACCTTGAAGAAGATTGATTAAACACCGAGAGGATTTTGTATACTTGGTCTTTATCGATATCCAGTTCTCCAGTGTGATGAACATTCCACCCTAAAGAATATACGTCGTGTACCCAATTGCTTGCACAAAATCAACCTTCATTGGATCGTTTATACACCTGTGAATTATTACACCCTCATTTGCTTTCTTTTTTAGCAATATTATTGTCCCATAAGAAATTTTGTCCTTTTATTAAGACACACCAAATCCTCACTCCTAATAGACCTAATTGATCTGGCATGCCAGTAACTCCATTAACCACTAGAATAGTTTCCTAAGAAATATTGTTGGCACACCCAATAGACGTAACAGGATAAAATGCCAAAGAAAAGTGCAAGTGAAACTTTCCATAGAATTGATCACAAGGAAAATGTTGAAACCAGCATCAATGAGCATGAAAATCATCCTAAGATGAATTTCTATTGTTGGAGAAAAATAGCAACAAAAAAATTTCTGATGCTCATGAAGAAGCCTTTTCTATTTTGCAAGACTTCGGAGCTAGCCAAAACTTCTCAAAAAGCCACCAAAGGTGTTGCATATAACGCTAAAATTAGAAACCAGAGTGACTAATGTAATCATAATGAGATTTCTTTTTGCACAATTGGTCATATAGTGGCTCATGCAATATGGTCACACTTACCATCCTAAATAGTCGGGGATGCCGTATGATCATAGTTATTAAACACTATCAAAAAAAGATCAAATGCTGCTAAATGATCTATTCATCATAGCAAAAATAAGAGATAAATGTGACTTGGCTTAAAAAGGCCAACCAATTAATAGCAAAACTTCTTGAGGGATATCATTTGAATCGTCTCAGAAAAGTCGATCAACCAAAAGCAAGAATACTTGATCGAATTGGTTTGGAAAGACTAATTGACCAGAGATAAGGATGCATAAGACATATGATCCAAATTGACTGAAAAAGGCCATGTGGTCAAAAATGAACAACCTAAAATGAAAATCTAATCAAAGAAAATCAATGGCTTGAAATTTATATCAATTGATAAAAATGATCATAATTGATCACCTACATTAAATCATGGTCTCACTAATTTCTACTTGCATCAAATATTATGGGTGCATGCATGAAAAAGAGTAGATGACTAATTATGGTCAATCTTTCAAAAATTAATTATCATTAACTATAAAAAAAACTTAAATTGACCAATAACATGATTGATAAGAATTATCATAATCAAGGTTGACATGTTCGAAATTTTATCTATTATCACGGACGATAAATATGACCAGCTTGCTGAAAATTTTGGTATGGACAGCCCTCTCAAACCATAACCATTGTCGAAGCATAACCAAGTTGCTCAAAATTTTGGCCATTATCATGGTGGATAAATACAACAAACCTGTTCAAATTATTACTTATGTCATGGCCAATAGGCATGATTTATGGGCTATCTATTATGGAAAATATGTTTGATTGATCGATCATGATGATAGCCTATTATTATGATCAATTTAGCATTTCTTATAGTTGGTCGATAGGTGATAGTTTGTGCTTATCCAGCTCAACAAAAATATTCATTTTCAATGAGCAATGGAGCAATGCTTACACTCAAAAAGTAATTACTCATCAACCAAATATAACAAAGCAATTAATAACATCACATCAACCAAGATTTAATTAATAATTTTATAAAGAGATCATAATTGGCCTTTGTCACCTATACAAAAGGCCATATTTAGGTAGTTGATCAGTGAAATTGACTTATTAAGAAGAGATTCAAATAACAGGGAATCATTCATGGAACTTACCACTAGCAACTACCAAAGAGGAAGCAACCAAGACAAGAAACAACACAAAAGATGATAGTTATTACTGGAAATGACTACTAATCTGCAACGTAAGAAGAGGAAAATGCTTCCTTAGCAATCCCTCGCACTCTACACATACGGGCAATTAACTACCCCAACATGGAGAAGACTTATACACCTCTCCTATATACCACGACACGCATTGAGAGGATTCTACACACTTGATTTTGATTCAAAGTTTTCCAACATTATGTCCTAAAAAGATTGCTTAAGCATCCAAAGGATTCTATTTCTTTGGCCCTTATCAAAATATTTAGTTCTCCGGTGACGACCATTCCATTTTGAAGAATATTTGTCATACTTTCTTTCCATATAATCAATCTTCATTGGATAATTGCTCAACCTGTGGGCTAGTACTCCCTTATTTGCTTCCTCTCTTTGCAATATTCTCAATGTATTAGAAATTTTAAGTCCTTTTATTAAGGTAAACCCACCCTTCTCTCCTAATCGACCTAATTCTATTGTTTAACTCCATCAACCACTATAATAGTTTTTCAAAAAACACAGCGATTAACATTTAGACATATCATCAAACTCTCATTGACTTTAAGCAAAATGATACTACTACGACAGTAAATTTATCTTTCACATAAGTAGCAAAAAGTTTTTCTTTTTTGAAGGAAGCAATGTGCAACATGCTTCTAAAAACATCACCCCAGATGCATTTATCTCATGCTACTTTTATCTAAGTATCCAAGCATTTCTTGATAAGGATTGCAAAAGGTAATGACTTCTTTTTAACCCAATCTGTGATGAAATAAAACACCAAGAACCTAGCTGAATATAGATCATCAAGGGGGAAAAAGCTAGGCTTCACAAAATTTTAATCTTCCATGTTACTGATGCCCAAGTTGGAAAGGAATGAACCATAACTTTGATTGAACTCCTCTAGTGAGAAACCCTGCATGCTCCAAAACAAGTTGAATTTATATGAAGAATGCAATAAAACATGTTTAAACATTAGAATTCAATATCAACTACCTATAATGTAACAACAACCTGATACATAATTGAAGCATCAAATATTAAGTATGGTAATGTTTCTTTTACCATCAAAAATTATGACTTAAAGCATTTCCAGTACCTGATATTTAAAAAAACTAGCAGTCTCATTTCACCAAACACATTTCATGCCTCTGTATATTTATCAATGTGGTAGCATTATCATATTACTAAATTATCATAAATTTAACAATTAATGTTAAAAACAATTCAAAGAATGTTGTCAAAAGGAAAACTAAAGGAAAATGTTCATTCTCATCTGTTTCGCTTTTATCAAAAATGTAGAGGTTCGATTATAAAACTCAAGACAAGCACTAAAATGACACCTGCACTTTTGTAAATGTTTACATGCTCTTCTTTTAGAAGGCGCATGCATGTGTATGCAGCTTGCTAGTCAACTTTACTAAGATTTTAAGTTTCTAAAAGTCAGGTCTCTCAAATGCATTTGAGTTCATTTATAAAGAACCATTGTGACCATGCATTTCAACCAGCCATGCCTGGACCAGACCAATGAGCTGACAAGCTTAATTCAGGACTTCGTAGCATGGAGGTCAATGTATTTATGTCCACCAAGCCAGCAAGAGCTGATGCACATCGTCATGCATTGATGGCATGAACAGATGCAATTATGAGATTTCATTGACCAATTTTCTTTGAAAAAGCAATTTCTAATTTAAGCTTTGCTTTCTAGATGCTATTTTGTCGCTTTATAGTTGCTAATATGATGACTGGATGTGTTTTCAATTATCTTATAATAAGAACAATGCATATTCAAGAGTATAACTAGGACATGACAACCAAAGATGAAGCATATATGTTTACAAAATGCCAGATCATCATAACATAAATTAGTAATATATAAAAAAAACTGTGTTTACTATTTTTTTGATGGATGTCAATTAATGCATCTCGATACTTTATATGGTACATGTCAATTAATGCATCCCGATAGATGCATGCTCGATGCGCTGTAATTCAAATATACAGAGCAGGATTATTGACATGTACCATATAAAGTATAGAGAGCAGGATTATTTGATATTAATGCTCTATCAGCAGTTAAACATCCACGGACATTCAAATATACAGAGCAGGATCAATCAAAAACACATATCCTAATTTCCCTGGCAACAGAAAATGAATGATTAAAGAAAATTTATATAATTATTTCACCAGTGATGTGGCTTATCTTTCAGTGCCTACAGAGAGGATGCTATATGTGGACAAAAGGTCAGCATAAACATTAATATTATATTACCTTTGGTAGCTTCTGTTGGTGGGCTAGATGATCCACATGAAGTCTCACATTCGAAGAAGCTGGGAGCCACAATTTTATGTCCAGACCAGGATATGACTGGGCAATTATATCAAATAAAGTTTCTGCCCCACTTTCAATAGCTTTTAAAATGGATAATTCACGGTCTCTGCGATGCCTGCAAATTTTATTATCATTACTTTTGGGAAATGGTCATCATGTGATCATAATTGTAATAGTTAACCAAATTGAGATCATGATGCATGGTATACTTGAACCCACAACTTGGTACAAGTCACTTGTGAAAAAGTTTGGTCAGAAATGATTTCTCAGACTTTGATGAAATCAATATTTTAGCCTCTCTGTTTCAAAATATTCACATAAATTTTAGCAACCATGCATCAACTTTTAAATAAAACAACTGCAGAAAAGCATCCAACTAACAGTAACATCATGCACTGTTTTGTTTATGATCAAAAAGAATATTTCATTTTTACCAAAAAAAGAAAAACTCATTGGTTTTCAAGTTGATAAGCAATCTATAGAGAAGCAACATGGCCATAACAACAGAAGCGCACAAATTTTATTTGCAGTATATACTGTCATAGTCTGTCACATGGTTTCAAATCCGATAAACATTCTGCAGGATGCCGAGATAAGTTACCATTACAAGTATTAGGATGCGGCTATCTCACCATGGTCCCAGCATTTCAATCAACATATCCTGAGACATCCCGTCTCAAGTGTTGGGAAAGGGTTGGACGACAATGTGCCCATTCCATTAAAAAACTGGGATGACCCATCCCACAGTATTTAAAACCTTTATCTATCATTTATCCTCTACTACTATTTGACACATCTAATTTTATCCTGCATGAGATATTATTAAACAAATATGACCCATTATTTAAACAAAATCTTCAGAAATGTTTCAAAAAGAAATTTAACAGGATTTAAAGGGGATCAATGTATATCATACTTGAGATATCCACAGAGCATTTGCTTTGGCCAGAGGTTAATTCTACCATGCATGGGAATTAAAACATGTGGTGACAGATCCAAGAACTTGTATGTTGTCTGGAAGTACTCCTGCATATCCCAAAACGAAAAAAAAAAAAAACTTCCTTAAAAATTGCAAGC
Source organism: Metroxylon sagu (assembly GCA_017589505.3). Taxonomy (NCBI): domain Eukaryota; kingdom Viridiplantae; phylum Streptophyta; class Magnoliopsida; order Arecales; family Arecaceae; genus Metroxylon; species Metroxylon sagu. The sequence continues at coordinate 138,813 of JACVBY030000397.1, read as the reverse complement.
TTTAGATGACTGATCCTACTGACAGAACAATATAGTCAATGTTTTCTTCAGCTAAAATAAATTCAGTCATCAAAATCAATAAATAAATAAATCACAAAAAGATTAGGGCTGAGTAAATATTAATTTTTTTAAATAAACGATCTAATTATTTCAATGCCTTCAAAATCAAAATGGAATCAGTATTTTAGGCTCTCTCTGCTTGCCAATCACATTCCAGATGTACACTGCACAGCCCTTAGAGCATGCATAAGCACATCATATCTTTATGAAACAGGCACAGTATACTTGTGCATCACATAGTTGATTACCATAAGTCAAAGGCATTATTTACTGCAAGTGCAGGTAAATGCTTCATTAACTGATTACTGCAATTGTTCAATCCATCAAATAGTTGCTGTAAATACCACCATACTCACAACAAAGTTTGGAGACCCTATACGCATTGTTGTTTCAGCTGGTCACCTGCTTGCATAACACATCCAGTTTTCTAGGGCTCCTGTGCAGCTAATCAGATGCCTGCTAGGAGGCTAGGCCACATATAAGGACCATTAGGCCCCTACCTGGGTTGGTTAGGGGTCTGCCACAGACCAGGATGATATCTTTTGGAATAATTGAGGCGAACTATTTGTTAGCAAAATCCCAATCTATACAAAGAATTTAATCATCAAATATTGCATTTTATACTGTTGGTTCATAATTATCAAATAAGTCTCTGAATGAAAAATGGCAAATTTTAAACAAGCACTATAATGATAGTGAAAGGGAAAATAAACTAGCACAAGAATCTGGTAAGCGACTGAAGTGTTATGAATGAGCATAATTTTTGTGTTTCATCTCATTGGCCATTTGGAAATCTCAAAGGCAGTAAACATTCCTGCATGTTTTTGAATTTTTTAACAATTTATAGTCTTAGTCAGGATGCTAGACACCAGTGAGTTCAATTTCTTCTGTCACACGTAAAAGAAAATGTTGAAAATATAAAAGCAAGCATTGAGGAGCTGGTATGTATAGGTTGTATCATAGACACAAACCATGCTGACTACATATGGACACTGTATAACAGCATGTACCAACATGTCATGTCCATTGACTTGTATCATCAGCTCGTGCCCCCGCTCTCCCTGCAATTTTGACTTACTTTGGCTGATTTTAAATGTAGTGTCCTTCTAAGGTTTGACATTAGAAGGGAGAAATCAAGCACATAATATATTCAAGACACAAAATCATGGTTCGACATCAAAATAAAAAAGGTGAAGAAACACCCATCTTTAATGAGGAGAAATCAAGCATTTATTAGTTCATGCATCTTCATTTCAACGAAATTTAATGTGGCAATCTATTACTTCAATAAATGTCTAGTTATATATGTATCTCACCAATTCATAATCACATCAGTATTCTAACAGAAATGTGCATCTATTATTGTGCATGTATTTTTAATGTGATTATAAAATAGAAAGGGGAATCCAAATGAAAAACAAGAATAAAATGAACATACATGAATGTCAATAAAAAATTATCTAAATAGTTGGTGCCCTTGTTTCCTCAGAAACTATTCTAGTAGTTGATAGAGTCACCAGCATGCCAGATCAATCAAGTCAATTAGTAGAATTAGGTTGATCAGGGGACAGGATTTGGTTTGCCTTAGTAGAAGGATTTAAAATTTCTGATATGATGAGAATATTGCAAAGAAATAAAGCAAATAATGGAGATATAACTCAAATAGAGAAACCATCCAGTGAAGGTTGACTACATAAAAGGAAAGTAATTGGGTATAAGATAGATATTCCCTAGGGTGGAATGGGGAACTGGATATGGTGATAAGGTCCAAGAATGCAGAATCATCTCGATGCCCAGTCAATCTTCTCCAAGATGGAATAAGATTTCATGTTGGTGAAAATTTAAACCAAGATCAGGCATGCAGAATCCTCTTGAAGCACATCATGGTACATAGGAGAAACGTACAAGTCTTGTTAATGTTAGGATAGTCAAATATCTATGCATGTAAAGTGTGAGAATGCGAATGAAACCTTCTTCCTCTCCTTGTATTGCAAATTATTATTTATTTCAGGCAATAACTACTATTTTTAGGTGGCTTCTTATCCTGGTAACTCTCTTCTTGGTGGTTGTCAGTGGTTTGCTTGCTGAAATAACTTCCTATTATCCTAATAACTCTTCTTAGACAGTTAATTCCAGAATCCAAGAGGATCTTCTGAGCCATCGTGGACCAATAATGACCATTTTGAGTAGGTCTAAACAAACTCCAAAAGCAAAATCTGTCATGTCCTAATCTTAGTTGAGAATCAAAACTTCAAGAAGTCATAGCTTTTAATCCAGAAAGAATTTGGTCATAGGACTGGCAACGAAGGTGAGGTAAGAATCAAAATCTGAACCATGGTATGTACCAATCAGATTAGGTGGTATCCGAACCTAAGATCCTCTTCCTGTGGAGCCCTAATGCATAGTTCAAATCCCCATGCAATATAAGCAAAATGGAGAAAATTTTAGTGCTTGAAGTAGATTGAAGGACAAAGGCAAGGATAGCTGTTGCTTCTATCTCAACAAATGATGCAAAGGGATGCCTCACTTATCCAGCAGGGAAGATTGCCCACCTTACAAAGTGTAGGCCTCAACCAACTCCCTTTCGCTTTAATAACTACAACTCCAATCACAAAAATATCTCCAATATATAAGGATGAAGAAAAATGCTAAAAGAGGTGGATATCTCACTGCAGAGAATGATTTGAAATCAGAAAATTAAAAAGTTCAAGGGATAGAAAAGCAGTCATTTTCCAAGATCTAGTTCTAACTTAGCAAGAGCTAAATTTTCCAAAAGGAGGAGCTTTCATCTAGTAGGACCATCTAACCCATCTTGGACCAATCATGCCACTTTAAATAGGTTTGAACAAGCTTCATGAGTAAAATCAGCCATATCAAAGACATAATCGACTATCAAAAACTTCAAGAAGCTATAACTTCTAATTCAGAAAGAATTTAGTCATATGACTGCATATTAAGTTAATATATGAGTCAAAATCTAACTTTCATCTAAATTTAAAAAATTTAAAATATTTTTATAATTTGTATCCTCTTTTAATTAGAAACAAAATCCAACTAGATTTAGGCCAAGCTTCCAGTAGCATAAAAAGAAAGAAGTTTCTACCATTTTCTAATGAAACAAGGAATCAAACTTGAATAAAGAGAGAGCCTCCATGAAACTTGCAACATCTTATTTTTCTAGTCAAAAAAAGGATCTAACTCAAAATGTTGATAGACCATGATAATAGCTATAGTTTTAAGCAAATCAACCATACTTATCAATCATGATAATGATCAAAATTTTAAAAAAAGCCTATCATGCCTATCGACCATGATAATGGTCAAAATTTTGAGTAGGTTGACCATATTCAACATTATTGGTCAATTTAAGGTTTTTCTTATGGTCAACAATGATTAATTTTTGAAAGATTGACCACCATTACCCATATACTCTTCATTTTTCTAGTTCATCTGCCACTTAATATCTAAATAGAAATTAGTGAAACCATGATTTAGTATAGGTAGCCGATTATGATCACTATTATATAAATTTCAGCCCATTGGCTTTCTTCCATTAGCATAGCTCTATTGGTCGTTTTTAATAATTTGATCAATTTCAACCAATTCAAACTATACTTCTTGTGCAGCCTTCTCTTAGGTTGATTGGCCTTTCCAAACTAATATAATCGATGCCCCTCAAATATTTTTACTTCTAATCTGTCACCATTTTCAAGCTAATTCAAATGATATGCCCCTAGTAAATTTGCTATAAATTGAACAAACTTTTCAAGACAAGCTACAAATTGCCCCTCGAGTATTTGTGCCATGATGAATAGCTCTTTTAGAATTATTTGATCTTTTTGTGATGGAGTTTAATAACTGTGATCGCATGAAGTTCCTTACTATCAATGATAGCCTATAAGTATGACTACATCACACGAGCCACTATTTGGCTGATTTCACAAATGAAATCTCACTAAGTGATGCATTAGCCACTCCACAGCCTCCAATTTCAGTGTTATGTGATATTCTTTTGGCCAATTTGTGGCTTGTTAAGAAGTTTTCAACTACTTATTAGCCTCCAAAACAGGTCAAGGCTTCTTTATGAACATAAGAAGTTTCGTCCTCACCGATTTTCTTAACAGAAATTCATTCTGCTTAGGATGATTTTCATGCTTATTGGTTACGGTTTCAACATTTTTCACACAATCATTCCATTGGAAAGTTTCACCTTAGCTTGCTACTATATTGCTCTTCTTTAGCATTCTATCCTAGGCCCCACCTAGTGTGCCAAACAGAAGTGTCTTGGAAGACTATTCTAGTGGTTGATGGAGTCACTAGCATGTCAGATCAATGAAGTCAATCAGTAGAATTAGGTCAATCAGGAGACATGATTCAATTTGCCCTAGTAAAAAGATATAAAATTTCTAGTAGATGAGACATTACAAAGAAAGAAAGTAAATAAGAAAGTAATAACTCATAGGTAGAGAAACTATCCAATGAAGATTGATTATATGAAAAGAAAGCAACTAGGTACAAGACAAATATTCACCATGGTAGAATGGTCATTGCGCCAAATAACTAGATAGGACCAATGACGCAGAATCCTCCAAATACTCATTCAATCTTCTCCAAGATGGAATGAAACTTGACATTTGAAAAGTTTAAAACAGGGTTGGCGATGCAAAATCCTCTCAACGCTTATCATGGTATATAGGAGATGCATAGAAGTCTTGTCTGTGTTGGGGTAGTCAAATGTCCATGTGTGTAAAGTGAGAGAGATTACCAAAGAAGCCTTCTTCCTCTTCTTATATTGCAGATTAATAGTTATTTCTAGTAATAATTACCATCTTTTAGATAGATCTTTGTCTTGACATAATTACCATCTTTTAGATAGTTTTTTGTCTTGATAACTCTTCCTAGTGGATGCCAATAATCACATGCATGAATAACTACCAATTATCCTAGTAACTCTCTTAGGTGGTTAATTCTAGTTATCAACTACTCAAATATGGTCTCTTGTATCAGTGACAAGTGGCCAACCATGATCTCTCCAAGTGCCAGGATGTGAGTTTTTAATTAAATCTCAATCCATGTAATGTTATTGACTATCAAGGTTTTAGGTCCAATGAAACATTCCGTGGGACACCGGAATGAATTGTTGTCCTAGGTATCAGGACTGGACCATCCCACCAACGTCCCAATCAGTGCGTCTTGAGATACCCTCTATCCCAAGTGCCAAGATGAGACAAGACGGCGATGCATCCCATTCCACAGAAAAAACGAGGACAACCTATCCTATGAGATTTAAAACCTTGTTGACTACTTTGTTATGCTTGATTGATGATTAATTTTTGGGTATCAGTCTTGTATGTTCATTCGAACATCTCATAATATGTTATTTACTTATTTATATGATTTATTAACTTTGTATGGTAGATTAATGATTTTTTTTCTCTTCTATGACACAGGAACATGGTTGTTTCACATTAATCAGTAAAATGAATGTTTCAAAATTACAAATGAAAGTGCCTAGGAATGTGTAACTTAATGTAGTTTCTGATTCTGTAATTTGTGTTTGGTAATATGATGAATTTTAAGTGAATTTTTCTTTATAGAGCCTAAACATAAGTTCAAAGCAAAATTTACATTGTAATTTACTTTAAATAATGCAATGAACAAGTTAAGAAGCAAACAGCCTATAGGCATTTGGTAATTCATGATGCTAGATAATATTGATCACTTGGAAAATTGCGATCCCTTATACAAAACAGATCTGAAAACTTAAAAGTTAAAGGTCTGTTTTTTTTTTGAAGAAGTATCCTGTACCCATGTGCAACCAACCCATGTCATCCCCTTGCATTGCATGCCAATGATCCAATCTTGCCAAGGGTCACCATAAAAAACAAAATGGCATATGTACCTTGATGACCATGGCTGGCATAGGTACAGCACACAAAAACTTAATCCTTGCATAAGCATGTGGTAATGCAATTTTAGGAAGGTCACAAGAAGAGGAACCAAACAAACAAGGCAACAACAATTAAGTGAAACTATGACAAATCTTGCATGAATACCATGTTTCTATATTGTATCTAGATATAAAAACTTATGTTTTGTTATCAGAAACATTTCTTAGTTGTAGTATAAGAGAAAAACATTACCTTCATGTTTCCACCAGAATTAACATCCAGAACAGCACTCCCTTGACTGGGAAAAATGCATAATTGCTGGTTAAGAAACTTATGGCAAAAGATAACATAGAAATAGAAATTAATCATCATTCAAGACCAAAAAAAAAGGATTGCAAATATAATATTATTTTTTTCTATATAGATATCAAATACAGAATCTTCTAAATTTACTAAAAAATCAAAATCACAAGCATGAATATATCAGCAACACAAGTTGGTTCTCTATAGCATTTTAAGAAAAACAAATCATTTAGGGCTTGTTTGGCAAAATCTTGCTTGATCAGGCACAATCGGCAAAGAGAGGAAAAAGGCATGTGGGAGGGAGCAAGGGAGGAGTGGGAGAAGATAAAGGGAGAGCACAGGGGGTCGTGGACCCAATCCTGCCAGGATTTCAACAAACAAGCCCTTAAAAGTTTTGGCAAGTCAGTTTTCTAAGATATTGATACACCTTTAACCAATAATAAGAATACAAAATTCTATAGTTTTTAAATTAATCTATCAAAAATAACCTTTTGAGCTTGAAAAAATGGAAATGGCATATGTCTAGAACACTTCAATAAAATGCTAGATTTTGCATATCGCTTTAACTTCAGCTGTTATGTTGTGAATTTAGATGGCTAGTTGGAAGCACATATTTCATACATACCATCCTTTCTAGCTGCATCATAATGTTTATTTCATGCATCTGGATGGATAAAATGTAGGTGTACGAGGTGTTCCTTGATTCAAGCTGACTGTTGCATTTGCCATTATTCCACTTTTGTTGCTAAATCAGTCCCTTGATGATCTTTTCCCAGGACATGATAGAGGAAGTAAGAATGTTTGTGGAGTCCTGAGGGAGTGCACCAGAGATGATGGCCATGATATAATGCTATGATGGCCAATCTAACATCATGACTAGTAGGGGTTTTCAAAATGGCAACCATTCAAAGGAAGATGGGTAAAGAATTGGAAATGATCATCCTTGTTCCAGCAAAGGAGCAAATGATCCCCTTGCTTGGAATCCTAGGCAAAGAAAGCCCCCCCCCCCTGATGGTGTTGTGAGTACCAATTTTGAAAAGCATGCACCATACAATATGAAAAATAAAGTAATAAAATATATATTCGACAAATGTTTTCATATGTATATCACATGTTTCTAAGTAAGAAACAAGCTTAAACCCTGTTAGTCAGATTTCTTGTAATTTTATCTGTAGCATGATGCTTCCTCCTAATCCCTTTATGTCTCATCATCCATTGATCAGGAAGCGTAATAGTAGAGTTTCTAGTTTTAAGAAATTAAGGATTGTATAGGAAGCTATGGATTGTTTTAATTCCTGTACTACTTTATCTGTTAAGGTCTGCAATTCATTTGTGGTGGTATGCCTAATTCAACCATATCCATCTTCCAATGAAACAACCATTTCATGGATCATAAAGTGATTACAATCTTATTTGCATCTTGGATTGTGCCTTGCTGATATCATAATTTCCATGCAATTAAACTGAAAGACTGATCCAACTCCTTTAGACATATTTTACTGTACTGGGTTTTTCTTCTCAGCCTCCTAGCATGGTCAGCTTTACTACAAGTACAAAATCTGTCTCTTACTCAGTTTTTCAATGGTAGATCTCCCTCCTAGACCTCGTCCGAAACTTCTCAAGGCCAAGTCTAGTGATCCTCATAGATCACTAAGATCATTGAAGTAGACATATAAAGAATCTAAATAACATAAAATATCTTATATTTTCACTGAAACGCCAAAACTTCTGAGATCATCAAAACTATTGAAAACAAGAGTCCATAGGTCTAGCAAAAACCAAAGCCAAACTTACGTTTTCAAATGCAATGTAATCTATAATAGTACTTTAATTTATAATATCTCTGTTGATAAGTATTTATGATAAACTGTTACACTAACTCTGCTGTAACAAAAGCATAAGACCTACATAACCTTTATAAGCGAACTGCTATAAACATGCACCATTGATGGCATCATCATATTGGCAATCAATTAAAGGTCACTCAACAGGATACCAACCATTGAATACCATTATGAAATCCATTCAAGTCCACAAAATATTAGTGCTCATATCCTTAAATTACACATCATGTGCTTTTGTACCTTCAATGTGAAGTTTCATCTAGAAAGGCTACTTTCATAATTTGCATTATACCAAGTAATATAACTAAAAACAATCTCCATTACTATTTACATAATATTAAAAGTTCTTAGCACTACACATGTTTGTTACATAGCAACACGTATAATTGGACATCTCGTAATAGCCTTTCTTTGGACTATCTGCTTTGACCATCCTTCTCATTTGTGTTTGGTTGAAAATATAAAAACATCCTTCATATCTTGGATTAAAGTTCTTACCCTACACAATGATCACCTACAACAAGCGTGTTTGTACTAACATGGAGCAGAGCAAGATGCCCATCTGTATGACCCTGAATAAGACACATATTGCCATGTAAGTATTAAGAAAAAATAACGTCATTGAAATGCATGCTCATGGTTAGATTACATAAGGCTGTTATAGCAGAAAATGTTGAGCATCAAAAGAGAAAGATCATGGGATGTGCATAATGATTATTTGAACGATTCTATTAAAAAAATGGATTGGACAAATTACAAAATTATCCAAAAAAAATTACTGCTGTATATACCTCAATTTTTTTTTTTTTTTTTTGCACACGGTTGGTGGTTTAAGTTGCTAATCTAGAGTTGCCAGGTAAATACTCTTTCAAACCCTAGATTGATCTTGAGGAGCATTGCTAAGGGGTAGCATGACTTCAGAATGCAAAACCAGCAAAATATGTTATTTTCTTCCCAACCAACTAGTCAATTAGATTTGTTGGCAAGAACTCTTGCTAAGAGTAACACCATACAAGAATCAAACACCAAATTATAAAGGCTCATTAAGGTTGAAAGCCCACGGTAAAAAAATCGACAGATCATAGTTTGATTCATAAAGGCAATCCCACATCACATTGTTAATGTAGAAAAGTGTGTTCAATTAAGCAAATGAAAATTAATATGAATATTTGAGGAACAGAAGTTCTTTTAGGCATGTCAATATGCTCAAATCCTCATGAAGATGGTGACAACAAGGTTGTCGAATAATTCAAGTGACCCTAGGCAATGGATCTACCCTATCTGTCCTCAAGTAAAACACCTAAGCAACCTAATTAGCACAAAAGTTAATCATATTCTGGCTAATCAACATTATTAATATGATCCAATTGCATATTCATTTTAATATACTAACATTTAAAGTTGCATCAAGAAATGCATGGTGAATGTTTCGTATGAGCATCATTCACAATTATGGACACTTTGAGAGACTGTAATTTGAAAGGAGAAAAAAAAATACCATACTAAAATGAAAATCTAAATGGATATATGTATGCGTGTCAGTGTGTGTATGTGTAAGTAGTGGCGTATTTTGTGTTTGTTGTAAGTCAAATGGTGGAGAATCTTAAGCCTCCTTGGTTATCCAACTTAGTGGGAGTTTGGGCTCAGGTGAAGGGTTTTGAATGGAATAGCACATGGAGTTGTTAATATTTTTTCTTAAAATCCTTTTACTTTCATGCAGTGCAATCTGATATTTAACTGGGTACATTCTAATGTTTTTCAGGAAAGGGCAGCTCCTGTTGCATTGTCAATTCCCTTCTCCCAAGTGCCTGACACTCTAGGACGGGAGCCCATTCCAACATTCTCATGCTAGCATACATGAGTCATATTTTAGAAAAGGTTAATTAGAAATTATATTATTTGGACAAAATATGTGCACATATCCATTTAGTTACAAAGAGTGGCTGCTTGTAAAAAAGAGAGACACCTAGTCAAGTGCTTAATAACCTGGGCCATGGTACCCATCATGACCATTACATATAAATCATCTAAGCATTCTAATGTACATTCATCACCCAAGCACCCAAATGAACACTTATGATATCACTAGATAACAACAATGATTTTGATGCGATTACTAGAGGTGTTGACATTGATCTCAATGTGTTTAATAAGGTGTTCTATGCGTGCTCAAGGTTTTAAGTCCCAGCAAGATGGGGGAGCATCCTATAGGCAGGACACCAAAGCCCAAACATGTAGAGAAAGAAGAATTAAGATAAAAGAAAGAAAAAGGAAAGAAAGAAGGAGAAAAAGGAAGGAAAGAAGGAGAAAAAGGAAGGAAAAAAAGAATGAAGCAAAAAAGGAAGGTAACAAGGAAGAAGGAAAATAAAGAAGAAAGAAAGAAAGAAAGAAAAAAGAAATAAATAAAGTAAGAAAGAAATAAAGGAAATGAGAGAAAGCCAAGGGTATCTACTAAAAAGATCTATCAAGATGGTCATTAGGACAAGGTGGTACAATGAGGCATCCCATTCCACGAAGAAACCAGAACACTCTCATCCCATAGGATTCAAAACCTTAGCTGTGCTCATCACCTCTACTAACTAGGAATACAAGTGAAGCAAGAAGGGGAAAGAGATGCCAATTTAACAATCATCAGAAGCATTTGGGTTCAAAGCCTACAAAAGACATCATCAAGGTACAGATGCTATAAGCAATGGGCTTTAAATGATTCATATAGGGAGCATAAAAGACAATTGTTTGCAAGCAGGGGGTTTTCCTGCAACTTTTGTCATCATATCAGCATGTGCAGACTTTTTTTTTTTCGACTGTGATCAGCATGTGCAGACTTGCAGATTTGGTAACGTCTCTTGTGTCACAAGAGACCCGGGTTTGATCCTATGCTCACTAGTATTCAGGTGGGCTTCCACCTGTACTAGCATTCAAGAAAAAACTTTATCAAACATCACCAAGGTTTTCATTCAGATGCATCTAATTATTGTCCTCCATATGGTTTTTATCATCCCATGCAGTGAATGATCAGAATCAGGTCCAGTAGAATGCATGCACAATTTGCACAGGTCAACCACATCAGAACCTATGGTCAAAAATAGTTTTGTACATGGGGCAAACCCACTACAGTTAACCCTACCCATCATATCAACCATGTCTTTTCCCAACAGATCCGATAATATCACTGCCTGTGGCAGTGGTCTGTGTCCATCACAACACTATAATGCACATGGACTATGTAAGCGAATATGGCATGAATACTACTTCGCTACATGAGCTTCTAAATAATATTGACATTTGGCAGCACATTTATAATGCAACATTTATCAGATACAGCATGTTGATGCTGTCTAATCCTTATCACATCCAGCATAGACCTAAGCAGCAGGATCCTAATTTCCAGTTGCGCCAATTTGATAGTGCATTATTTCTATATTTGCTATTTCTTACATGTAATATGTAGTACAAAAGCCGGTTATATACTACTATCAGTCAATGACTGCAGTTTCCTATAGATCTTATACCAAAGCTCAAGCTTGTTTTCTTTCTCCATGCTTGTTTGATCTTATCTAGTGTCATATCGTTTTATCTTGCAAAATTGAAATGTTTCAAATAGTGCAATATTCAAGTTCATTTCCAAATAGCACATGATGAGGACATCTTTTGATGCTAGATATCTTAAAATAAGTCAGAAGAGTGTTCTAATTAAATCCATTTCCTGGTTTCTTCAAGTGAGAAGACTATTTCCTCATTAAAAGTAATATCTAGTAAACCCTTACCCAGCACAGGAAACAAATCATTTTACAGTAATCCTTCCTAGTACCAGAAGTAATGATCCATAACCATCTACTTCTATTGCTTCATCATATTCAGAATGCTTCATCATCTTCAGATACTTTCCCTAAATTTTTTCTAGTCACAACACAATCCTTTGCATCCATATGCCACTCATCTTCCATCAGCATTGCATTGCCTACAGATTTTCATGACCGTCTGATTTGGCACTGCCATTTATTTGCTAGTCTACCTTACAAAACGAGATGGCATTGCATTAGTTAACTTCATCAGTTTGTTTTTTTCAGTAGCCTGCATCACATCAAAGAGACCATTTCAAAGATTCACTCGGCCATTCATTTTGTTGCTTGGGCATCTGAGAAAGGTTTTACACATCTTGCAGAGATTTCTATCAAATCACCCTTATCAACATATGACCCCTTCAATGGTCATCAGTCATGCATCATTTAGTTTCCCTGGTACGATGTCCACATAACTGCACACCTCCTTAGTCACCAGAATCAAATCTTTGCAACTTCTGCCTTTACTGATTTGGTGCATGTCTCTCATACATCTTTAAGCATCACACTTCTTAAAGCACACTGGTCACCTTTTCATAGTCATACTCATACTCATACCACTGTTTACAACCTCTACCATGGATACCCAACCCCCAGTGGACATAGCTACCATATGTTAGATGATTAGCCTAGCTTTTCATGAAAAACTCTTGGCCTATGAATTATAGAAGAGACATGGAGTTGCTGAGGAAAGTTCAATAGCCTATTTGTCTTCCATGTTCATACATACATAAGTACAACATCACACACATACCTGTCCATGTATGTATATCATATCTGGTGTGGTATTCATTTTTTTATTTCTTCATTGCCAAGTGAACTTATGGGTTTTATTTATGTCACCATTAGTGCCGTGCCTTGCTCAATAGGCATGACATCATTAAAATTGTGCACATTGGGCTTCAAATCCTAATGGGGTTGTTCATCCACAAGAAAACTTACTCAACTTTTGATAAAAGCTACCAATGAGAGGCATCTTTTTATTAGACTTGTTAATTACTATTATAAAACAGCCACAAAGTGAACAACCTATAAGTTCTCCTTTCCCTAACATTTTTTATCAAATGAAGTAATTTATCAATATTTTTTGCTTATTTAAGAGAATATGTGCATGCAAACTTATGCATGAAACACGATGCGATGATCTCCACTAATCTAAAAACCAAATGTATGAAAATGTAAAGTTTTATGGTCTACTTGAAAGAGATAAAATTGCGTATCTCATACAGGAGCAGATATAACTTCCAATTGCTGACCACCTATGCATATCTTCTCCCCACCAGTTATTAGGGTATATTTAAGAGTCCATTTTCCTGCCACATCACAAAAAATAAAAGATGAAATGGTACAAAAAGAATACTGCATTTGACAGGAAAGTTCACCAGAAACTACAAAACAATCTATTTTTCAAGTAGTTACAAAATAGAGAAGAATGCATCTGAATTATATCATTCTATGCTAAAGTACAGTATCTCAGTCCTCATTTGCTATGCAGGGGCTTGAGTATATGGATATTCATGCAGGTGCTCATGTAGAATACATACCCAGAATTGGGTTGTTAGCTCTCTTTGTGCTTGTCCAAGCATCAGCGACTGTCCATTTGACAAGCTGTTGAACATCATAGTAAATTTTGTCTGAAAGGAAGTTGTGTTGCAAGGAGGATAATAGATTCTTTGGATCCATCTAACTGCTAAGAATTAGTTTCTAGCCAAAGCGTCGTCCTTTCAGTCTAAAGTCTTGTACCTTGAAGAAGGTGTTCTCTCTAACGAGAGATATCTTCATCGAATTAGGGCTTTTGGCAAAGGAAAACTAATGTTGGTCAAAATAATAACTTAATTATTTCTACTGCCTATATTCAATTCCTTGTGACACATGGATACAATGCAGGAAATACAAAAACAATAATCTGATGGCTGAGAACAAGTCATTTCTATCTTGCATATGCTATTAATTGTGGCAACAGTAGCGTAAGGAGCCAGAAGAGTACTGCCCACAACAGCTAAAAGCTGTAGATCTGCTGTCCAAGAACTGGATGTCCATCTCCCCTGAGAAATAAACACACATTGAAAACAAATAAACTATTACCTGTCAACATGTCTCAATGCTTTGTCAACACAAAGACCTACATTGAGCATCAACTCACTGGACTACATCTTATGAACGCATATGTTCATAATGTAAAAAGGCTTACACAAAAATAGATACATCAATAACAAACTCTGGCTAAACAAATCTGCTTGCCAGTTCATGTTCTATGAAATTGGACATGCTATCTGCAGCAGCAGCAGCAGCAGCAGCAGCAGCAGAGAGGGAGGGAGGGAGGGAGGGAAACTGTTATAGGTCAAAGGTTTTGAACATTTAAGACAAGCCAGAAAAAATAGTGAAAGAGATCATGAAGTAATTTATATTTCCAAGAATGGGGTCCAGCAGATATTAATGGAAAAGGGGAGAGAGGAAAAAGGAGACATTTTTATTTGAAATACAACAATACATTATCAGAGACTATTCCTCTGGAGCCTTTCCTATACAGTTAGTTTCTGAAAAACAAAGTAGAAACAAGACAGTCTTTATATTTATGCAAGATAGTTTAATATTCATGCATGATCAACAAACCTTATACCTCTCTTGACTGTTCAAGGATCTCCTATTAAGTGCTCCAACCTCCATTAATAGAACCATCAAATTCATTTTATGGGGTGCATTTACTTCGATATTCTAGTGTTAAAGAAGAGAGTTTGGATTCACTGCAGAATATGCCTATTCCTTTTATGACCCGTTTTCTACGTAAGATCAATTCTTCATTATCACCAATTTAAGTGTGGGACTGATATCAGCAACAACAAACATACCAAAACACTTACAAAACTGAGGAATAATTATCGTTCATATCATTTAACATCCAAGTCATAAAAGTCTCACTACCTTCAAAGAAAGATGATTACATTAGGAACATGAAATTACCTTTACCAATGCGGCTCATGGTATTTTCATGCACTAATAAAGTAGCATCAGGATTGCATTTCTGGACGACTGAAAGACCTGAAAGCAACCAAGCAAACCACATAACCACTGTTAAATAGTCATATAAGGTGTATGATTCAAATATAAAATTCAAACATAACTTTGAGCCACTCTCTATAAACACTCTTCTACAAACATAATATTCAAACAAGGCATATATCACATACTGTGTATAACCTTGAGTTAGACTCTACTTGACTGCTCACCTTATCCTTACGTTAACTCTGTTTTTTGCCAGTGCAATCTGTAGATTATGTATGCTTGTGCAGGATGGAAGAAAATAATGTATTGTATCTCCAAAAGAGCTAAGAATGCAATAATGGCAGTGAGTCTATAGGTTTGATCTCTTAATTGGCAGATGAGAAACAGAAGGACATTTGAGGAGCTCAAACTTCATGCAGTCCAAGAACACAAGTTGATCAAAGATCAGATAGTTTGATTTTGAAATATAAAGTGAGGCCATATGATGCTTTCAGTATGGTTAAAACTATTATGAGGTGGTGGAGTGCCAATAGTCCTTGAATTGCCCCTTTGTTGTCTTGGCGATATGAGTTTCTTTGGTTGGCTTATGGGTGAAACTCACATGGAGTACACTAAAAAAGTAGAAATTGGCAATAAATGAGTAAAGGTTTAATAACTAGAAAAAACCTTACATGGAGCCTGAGAAATTGATTTTTTTTTTTCCTTTTCTATACAACGTTAAGGACAGGCCCAACAAGATCATTAAAGAGATTCAATAGCACAATATATACAACCAAAATAGATCAAGGCCTGACATAGAAACACCCATATATACCACATGGATGTGCAGTTATTTTCTAAAAAGACGAAAGAATAAGAATTTATACTTTGCAGGCAATACAGCTATGAGAATTCAACATCTCTAACAAGTTAGATGGTCATATTGAGGGTAGTAAAAATTAAAAAGAAAAATTTAAGGACAAAGAAACTTAGCTGTTCTTGTAGGATATGCTAATGGCTAGGAAAGCTATACATAGTGTTATTGTAAACTTCACAAGCTTTTAAGGTAAAATATTATGTTATGTGTGCCAAGTTTACATGGCAATGTACATAATGGATGCATCAATCTTTACATGCATTAAAGCACAGCAAAGGAAAATCCATATATGCAGTCTTCATGTCACTTAACCTTCATGAATATCATTAGCTAATAATAGCATAAGAAGAAAAAAAAAGCTATGTAGAACTCTTATGCAGCAGCATAAAATATAAAACATACCGTCAACATGATCATAGTGGTGATGAGTAACAAAGACCACTAACTTTCTAGGAAGTGCAGCTACAAGATCTGCTAGCTGATAACAGATGAAGTATTACAAAATGGTGAAGGAAAAATAGAAAAGTAACTGTAAAGATTCAGATATTAGGTAAAACACAGGTCATTTTGCTACATGAACATAAGGACTAATGATATCCCATAATCTGAAATATTTGACAATGAACAGGAAAATCTCTGGAAAAGTTAACAATCTCAAACAATTAATCATCTAAATTGAATTTCTCAAGTTTAAGCACTCAATGCCATGCTCCACTGCCAGCTTCAGACAAGTGTAAGATCAAGAAATGTGATGTACAATGTCCAAATTGCTGGCAGATATTATAAATAATTGATAATGATAAATTTTTAAAATATATGGTACTTCACATTTTTCCAACCCATGGCAGCCAGAGCACATTTATAGGCAAAGCAGTAAGGAATTATCAAATGTTATGCACATCAAGGCAAAAAAGAGAGTTTAAAATTTTTTTATGTTTTGTCATACATATGTGTCAGCTATAAAAATTAGATGATGCTTCATGGTTACATCACAGATCAAGATTTCTGAACTAGGGGTACCTAATTGGCTCGCAATGTGGTTGACTTGCAATTGGTACAAAACATGCCGATTCACAACACAGTTCAATGGCACTTAGAATTTAGGAATTAATATCTATTTTATCCCAAAGATTCTGCATGCATTCGATTACTGAGAATTTAAATAGCATAGGATTTAAGAGGTCCATGTGAGTACGGTTCCTCACATAAAAGGGTTAAGGTTTTGGACCATGGGAAGTTGGGGAGTTGGTTAGAGTCTCACAGAATGTGGATAACAGTCTCTAAAACATCTCAGGTCTAATTTACTTAGAAATTAAATTATCTAACTGCCATAAAAAATAATATACCAATCACATATCTTATTTTCTTCTATTAATGAATAAGGGTTCTAATTTTTGGTTCTATATTGTGTAAATCTTAATAGCTATTTATTCTAATTGTAGTTATATTCTTATATTTAAAAATATATTTTCCAATCATAATCTTGTTGAATTGGGTATGTTAACAGGTGGCAAATTTCATACCACAAACCCGCATCCATATCAAATGAACCAATTAACCAGGTAACATAGGTTTGAACTTTCAACACTTTAGCCACTTAAATAGGACACTCCAGTTTTCCGAGAATTGTGACATAATCTGTATTTCTTAGCTAAAATACTACAAATAATTTATAATGAATGGCACGCAGGACTTACAGGCTAAATTCTGTTAATAATTGTGCAAAACAGATTAGTTAAGAATAATTTGAAATCTTCCAACCATCTTTATAGGGACGTTTAATAATCAACATAATATAAATATTTGAGACTAATAACTTCAATTTTTCTTTGTATGGCTTTGGGTTGGTTTTCTAACATTGATGTGTGGAACACGCCTAGTGACATTAATTAACTACTTACACAATGATACACAAAGTGATCCATTTGTTATACAATTTGTTGCCATGCATCAATTTGAATTCCTACTCTTGAGATGAGAACAATCTAGTCTTAATAATTTCCCCCAAAAACCATGTTAATAAAAGGATTCCATTGAAAGATTGTACATGATCAAATCAAATAATCATTAAACAAATCAATACTAAGTTAAATATGCTCTACAACTGACCCATTGTGGTGCTGCTTGAACACTCCTATAATATGACCACGTAATGCTTCAATCCCTTTTCTTGATATGTGCTGTGGTCCTTGAAAGATGCAAAGAGGTCACTTGCAAGAGATAGAGGAGCTAATGGAGAAGTCAAATTTTCAAGGAAAGGACTCTCAATAGGAGAAGAGGGTATCTAAAAGAAACACATGACAGGGAAGATGCCCAAAAGCTATGAGACAGGCTATACATAAGCATCATAGAATTCTGGAATTTATAGATCTTATGCTCAAGAATGTCACTGGAAGGTGTAATTATTGATGAACAAGTAGAAAACTTCATGCACTCAAGGGAGAAAGAAGTAACCTTAACCTTGGTAAATAATATGAGAGACCACATTGGCATGTGTTTAGTCCCACATCGATTGTGCACAAGATAGATATTGGGAACTTATACAAGGCCAATGAACCTTAAGTTATTATAAATATATAAGAGGAGATCTGACCCATGGCCCATGTGAATTAAGGGACATTATAAAGAAGCTAGTAATGTTTGTAATTGGATTCAATTTAGATTTTGATGCCTAGTCTAGCAAAGATGCCAGGGCTTAAACGAGAGAAACATGTCAGAACTCATGTTGGCACATGTTTAGTTCAACATCGATGGTGCATCGGGTAAATCTTAGGTACTTATACAAGGCCAAAGAACCCAAATAATGCCTTTTTGGCTAATATTTTTAGCTGAAGTCCTGTATTGCTATAAATAATCAATATAAAATATAGGTGTAAAGTTTTGACTGATTTTAGAAAGCTAATATCTACTTTACCTAAATCATAACCAAGCAAACCTAGAAGAATCATCTAGACATATATTAATACAACATAAAATCTATTATTGTATTCTCACCTTTGAAACTAAAAGGAAGAGAAAGATTCATCAAGCAAAGAAGGAAGGGCTAATGACACAACTTGTACATGGAGACAAATCAGAAGATGTGGCACCACTACAAGCTAAATAACTAATCTTCAAACTAGATGCGCACTCATAAACAACTGTGCCAAAAATCAGGAGAGACAAAATATAGGCTAATTATAGTCCAAGTAGTAGATCTATTTGGTAAAGCCCTACATATATACAGGCCACTTCAACAATACAATTGACAATAGAATAAAATTTACAGGACAAACAAAATATATGCAACGTGATTACCTAATTCATTAAATGTCAGTTGAACTTTGAATTGGTTCAAGATGAACCAAAACACAATAATATTAAAAAATAAGCAAATTACGAATTTTATATGGATAATTATTTAAAAAATTACTAATTCTATCAAATCTCCTTGTCTTTCTCATTCTAAATCTGTTCATAAATTATACTATATTAAACTACATTAGTGTATAAAATTAAGTTTTCTTCATCCTACCCCTCTTGAACCCAATTCACCAAGAAAAAGCAAATGGCAAATTATGTTCCTGAACTGAGACTGAGCAAACCAAGGAAAACTATAGCATGGAACATTTTTCCAATTCATGCAGGGACTTTTGATAACGACGTTCATTCGATCATCCAAGCTTTGCACATCAAAATACCGCACGGTAACGATTACTTCTCATGCTGTCTAAAATTGAAAAATATTGAAGATTAATATATTGAAGTTAACTGAAAGTTTAAATGGCCATACCTCCGCATGAAGTTGTGAACAGCATCCAGGATCCATAAGTAGTGCATGTCCATGAGCAATAAAACTAGAATGTTCCGACATATCAGTGGCATTATTTGGAACCATGACAACTAGATTTGTTGTATGGAAGGGCACGCTTGTTCTACTCTTCATTGGTACAAGCATGATACCAGGAGGGTACTCCTGATTAAAATAAAAATATCTTCTTATGACAAGGATCTTCCAATAATACACTACTACTCTGAAATAGGATATTTAGGTACCTAAAAAACTCAAATCAAGCAAATAGTAGAATAGCATAGAAGTATAAAAGCAATTAACTTAGATACAATAATGGATGTGTTCAGGTAGTCTCGCACTTCTTATGTCTCCATAAGATTGAAATAACACAACACAGATTACGAATCTATTTGCAGATAAAAAAGGGCACTTCCATAATGTATCACAGATAAAAGAACATTTAAGCACCATGCGATCATCCAAATGAAAAAGAAAATATTGTCCGATGGATATTTTTGACATAATTGCAGTTGGAATAAAAAAAAGAAAGGAAACACAAGCATGCCCAAAACCTAAGAAGTGAAGAATTAAACTAACTTAACTCCACAGATGCTTACCAGGCATGCCATCAAGTAAATTGTTTACTTATAATTCCATGGGCAGAGTTACCCATATAACTAATTGTGAATGGCTCAGATCAACAATATAAGATTTCAAGTTTATAGACGCTCAAATAACAAAGCAGAAATATTGGACGGAACAACTTGATAAGATTATCAAATGATCATAAAATCATGCTTTACTAACTCAACTAAGAAGATATTGACTCGAGATGGAAAAAAAGGTTACATTTATAAAAATAATAGATGTACATCCTATGGTAACTGATATAGTATAGGGTACAGCCAATAAGTACTATGTCTAGAGACCATGCCTAACCTTGCTAAAGCTAGTGGATTTGCAGAAAAAGATTTTGACAAGCAAATATTTGATTTTATTTTTATCCTGTGAGTGAGCGTGCGAGCAAACAGGATTCAGAAGTTTCAGCCAAATTTTTTTCGTATAAATTATTCATTAGAGATAGTATCAATTTTTTATATTTTTATTCAAATAATTCTAGCTTGTTTTCTTATTATTGAATCCTATTTCTAGCATGATTTTGTATGGTGTTTAATGACCAAATTAGGGTTAGGGGTCATGATCTATATATGATTTTAATACATTGTGTGCTAGTGGGTTTTGAAATATTAATTAAACAATTTTTCAAAAAGAACATCTATCAAATGGTTCTTCAATATAGATTGTCTTCAATTTGTATTTGATCTTTGATCATAATTCCCAGCAGTAAAATCACCTTTTCACCCTTTACATTGCATCAATAACTAATGAAATGTCATAGACATTTTTTTATAATCCTTGTATATCAGAAATAAAATTGATAAACCACAGATAATAAAATTAGTGATATAGCACATTTAGAATTACTGGAACATCCTTAACCCTTATGACAGAGAATGTATTCAGGTGAAAATATAGAGAACCTGACAATGCAATGTGGCTGGCACCTTCCACTTTGATGTCTCAGCTGAATCAGGGAAAAGTCCAATAACTACGAAAGGTCCTACACGATCAATACTTGGCTTCACTTCCAAAAGCAACTTTAAGGCGCTCTCTGTAGACAGCCACTGACATGACTCTGCACTTGCATGATTAGAAAGTACTACATCAATGTTCCTTGCAGTAGACCTCATATATAGCAGCACAAAATATGAATTGGCCATTAATAATTAGCTGTGGATAGAACATCTATTTAAATTGGATCATCAATTACAATGCCTTTAGATAGTATGTTACATTTTTGTAAAGAAGCTGTAAAGAGAATGTTAGGATTATCAATTACAATGACTTCATAAAGAATGTTAAAGAAGCTGTAGCGAGAATGTTAGGAAAATATATTAACAGCTAGCCATTAAAGTTGTGTGCATATTCTATAAATATAAAAGACACATGAAAACAACTGAACTCTTGTATCAGTAATGCTTCTTGATGTCAAGAGGACAGATTCAATACAAGTAGTGCTACTCCTACAGTAATGCTACAAATGATTTTAAAGCACTAATGCTTAATGCACAACAAAGCTTAGACAACTTGGCATGATAAGATCAGTACAACTGTACAGCAACCATAATAGCAATAAAGTCTTAATGCCAAACTAGTTGGAGTCGGCTACATAAATTCTTTTTTTTCATTATGCTCGATTTTGAGTCATATTTTCAACAAGATGCAAAGATTTTAATTTTTTCTTTATCACTTCTTTCTATGTAATTTTTGGTCTAGCTCTTTTTCTTTTTCTTTGTACCTGCATCAAATCACTCCTTCGCATTGATGCACCCCTAGGTTATATTGCAAATGTCCAAACTATTTAAGTCGTCCTTCCCTCAATTTGTTCTTGATTAGTACTACCTCCACGTTTCATAATAAGATCAATCTATCACATTAATTCTTCATAGGCAAGTAGAAGCACCTCATTGTTGAAGCCCACCCTAATACAGGTGTCTGCAATAAAACACTTTTTTTTTTCAAAGCGCCAGGACTGCAATCCTTTAAAATGTCAAAAACATAAACTTGCCCCATCAATTCATGAATAAAATGACATAGGTATAGGTAAGCCATATTTACACACGTAATCAGAACCATAACCATAAGCTTTGTCCTAACTATTTAAGGTTAGCTTTATGAATTCTCCTTCGCCAGTCAGCCCTTTCCAAGGCCACCTCCTTCACCAATCATTCTTACTCACATATGTAATAATATATTTAGACTATTTTATATATTTAAACTGTAATTGTGTAGCTTGACAATATTTTAAAAAAAAAATTATGGTTCATTTTGGATCACAACACCTTGCTAAGACAAACAGCCATATTACTCAAATAGTTGCAAATATCTCATTAATTGGTATAAACATAAATTTTGCTATAGCTAGACAATTTCAAAAACCAATAGAAAATTAGTCAATTAGTCATTAAGCCAATTTAGTATGAACCTGAACTTTTCTTTAGGTCAAAATCAAAAATTCTGTAAAAACAAGCTAATTTTTTTTCCCATAAAATAGATGAATCCTAAATATGAATGAGGAGCTTACCAGATATATTCAAAAACGTTTATCATCTTGTCTCACATGAGACAGTTGCATAGCTAAGATCCCTGTGATATTTGTTCTACAATGATTTCATGCATCATCATATTTGTTGATTGAAGCAGTTTTAATTTAGGTGGATAAGTTATCAAAAATGTAGACTGCATAAGATGCTAACATCTTGTTTTCCAAACTGAGTCTCCCAAAATATTTTGCAGAGTAATGTGCATCTAAAAGGAAAAAAAAAAAAATCATTTCACATATGCTAATAAGTAAACAGAGGTCATGGCTTCAAAACCTAATCCACACTCATATGCTCTTTTATCTTTAAGAAACTTGGAGTTGGGCATTTAGGCCATTGGTCTCGGACTGGCCCATTAATGGGCTTCATCATAAACAGCGCTGGACATGACTAATTTCTAAGCCAACCGAGGCCTAAGCCCAACTCAAGAAGATACAACTTAGATTCGACTAGCATAACAACCCAGCCACTCTCTCTCTCTCTCTCTCTCTCTCTCTCTCTCTCTCTCTCTCTCTCTCTCTCTCTCTCTCTCTCTCTCTCTCTCTCGGCAGCTGGTTGAGGCAGCAGGGAGGACAGAGTATCTGGCTTGCCTTACCAACAAGCCAGCAGACCATGGCAATAAAGTTGCAACAGGGTCCATTTTAATTTATCTTATGAACTATACTGCAAAATGGATTTCCAGCCACCATGAACAATTTATTAAATTGTTGCTACAGAGAAATCCAATACACAAGCATCCATGACTGTGTTTAAAGCTCAACCAACATCTTTAAAACATGAAGACACCGTTATCATCACACAAAAATTGAAGGGTATCAGATCTATGCGCACTAACCTTGTAAAAGTTCTTCATTAGATTGCAATCTCCCTAGAACAAAAATAGTGTCCGCTCGAGGTTCTGGACCGAAATCAGCTTCTTCTACATATTTCAACAGCTGCCACCTTCCACCGATTGCATTTACCAAACCCACTTGCCACAGAACCTACATAGATGGTATGAAAGGCAACACCAGTGCAAAAGAACACAAGAAAACTGTAATGTTGCAGTGGTCTAGTTGTTTCTTTATGTTCTCAAACACTTGTTGAACCAAACAAACTGATAAAGCATAACCTAAAATTTATATATTTCAGTTTTTTCCCCTTTCATTATAGAAAAATCAAGGAAAGCTGTAGGAGACGATATAAGAAAGACATATCAGAGATAAGGTTTATCATTCAAACATCAGAAATTTGAACCCCACTACATTAGTTGGAAAAGGAATGTGTTTGCCCCACTGAAAAGGTAAATGTAAGAAAATATTCTTCAAACTACAATACTTGTATAAATACCAGCAAAGAACTTTTAAGTTCTTGAGCAATGCACTATATCTACAGTAGTATGCTACAAATAATACTAAGGTGGAATATTAAACAAACAAATGAGCACAAGGAATTGAATTTCCTACCATAATCCATTGGCATTCCCAAAAAAATACATGTATCCATTAAATGCATAGGATCTCCTTGTTGCTCACATTTTATAGTTTGGTCAAAATGAGGCAAAGTTTGATAGATATTTTAATTATATGGTATATATGTATGATGTAACAATGTATTCTTGTAACTAACTTGATGAATACTCGCCACCCATCCATCCACCCAAATTTTTAAAGCACCGAAAAAACAAAAGCAAAGGAACCCAATACAGTTAGGGTGCACTTGATAACCATTTTGGGATCACCTCGGTAATTTTGGATCACTAGTGATCCTAATCTTGTGGTGATTTGATCTCTAGTGATCAAAGATCACCATATTTGGTATGGTATATCATAGTGATCAACGATCACTGGTGATTTAACATAGCCATGTTTCGTATGATATGAGAATTAAAGATTACTAACCATAAAATACCAATATTATCCCTAGTATATCTATATTATATTATTATAACATATGCAATATAATATCATATAATATAATATATTAAATTATATCATGTATTATAACATAAAAATAAATATTATATTATATTATAATAGACAAATTATAGTATAATATGCAATAATATAATATAATATAATAATATCATATATTATATCTTATATAGTATATTATAAATAAAAGAATTTCTAATATAACATAATTTAATATTATTATATTGATATTATATTATAATATTATAATAGAATATATAATATTATACAGCAATATATTATAATGTGCATTATATTATATTGCAGTATAACAATATAATAATATAATATATTAATTTTATATATATATAATGTTATATAAAAATTATTATTATTATAATATATTTATTATAAATAAAAAATATTTTGATTTATAAATTTTAGTTTAAAATCATCATAAGAGAGTGATCTTAGATCATCATCCTTGACGATGGTGATAAGATCACCCCTTAAGAATTGATACATGAGGTGAGACTAATCTGAGATCACTGCTACATAATATCATTCCAATACAACTAAATAAGATGATCCCATCATCATCTCATGAATCGATGATTCTTGATCACCCCATATACCAAACGATCTCTTACGGTATAACAAATGATGGATATCTAAGAGCATGCTTGACAGAGATGTGCTGAATTGACTCGCTATTGACAAACGAGTGCTAACTCCTACTGCTCTCTGGATGTTTTATCAGAGCTATTAAATTAACGAACCCTAAGTCGACATGTTTTTAGTGAATTTATAATCTTGAAAAGTTTTTGGAGTAGGAGACAAGAGCAGCAGAAGAGCATAAAGCGTGAAAGATTGCAAGATGAAATCATAAACCTGAGTTCTCTTGAAGCGCGATAAAAGAGAGGAAGAGCATCAAAAAGCGCGAAAGATTTCGCATACCCTCAACTTTCAATCTTCTTGTATCGTATCCACAAGGGCAGTACAATAGAGATATCAAATTAAAGCACGATTACCAGAACCCAGCAGAAGAGAAGCACAATCACCTGATTTAGGGCAGAATAGACGTCGAATTGTCTCAAATCGAACTGATCTAAGAAAGAATCGGCGCCTTCGATCACCAGCTCGGTCTGGGGTTCACCCTCCAGAGGGTTCAGCGGGGCCGAAGGCAAGTCCCAGAGATCGGAGTCGACGTATTTCTGGTACTCCTCCTCCGGCAGCTGCGGCGGAGGAGCCTGCCGGACCACAAGGAAGTTCTCACCGGACGGCTTCTTGATCACAGCGGCGAGCCGGAGAACGGCCATGACGACGAGAGGAAAGAGAAGGAGAGCCGGTGGAACGCGATCGATGCTTGTTATCTGGTTAGAGGCTTGAAGATGGGCTGGAGGCGTTTGTTAAAGACGTTGGAGCGTCCAAACAAAGGGAACCTCGTCAGGTGCCGCGCCCAACAGCACTCTCTCTCTCTCTCTCTCTCTCTATTTTTATTTTTCTTTAGGGAATTCGCGCCCAACTAGTCGTTGCGAGTTTTTGTCGCTTTCAGCGGTCCGCAGAGCGGTGTTCCAAGCAGCCCGAGTTGTTGAGCACGCCCTCATCCACCCACGCATTTGGTGCTGCGATGATAGAATCCATGACTTCAGCGGACAGGAATTCTTTCGTAGGATTGCTGGCTCTATAAAAATGATCATTTTCACAGTCTCTGTTTCATCTAGAGTAATCTTCCATACCTAGCATACTAAATAAGCCTTTATATATTAAGAATCAAAGTTTTTATCTTCATCATTTATGCCTCTGCTATCAAAGTTTTTATCTTCATCATTTATGCCTCTGCTATTGATTGAATTAAATCTTTAAGTGATTCAAATTGAGCTTGTTATTGACCTCATTCTGTATATTTTAAGGATATTGAGGCATAATCAAGATAAGTCCCACTATTTCTTCACAATCAAAACATAAATCACAATTAAACTTGAGAAAGGTTTAGAAGTCTCCTGATAAACTCTACCAAAATAATCTGGCATGAGGGACTGCTGTTGATTGCCAAATCCATTTAAATTCAGTTGCAGCAATGATGGAATTGCTCTGAATTATAAGGTCCTGTTCATCCTTTAGAAAAGTTTTCATTGCATTTCTGAACCCTTTTAATTAGTTCTATCATTTGCACTTTACCTAGTGAATAATTTCCA
The DNA here is from genome assembly GCA_017589505.3 of Metroxylon sagu. Taxonomy (NCBI): domain Eukaryota; kingdom Viridiplantae; phylum Streptophyta; class Magnoliopsida; order Arecales; family Arecaceae; genus Metroxylon; species Metroxylon sagu. Next base: position 111,991 of record JACVBY030000397.1, on the reverse strand, counting down.
ATGCATTTACAAAGCCTTTTAATTATGTCAGTTATGCCCTCATGAGAAAATCAAAACATTTCAAAATCTAAATGAAGATCCTAATTTATTAATTTATAATTTAAATTTATATAATGTGATGATGTGTTAATAGTGATCTTTCCTTACTTTGTTAATTTTATACTTGGCAGTAAATGGTCTTATTGTATTAATTGCATTATGTTTCCTTTCAAGCTCTTTTCTTTCATACTAGGTTTAATATTATTACTATCATAAGCCTAATGTGATATTCATTATTATTAAATTTATAGGTCACTAGCTAGAAGGGTGTATCTTATGCCTATGACCATTATAGTATTGTTTATAAAATTTTATACTTCATTACTTATTTTTATAATTATTTATATTAATTATTGTATGATGAGAATAAGAAATAGGAAGTGGAGAGGATTTGGCATTCATTCATGTGAGAGATATTTGATTAGACAAATAAATTATAGGAGGATAGTGTTTGATTCCGATTCAAGTTACATGGAAAATATCCTTATGTATAGCAAAGCATTTCATAATTTGTATGATATATTGCAAACAATAGATTAATTGAGTGGGACTAAGAATGTAAGTGTAGAGGAGATGGTTGACATATTTTTAAACATGATTGCTCATGATGTGAAAAGGAAGGTAACAAAGACATAAGTTGGTAGGAGTGACAAGATTATAAGTATGCAATTTCAATATGTTTTGAATGCCATTCTAAGGTTACATACCATATTGCTCAAGACACTAGAGTTTGTACCTAAGAACTTTATCAATGAAAGATGAAAATGGTTTAAGGTGCATATAGGTCTTTTGCTACTTTATTTTACTATACAAATAACTAATAATTGTTAATATTATAGATTTTTTTTTAACTTTGTCAATAAAATTGTTTAAATGCATTAGGTAGGATCTATATCAGAGTAAATATCTTAGACAATGATAAGCTTAAATACAAATCCAGAAGAATGAGATTGCCACAAATTTGTTAGGGTTTTGTTCATAAGAAATGCAATTCATTTATATTTTATTAGGATGGAAGGGTCCAGTAGCTAAGTCCAAAGTCGTGAGGAATATAATATCTCAAAGAAATGGTTTAAGTGTTCTCTAAGATAATAATAATTTGTAAAAATATATTCAATATTCAAACTAGTAATTATAAAATAGTTTCTAAAAGGGTATGCTTTATACACGCAGAGGTTATTACTATTTGTGCGATATCAATTATGCCAATGAGGATCAGTTCTTGACTCCATATAGATAATATTATCATTTGAATGATTAGTGATAAAATCATCAACCTACAACAGTCCAAGAATTTTAAATTGCAAGCACTCTTCATCTAGAAATGATATTGAAAGGGCTTTTGGCTTTCTTAAGATGCGCTGAGCAATTCTTAGGGTAAAGTCATTTTATTTATGCGATATCATCTACTTGTGCCCTTATATACAACCACATTAGAAGAGATATGGCAATTAACTCACTTGAGTCAAAGATTGGTGATGTTGTGAGTAGACAAGATACAGAGAAAGATAGGATTTACTAGGACTTCTAATGCAAGGAGTGCTTGGAGAGATAACGTGGCCGAGTAGATGTGGATCCGTTGAAAAGCTTCTCGATAAATTTAGTTGTATCTTTTAATTAGTAATTTGTATGGCATTTAAGTGTTTGAAATTTGGACCTTGTGTATTCTTTAATTTGACATTTATCTTCAATTATTTGTATCCATTGTTAACTTTGATATTCTGTACAATTAGTTTCAAGTAATAATGTATCTTTGGCACTTCTTATTTTCTTTCTTATTGCACAATGTTGCATACTTATATGAATCGTATTTAGTAACTAATATGAATTGCATTTAGGAATGGAAGTCTCATCAAGCGACCATGGGGATAAGGGGAATTTTTTTTAAAAAAAAAAAGTGTTAAGCATCAATTGACATGGACTAAAGATGAGAAATTAGTTGAACATTTGATAGATCTGGCTAACATAGGTACTTGGAAAGGAGATAATAGTACATTTAGGAGTGGTTATTTGACTCAATAGCAGGATTGGATGGCTCAGAAGGTTTTTAGATGTTAGTTGAAGACAGTATCACATATTCAAGCTCTTGTGAAATTGTTGAAGGCTCAATACAATGTAATACCAGAAATGCTTGGTCCACATACATCTGGATTTGGTAATCTGATGGATGGGTTTAAATTTCTTAAGCTAGCTATTTTATTACATTGATATATAAAGATTACTAGTAATTTAAATGATGGAGATCACATTGTTAGTAATCTGATGACAGGTGGGGATCTGAAATTGATTGAATCAAACAATTCCTTAGGATTATCTCTCATACACTCAAGATCTATGTCAAGTTGGATCTAAAGTCTAGATGTGGTTAACAATATCTAGATTGGATCAAACTCAAAAATTTGGGTCAAATTGAACTCAATAATTCAAGCCCTAAATTAGGCCAGATATAGGCTCAAACTCCAAGGCGAGCTAGGCCAAGCCATGAACTAACCTATTTTCGGTTGAAATTTAATTGGACCTTATTTTGAGATCCATGCCCAATCCAAAGCCAAGCCCAAAAATGTTTGTTTTCTTGCTATTTGTAACTGTCCCCCTTTTTTTTTTCTTTGTTGAGGGAAGTAACGTGCCCTGATTTCACCATACTGGGTCATGCTTACATGACAAAAAGATCAAAGAGCTTGCATGCACAACTTATCATTTTCCATGACAATGGCCCATGGACTAGTTTATATAAACCATTTGCTATCCTTTTCCATTACAATGGCCCATGGACTAGTTTATATAAATCACCCAACACAAACGTCTTGGGAGTTTAAATGCAAAATCACATGAAATTCTATCTAAAATAAACCAAGAAATTTAAAAATGGAGACTGCAATTTTTGTACACGGGTCCAAACAAATTCTACAAGCATAGGAATCATTCGAAAATTTTATTGCAAAACAAGCTATACAGAACAGTACATTCAGATGATTTTGTCAACGGTAAACTGCTCATGTTGGAAAAAAAAAAAAAAAAAACCAATTACGGAGCCATGTAGACTTAAACATTTATTCCACTTACAGGTTAACCTCCCATCAGGCAAGATTAGAAAGGAGGAGCCTCGAAGGCTCCACTCGGTATGCATTTAAGCTCTGACCCATGGAATTCATGCAGTCGATCAAGTAACACAATCACAGGAGCTCCAAAAATAAAGACCTTTAGCTCCCGCATGCCGTACACTCTTCTCGGTTATTCAGGGAGCAAACAACCTGCGCCATTTTCGCTTCCGCATCGTCGTCCTCTGCCGTCTTGGTGTCCTGTATTTCCCCAGTTATATTTCTCAGATCAGCATGAAAAAAAAAAAAAAAAAAAAAAAACCACAATACTGAAGGTACATAACTGCTCAAAACGATGCACAATGACATTAGAAATAGAAAAATAAAGCATTTACCTTGAGAAGGGATGTATCTACCGTGAACTTGATTGCATCGGCGGCAGCACGCGTTCGCAAATAATACATCCCAGTTTTGAGACCCTTATATTTAGAAAAAAATCTCAAAATATCACAACTTGCATTTCCGCAAATAAAAGACAGGCAAGCAGTAAAACAAATAAAACAGAAGACCATTGATTAAAGGGAAAAAAAAAAAAAAAAAGCTTATGCAAGCAAACCTTAGACCAAGCATAGAAGTGCAGGGAAGTTAGTTTTCCAAAGTTGGGCTGGTCCATGTGAATATTTAGGCTCTGACTCTGATCAATGTAACACCCGCGATCAATAGCCATGTCAACCAGTGTCCTTTGCTTAATCTCCCATACAGTTCTGAAACGTAACCACAATGCTAACATTAGATATATGTCTAACAAGATGAAATAAGCTCTCAGAATTAGACAGCACAGATACAAATACGTACTTGTAAATTGCTTTCAGATGATCTGGAATTTGTGGAATCTTGAGGACTGAACCGCCCTCATAAACAATCCTGTTTTTAAGGACCGGGGTCCAGAAACCCATCTCAGTCAAATCGTGTAGTAGATGTTTGTTCACCACAACAAATTCTCCACTGAATTTGAAGAAACAATAAACTATGAGGACAAAAATGCTTGACTGAATGCTTAGTGACATTACTAAAAGAATGTAAGAACAGACCTCAGCACCCTACGGCTGTAGATATTCGACGTGTAGGGCTCAAAACACTCATTGTTGCCAAGAATCTGACTAGTGGAAGCTGTTGGCATGGGAGCTATAAGAAGGGAGTTTCTCGCTCCGTTCTTCGAAATCATTTCTCTTAGAACAGGCCAATCCCATCTGTCTGATGGAGTTACATTCCACATGTCAGGTTGAAGAATTCCCTGCACATCAAAAGAGCAGAGATTATGCTCGCTATCATAGCTTTGGTTTTATAATAGCTAAGAGAAAAATGCTAAGAGCAGAGATTATGCTTGCTATCACAGCTTTTGTTTCATAACAGTGTTTGAGCATGGTAAAGGCAAAAATGCTAAATCTCATCTTAAACAAGTAAATAAAAGAGAGAATTAGATTTAGAGTATACCGGCTTATTAAGAGTTTTCAATTGAATCCTTGCTTCTTCTTTTTTTTAATTAAGTATACTAACTCAAAATTTTTTCAATTAAGTATATTTTTAATTAATGCCAATGCTGACTTGATGGACCATCCTAATGGACATAACAAATAGAAAAAAAATTGAGATAATGTTACATGGCACTGAAATGATGGTGATGGAAGGTAAAAAATGATAGTGAAAGGATGATCCATGTAAGTGTTGGAGGTGGGACGTAAAAAATAATGAAAATTTTTCCCTCCAACGATCTCAATGCTACAAAGGCACCATCTCACCATTTTTTTTTTCATGTGCATCATGCCAAATAGGACGATTTGTCAACTCGCAATTGGCAAATGTTAAAATATACTTAATTAAATAAATTTTATAAGTTACTATACTTATTTCAAATATATATATATAAGGACTCAATTGAAAATCCCAAATAAGTTCATATACTCCTAATGTAGTTATTCCTAAACAAAAAAACTATATTTTAGAAAGTATAGGTATATCTGTATTTCTGCAAGAATTTGACAGCATATTCAACTTAATGCATGTCAACATTATTTTACATATACCACTAGCAAGTCTACTTTTGAAAGAATGGAGCATGATCAACAAGCATGACATGGATCACCCATCCATTGGTCTCAGTCATTCAGTAGGTGGACACCATCCATCTTCATATTTCAAGCGCAAAGAATACTCAAAAGTTGAATCAGTGAGCAGATCCTTTCCCAAATACAGTTTTTAATCTAGTCCAACTCTTCAGATAGACAACTAATTTAACAGTTTCAGTTCCTGCCAATAGGCAATTCAGTAATTGTTTTGAAGAATTAGTCGCTGAAGCATTTTAAAGAATGAACCACAAAAGAAATCATTTCTTTTGTGATCCATGGCCATTAGGTCATACAGGGGTGCGTTTCTTCTTTCACAGTAACCATTGATGGGGAAAATTGTATCTATCAGCCTTTGCAGGGGGTGAACCCCTAGTAAGAAGCTCTCACAAGATAAACTAAATTTCACAGGCACAAAGGCAAAACAGAAGTGCACATATTTCAGATATCAAGAATATACAAACCTTGCTGACAGGGCTCCCTTGATATGTCCCATAGGTTCCTTCTTTTGCAGCAATCTCAGAAGAAGCTTTCAAGGCATGGTAATATATAGTCTCAAATATATCCTTGTTTAGCTGTTGAGCCTGCAAAATTAATTAAATTAGGCTGATAGGTAAATCAAACACTTCAACAGATGGCAATCTCTTGTGCCTTGAAAACACCTCTGGAGAATCAAATGGCATGCCAAGTAAGATGAAAGCATCTGCCAAGCCCTGGACTCCTATGCCAATTGGTCTGTGCCGTAGATTTGACCTCTTTGCATTTTCAACTGGGTAATAATTAACATCTATTATTTTGTTGAGGTTTGCTGTAACTACCTCCGTAACCTGTTAAATTAAGAACAGAAATTTGAGAACAGTAACAATTAATAGTGAGAAATATTCCACCCTATGGAAATCCAGCAATTGAAGCACACCTCAGCTAGTTTGTTAAAGTCAAAATATCTGTTCTTTGATCCACTGCTGCCAACCAGCTTAGATGGATGTGACTCTATAGGAACCCCCTGAAGGAGATAAAAGCCAACAATGTAAGCATATCCTTTGTTATGGAAACAGATTAATTGACTTTACAAGTTATGATCTACAGGATATACCTTCTCTCTTACAAACCGTGGTAAAGCAATTGATGCCAAATTGCACACGGCAGTTTCAGTCGGACTAGTGAATTCTATTATCTCAGTACATAAGTTTGAAGACTTGATGGTCCCCAGATTTTGTTGATTACTTTTTCTATTGCAAGTATCCTGTGGACATGTAACAAGTTCATGCGCACAGCCCAGCAAACATTGATATGACAAAACTGATGGTCTTGCTATACTACCTTGAAAAGCATATATGGTGTTCCAGTTTCTATCTGGGCCTTCAGAATTTCAAACCATAGGTTTTGAGCTGCAACAACTTTCTTTGCCTTGCCCTGAAGTTTTAAAGCAGAAATCAGTGAATGCCAGTTCAATTTAAAGTCACATTCTAATTAAAATTTGAAAACCATGATCACCTCTCTTTCATATTTTGTGTATTGCTTTTCAAAATCTTCACCCCAACAATCAGCCAATCCTGCAGCTTCATTAGGGCAAAACAGTGACCACTGCCCATTACTTTGGACCCTCTCCATGAAGAGATCAGGAATCCAGAGTGCATAAAAAAGATCCCGTGCCCTATGCTCTTCCTGTAAACACTTGGAACTGAATACTCATACAGAAAGGATAAATTTATAATTAATAGGAACGTATGCTTCACTGTTGGAAATAATTGCCTAAGAATAATGTTAAATCATAAGGACCGAGTCTTGACATTACATAGCCTTTGTATTTATATTATTAGAATATTTCTTTTAATAAAGTTGTCAACTATACTTACGACAGCATACTTGAAGTAGACGACATCATGTGCATATCTTGACTAATCCCCATTGATTGCAAGTTATCCTTACAGTTTCATTTCAGTCACATCACTAATTATAGTCATGGTTCATGGGGGAGGCAAACCAAATTAGGTAAAATTAAGTGATGATTCAAAATAATACCTTATGTCAGGCTAGCGCTGACTGAAATTTTATCAACTAAACCTAGTACAATGAAGAAACCATTAGTGGCTCATTGAAGTAACTAAATCAGCTTGTTATTCCCACCAGAGCCAAATAGAATACAAAGAACAACACATCTCTGAAAACTAAGCATAAGGATGTAATTGGACTACACCCTTCAGAGCTTGAGAAGCTGCAGATAATACCTTTCCATGGTTCTTTCGAAGATCAAGGAATTCAAAAATATCTGCATGCCAGGGCTCCAAATACACAGCAAATGCACCTAAAAAAATATGGCAGTCAACAACTGCATGCCCTACTGACTGATGTTAAAGAAATCAAAAGAAGTTAACTTGATGAACTCACCCTTTCTTTTGCCTCCCCCTTGATCAACGTAACGAGCAGTATCATTAAACACCCGCAGCATTGGAACAATGCCATTAGAAGTTCCATTTGTTCCACGAATATAACTACCTGTGGCACGTATATTGTGAACTGAAACACCAATTCCTCCAGCAGACTTGCTAATGACAGCACATTCCTTCAGAGTGTCATAGATTCCCTCGATACTATCATCTTTCATGCAGACAAGGAAACAGCTGCTTAACTGGCACAGCCACAGAAAATATACAGTTAAGCAAATAATTTTCTCCAAATAATTTTGAGATATTCAAAAGAGTTTAGGAGATAGTACTTGAGGCCTTGGAGTGCCTGCATTGAATAATGTAGGGGAAGCATGAGTGAACCAGCGTTGAGACATCAAATGGTATGTTTTGAGAACAGAGTCAATATCATCCTTGTGGATTCCAACAGCAACTCTCATCAGCATGTGCTGTGGCCTTTCTACTACTTTTCCAGAAACTTTCAACAGGTAAGATCTCTCAAGAGTCTTAAAACCAAAATAGTCATAATCGAAGTCTCTGTCATAAATTATCTCACTGTCCAAGCGAGCAGCATTCTGAAACATATACCATTGGAACAAATTACACAAGGATCAATGATTATAGAAAAACAGTACATTCCAAGAATCCCATGCAAACAATGATAATTTACAAAAAGACACTAAATCTGATAAGCCATTAAGTGATTGCCCTATCTTATAAGGGGACAAGAGTACAAGACAAGCAGATGCAATTAGAAAAAAACATAGCAGGCACAGCATTCAAAAAGAACACATCTGCACTGCCATAATCATTACCATCAAACATTTTTTCAGCTATTTGGGGTAAAAATTAGGATTTATTTCGTAATCAAGATTCATTGCAACTGACACCAAAATAATGAATGGAATATAATAAAGTCTAAACATAATTTCTTAGAAAAAACCGTGATGGTGAAACAAATCTCAGAGATGAATCAAATCTCAGACACAACAATTTACATTATAGAGTCGGGAGTTTTTTTAAATTTTTTTTTGGTTGGGGATTGAGCCATCACGTATGATTCAGATATAAAAACTCCATAAAACATCAAGGATATGAAAGTGGAGATGCAAACAAAATGAAAGAGTCCAATATTATTTTGATGGCCTAATGGCAATAAACATTTAAAAATACGTTTAACAAACAATGGATTGGATTGGATGTATAGCAATCTTATGTTTCCTATCCATGGTGATTTTATCACAAGATTTTAGCACCATTACTGTTATAAAACAATCTGACAATGCATAGAGATGAGTTGTAAAGAACTCCAATCATCTCACTTATGTTTAAACAGAGAGTCGCAAGATCAGATCACCTTCATGATTATCTCATAGACATCATCGGCAATCAAAGGGGCCTTTTGCCCAGATCTCTCATTGAAATGGTTATACATATCCTTGATCCTGTAACCATAACCATCAATTCATAAGCCAACAACCATGGATCTAAAATTGTGAATGCATAATCACCAAAGCTAAATATCTCAAAGAAAAATATAAAATAATCCAAGGTAAAGCGGGCATCTTACGTCTCCGAGAACGACTTCTTCGTGTTCTTATGCAGATTCGAGACCGCAATCCTAGCTGCAAGCTGTAACAAGAAAGAGAAACGCAAGATCGCGCAAAAAACCATCACTTTTTTTTTCCCCCGAATGGGCGATCAAGATCGGAGGGGCAAGGGAGAGAGAGAGAGAGAGAGAGAGAGAGAGGAAGGACCGAGGCATAGTCAGGATGGTTTGCCGTCATGGCGGCAGCGGTCTCAGCAGCAAGTTCATCGAGCTGGCTGGTGGTGACGCCCTTGTAGACCCCGGCGCAGACCTTCTGGGCCACGAGAACCGGGTCGCAGTGCTCCTGGCTCAGGCCGTAGCTCAGCTTCTTCAGCCTGGCTGTGATCTTGTCGAAGTGGACCGACTCATGCCGGCCGTCTCTCTTCACGACATACATACTGGAATTGGAGGAGAGGAGAAGATCGAGGCTTCCTCTAGGTGGGGAAGGCGATGGTAGGAAAGAGAGGGCTCTGAGGATTTAAAGGGGATTGGGGGTCGAGTTTTGGAGTTAATGCTTGCCAGCTTGGGTTCAAAATCTTTTGGCGCGAGCGCGAATAAGAATGGATGAATTACTTCAAACCTTTCCCGCGCGCTGCGAGGGTGACGGTAAAAATTGGTAAAACTAAGCGATAAGCGTGGATAATTTTTCACATAACCAGAGGCAGCGACCCGGGTTTGGAAGCTATTAAAACGCATTCGAGGGCTGGTGATTTAAAATATTTTAAAGATAAAAATAAAATAAAATAAATGTAAATTTTTAAATTTTAGATAAAAGTAAGATAAAAAATATAAATTAGCGTGGATTAAGAGAGTATTATAGCTTTAGATTTGGATTTTTTTAAAAAAAAAAAATCAGATGCAGAATTGGCAGTACTAGTTATGGAATTACTTCTTTTATGGTGCTGATCCGTTGATTATATTAAAAAGATTTTAAACGAGAGACAAGGATTAAGAACCAATAACTTAGACTCTTCTTTTGTTCCTCTTGAACTTGCTCAAGGATCAATTGACTTTACGTGCAGCACCGTAAAGATTTTCCAAAAAAAAAAAATCCATTCTAACCTGAAGGCAAGGAAAAATAAGATAAAATCACATCAATAATACACCACTTCATCCATGGAAAAGAGTTTAAAGGAATACAGTTTTATGCAAAGATAAAGCAAACAAATGTATAACCTCTGCAATATCAATAAAAGATACCATCTCAAAAGCGAAGATTACTTCAGAGAATATGAAACCCTCGTAACTCACTTGAAATATTTGGAGAACACCTGGACTCCACCGCTTAACACCTCGATATTTGGAGTTCCTTACTTTAAGCAATAGCAGAATTTTCAAAAGAAAATATAGAATCCAAATAAAGTGATACAATGAAATACCAAAGTCCACCATATTCTGGATTTGGATATGAAATTATACTTATGATATTCTAATCATATCTTGCCTGCTATGCCATGTCCGAACTCGTTAGCCAGTGCCCATCGATTAACCCTGATTTTTCCGCATCATGCGCCTCTTATTTCCCACACGAGATGAGCTATCAAGGTGTGTTTGGTTCACCATGAGATTTAAATGGCATGGGATTACTAATTCCATCCATTAGATTTGGAAGGAGAGGGAGCTATGATTTACCAATTCCATGCTAATTGATATGGAATGCAATGAAATGATGGGGCTTATGCATTTGAATCCAATCATTACTTTTCTAAACATGGAATTAGATTATAATTCAATCCAATCCCAACCATGCCACTATACCAAAAGTGCCCTCAGGTCGTGTTTGGTTTACCATAACAAATTGAAGTGGCATGGAATTGCCCAACCTATGATATATCATACTCATGGGATTGGATTGGATTAAGGTGTTTAAGATGTGGGATTAAAGATGGAAATGATTCCCATATAATCATTCAATTGGTAGTGTTTGCGGCACGTGCATATAAGATTGGATTAGCTTTAGTTTTTCAAGATATTCCTTTCTTGTTTTTAATATAAATCAACACAATCTCATCTTTTAGAATTCATAGGTGACTTTATTGGCTGAGAATAGTGGTAGCAAGCAAGTTTTCACTTTAAATCTTCTTCATCATTTACTTGAGCTCTGGTTCTTTAGATGTTATCAATTTATAATCCTATGTTTTTGGATATTTTTGTTTGTAGAAATAAGAATGCTGTGAAGTAAGATGAATTACTTCTTTTGATGGCTTCTTTTTCAGCAATCTCTTGATCAGCCTCCTTCCTTGCCCTTGCTCAAACTCGTCGGCCTCTTCTCCGCCGCAGCTATCTTGATTATTCCTCACATGAACCCTAAGGTCCCTTACTTATAGAGGATCATAACCTCATAATCTTTCCTCCATTAGATTTATGATTTCTTTGGATTGGAATCAGTCTCCTTTGTTTAGGAAATAGGGATCTAGAGATTTCTTTTTTCTTGTTTCATTAGTTTTCTTTATTTCTTTCTTTTCTGCTTGGCCCATTAAACCTTAAGCCCACTAATTCTAAAAACCTATTTAATTAACCTAAACTTAGCTTTAGGGTTTCTAAAATCTAGTCCTTTTAAGGCTGGATTTTAAACATCCTCACTTATATCAAAGCATATTTGCAAATCCTCATCTTATATTGCTGAAAGTTTATTATAGTCCATGAAAAATGATAGATTCATTGATGTAATGACTTACCCTTGGTTCTCATTGATGCTCTTATGAAGAAGGCCAATTATGTACAACTGTGATGCTATGAATTTTTTGCAATGATTGATTAGCTTATGGAGCAAAATGGTGGTTGGAATAGTTAATTGATTGCCTGAATCTTTCCTTTGGGTATTGCTAAGGAGACTATTAATGCATCCATTGCAGGAAGATTTGCTTGTAGAAAGATTTGTTACGTTGGAGTTTAGGATATAAACCCAAAGTTATTGCTAAGGAGGTTTATAGACTGATGATCAAGGAAGAAAAGAGGCAGAATTTCTCAAACTTAGAAGATTTGTGGACTAAAGGTTCATTATAGGTTACTTTGCTTTATTTGGAAGTTTGAAAAGAATGATCTACTGACTTCTATTTTATTAGCATAATAGATTTGTACCATTTCTCCCACCTATCAAAGATGCAACAAAGAGAATAAGATAACCGATCATCTTTGCTTTCAATGCCATCAATCTAGGCCAATGTGGTTATTTCTTAACCATCATGATTTTGAAAGCTCCAAACAGTTTAGCAGGCAATAAACTTCTTTCTAAATCATCCTTGGAGGAGATGAGCCAATCTTAAACCCCACCTGTCTTACAATAACTCATTTGAAGAGGAAGGAACGAGACATATTTTCAAAATAAATCCTTCAATCCAAATCATATGGCTAGATTGGTTGTTTGTCAAACTAGTGGGCACCTCCATTACATGGGCATTCTTAGTGCAATAGATTTTGGCATTTAGGGCAACATTTTAAAATATTGTGTGAGCTCATCATCTCTGCTTTTAGTTGCTTGGCTGCCCCCTGAATTAAGATTCATCAAGATAAACTTTAATGGATCGGTCCACACATATAGTGAGAGCAGGATAGGAGAATTGTTACAGTTATGCAATCCCTATTCTCACTTCTATAATGTGGAATTAATAACTACTTGAAATGGAATCAAAATAGTGATTGAGTTAGCTGAGAGCAGGAGTATTTTACTAAAAAGTGATTCATTCACAATCAAAGGAAAATCTAGTGAGTACTTTTACTAAATGCCTTTGCTAAGAAATCTTCGTACTATCGTCTCAATCACTCTTAGCAATATAGTGTTGCCATGTCTATTAAGAAGCCAACCAGGCTATTGATTTTAAGACTAACCGAGTGGATACCAACCAACAAATAGTCACATGGAGTAACCAAGCTTGCACCCAAAAAAAAAAGAAAAAAAAATATACTATTAAACAAATAACCTAACCCAACCGGTATAACCTGCTTAAAATACAAGTTGAATCAAGTTATATTTATTAAAAAATTAAGCACGTCTTAAACAGTTTTAATGTTTTCAAATGGATTAGATGATGACTCAACTCACTTATTAAATAGATTAAATCAGATTAAAGACTCTAGACCTGCATGTCTTGCTCAATAAGCATGTTAGACTATGGCTCAAAGTCTTTGAGAAACTATAGGCAAATTGTATCATGTTTTTGGTTTTTGTGAGTAATGCTGTAAATAATGTGAACTCTAAAGGCACGTGGGCTATATATAAAGCAATGAGACCATTGCATGGTTGGAATGAATGGTTGGATTTGAAGCTGTATTTTTCAAAAAAAAATGATAAACAAGTATAGTAGTTGACCCCTAAACTTGAACATGCTTAAAATAATTAATCATTGGTCCAATAATTACTATCCCTAATTTCACAAAGTAAACAATTTTTAAATAGCCCTTTGACTACACTTTCATACATCAAATTTGGTGCTGATTCTTTGTCATACAAATACTAGAAAGAAATTAGTTTCAACAATCACTTGACATTTCATTGCAAGAGATTGCCGCTGATGAGTGAGAATAATCCGTACATCAAAGACGCTGAAATCTTCTTCAGAGTTGGAGAAAGTTTCAAATATTAAACAACTCTGTGTCCTCCAGAATGATGCCTACTAGAACTGCAAACCATTGGATCTTGTTTTTCCTTTTTTTTTTTTCCATGTCTAATTAGCCAAAAAAAAAAAATCCAAAACAACAACAAAGATTTAAAATTTAATGCCAGATAGTTATTGCAGTCTTCAAGCTTCTTCCAGAGATGTCATAGCAACAAACTTGACATCCATCAAGATTGATTTTATTGGACTCAGAAAATGCCCAAGAAGCTTGTCAGAAGCCTAAATCTATCATGATTCTCTCCATTATTTCCAGGGAACCGAGGCAAGGCATATCATATTCCATTTGATGGCTCTTCTTTAGATCTGCAAAAGGCTTCAGTTACCCTTCAACAGATCAAATAGCAGGGTTAAGAGCACGCTCAATTTCTTCTAGCGATCGGCCTTTGGTCTCCACCACATTGCCAGTTATATACAGAACTGCAAGAGAGCAGACTGCAGCGAATCCCAAGTAGACCCTGCTGATTCCAAATTTGTTCACGACGCTCAAAAAGTAAAGGCCGATAACAAAATTGGAAATCTGCAAAAAATGGAAGAATCCAAGCACAGCGGTTAATTATTCAGAAATGTGAAAATCAGAAAAATAGAAGTTATGAAATGTAGTGCAAAATATTGTCAAATGACTTGCATTATGCCAAAAAGCTTAATCATCAAGGCTGGAGTGCCTGTATGGCCATACCGAGGTCACTAAGAAAGACTTAATGGCCCAAAAACTGACAACTTACATCATGCCAATAAGCCTAATAATCAAGGCTGGAGTACCATGGTCGCTAAGACTTTTGAAAGGCTTAGCATAACCTTTCTCAAAAGTAAGCTGTACTAAAATATGGACATGAATATCGATTTTAGCCAGAATGTAGATGGATGTGGGGGCTTCATGAAAATTTGTTGATTTGGGAATACCTAAAATAATTTTCACCTCTCCACGGTGACAAAATTGGAAATCTACATTGGAGTACCCAAAATTTTTATCGAACATTGGGATGTGCCCAGCAAATATGAGGTGGTTTTCCACCATTTTTCTCCACAAGCACAAGCATGCACATGCATGTGCACACAAGTACTCATCAGCACAGTTAAAAATGGAGGCATAAGAGAGGCTTATTGGTTGCATCACCCACACAGACAATAACTACGCATGTGCTAGGGTGGCTACCATATTATCAATTGCACGTGTGGATGAATAAACATGAATGGTGCACGCAAATAATACACAAAAGCAACATAGAGAAATGCATGGATGAATGAGCTTAGGTACATTGGGAGATGCTTTTTTATGTATGCGTCTATACATGCATATAGACTGCAACATCTGGGAGCCATGGTGCAAATGTGGAACGAGAAACATTACAAACAGTCAAACACAAATTCTTCAACTGTAAAAATTTTAGTCGCATGACATAAAAAGTTATTTCCTGGACACCATGGCACAGATAAGCTAGGAGTTCTATCAGACTAGCCAACTATTCCAGAAAATAGCCACTCAAACCATTCCATCAATGAAAGTGATGAATGGTCAGTAAAAGCAAGCAAGTGCAAGGATGAGATGTCTACATTAATGCGATAGACAACAAGACAGCCAGAATACATGCACATGCAGAAGAAAGCTCCAGCTTGTTTTCTAATGGCTCCACAATGATTATACAGGTGGTATTTAAAGGCTTCAAGTAGAAGTCATGCAATTCTATAGATTCCAAAAAATGAATCAATAAATAGTAATGTTAAATGGATTGGCATAAAAGATGTAGGCCATTTACTGCACTTGAGACTTGCCACCTTTTTCTTTGCTCAATAAAAAAAAAAAGGGATGGTAATGCTATTTACAGATAGCATAACAAAACACCAAGCATTGAGCAAAGCATGGAAGTCACATTAAGTGGGGGGAAGGATATTTCAGAAAAAGCAATAGCATGATAACTTGGTCATACTTTCAACAAAAATGAGGACTCAATCAATTAAGAATTTTTTTTTTTATATATATCCACAAGAAAAATCATTTTTCCTAGATTTAGGAGTGGCTTACCCAGTGCATTCCCAGAGACAATGCAACTGCCTTGGCTCTGATTCTGGAAGCAAATATCTCAGGAAGCAGAAGGGCTGGCACTGGGCCAGCACCTAGCGAGAAGGACAACACGTACCTATTATCAAAATCAAGTAACACATCTTACTTACAAGTGAACCAAGTGAGAGAATAAACAAGATAAATAAAATAACTAGTGAACCGTTAAGGGGACTTTATACACTCACACGACCGTGCCCAACACTGCAAGGGTTCCTGAATAAGGTGTCAGAACCTTCCAAGTGAAAGATAGCGAGAGGAGCAACATTGAAGTAGCCTTCAGAAAATACAAATGCATCCCCACATTACAGAATGGAATTCAAAAATTAACCAAAAAATATGAGATATAAAAACCAAAGGCATGAATTTAGAAAAAATAACAAACCAGTGCTTCCTAACATCCTAACATTGGTGTGCTAAAATTTCACATGATTCCATTTGCCAATATCTTGCACTAGCAGAAATGACAAACCAAATTCTGCTTACTACCATCGATAATGATAGAATTTGAAGTACAGAAAGAAGTGATCCAACGCATGTTTAGATTCTAGACATTGCAATTGCACAGTCTACAATTTTAAACTCAGAATAGCAGAAAATCAATAAACATAAAAACAGGCCTTACCCGAGCTATCTGGAAGAAGCTGACATAAAAACAACAAATTATTAGCTTAACATCGCTGGCAGATAAATAGACATAAAAACATGTACAAAAAATAGACTGACAAAAAGAGACTGCAAGCATGGTTAACACTCATTAAATAGGACATAACCTTTTTAATGTATCAGCATAATTGATCCCAGTAGGCATTAACATGTGGTTCTCACTAAAAGACAGAAAAAGGACAAATTTTATTGGAGACTGTTATAGGTACATGGTGTAGAAGTCCTATAACATAAACACACTATGCACTCGCAATGTATTCTCTTCGTTCTTTATTTGTTAACTTTATTTCACTTGTGTATTACACTCATCAAAGTAATCTGCATGTATTTGAGCAAATCCTCTGATGGACATAAGTTTTCTCTTAACACATTTGTCTCCAGGTTCATGTTTTCATAGCTCCACATCGTGTTACTAGGACAGTGATTTTTCCAGAAATATCAAGTTAGGGCATAAATTGGACAGTGCTTTTGAACATTTGGACATACCGCAATACAATACTGTAGCCAAGAATGGAGTATCCTGCCATAAGAGACTAATGCAAATATGCACATGTATTCTTGATTATTTAAGCACATTTACTCTGGACTATTTTTGTACATTTATTCTTGATTATTTATGCGCATCTAATCCCAATTATTTCATGTATTTAGAAGAATGAGTCTAAATCTGGAACACTTCTAATAAAATGTCACACATATTTTCTATTGTTGATTGCATTGTTACACGAACATAAAGTTTCAAAGTGACATTGGCTTGTAAATTTAGTCAAGTATCCAACATATATTGATAGGTTTATAATTTTTAATTTTAGATATTCGTGCAGTACAGGATGGCCCTCATGTCTGATTTTTTATATGTTGATATGTGTCACCTTAGGACACCAGGCACTCATGCAGATGTTATGTTATTTCACACTAAGACACCTGGAACTCATGTGAGTTGTTTTGTTAACATGCACTCTAGGTTATTTTCATTTTTGCTCATAAATTTCAGTGGTCCACATACACAACTGTAGCATGAATTTGACAATTTGGTTGGATCTTGGCATCTAGATAATTATTGGCTTGTCTTGCCACTAAAACTTGGCTATCTGATTTTCAACAGCCTTCAAGGGATTCATAAAACTTTGAAGCTCCCGCTGCAAAGAGAAAAAGACAGCAGTGGGGTTCTTATATTTGTCCTTGGACTGTCTGAAAGTCATGACTTTGGATAATTGGCAGCCTCTTGCAGTATTTTGTCAACTGGTAGCCTATATCATTGAAGAGGGCCCCACAGACCCTCTTTATCACAGATGGTTCTATTTCCAGCACAGGACCTCCATTTGGTCAACAAATCAAGTGAACCTGCCACACCTGACCTATCTAAGCCCTTTCCGACATCTTCCCTTTTACCATTTTTTTCCTGGCTTTTTTGTCTAATTTTGATGAATACTTGTTATTTCTAATGAGTAAGATAAGGCCTTACTACTAAATCCCTTAGATGAAAGCATTAGTCCAGCCAATTTAGTTCATTTTTATTCTGATGAGGCAATTTTTGGCTGTTCATTGGAACGGTGTTTGTCAAATGCTTTAAACTTCTTACAACCTTACATCCTTGCAAATTATGGGGCTTTAAGAAATGATGGTAAAGGATTGGGATGACCATTCTATGCTTTAATGCCATGGAATTAGATAAGCCTGTGTTTGTGTAAAATCAATGAGCGCAACATTTTTTTCTTCTTAGGGCATTGAGTAAGTCAAAAGTGTTGTCATAAAGTATTTACACTGTATGAATAGGAAACCATACAAAGTACAGTGTGCTGGAACCAGTGCTTAGACAACTGTAATACCATCCACATAATGACTCACATAAATCTATGTAAAGAAACAAAATGAACATGCATATAATGTCAAGAAACCTGGAAAACAGCAAGGCATGACTAGATTTTTACAGTCAAATAATTTAATCATTTCTATGTCTAGAATATGACAGAAAACTGGTGGTTGATGTAGGAGGGTTTCAAGAAGCTAACAGAAAGTTTCTAGGTACATAATTAAGCTGAAACTCAAGAAAGTACTTAAATGCATTCAAGATACCACACATAGGTAAAACTCTCTAGCAATACCAAAGGGGGGGAAAAACCAATACAATAATGATGGTCATGGTGTAAGTTAGAAAAAGCAGTTACCATTCCAGTAAAGCTTGTGATTAGAAGACTTTTCCTTCCTTGCCTGTCCATCAGAGAAGATGCAATGGCAGTACCTATAGTTACATTATAGATCCAGTGATAAATAAAATCATATAAGAATACACAACAACAGAAACCAGAAACACAAATTTCATGCGTTGATTTAGATATAAAAGAAACTGACCAAAGACATTTGATGCCCCAACAAGAGCACTTGCTGCAACATCAGAAGCAATTCCCGCACTCCGAAACACAGATGTAGAATAATATACAACAGCATTTATACCAGCCAACTGTTGAAACAAGAACAGTGCTGCTCCTACACTCACAACTGCAGTTGACAACTTTATTAGAAAACATGTGTTTTATGAGGGATATTTCAGCTTAATACAAGCAAGTGCCTAAATTGTGTGGAAATACTGTCCATATGCTTCAAGAAATGTTCATATTATCTAATTGTGCAGAATCTTCAGTTGAATAGAACTCAATTTTTTTAGACCAAACAAGTTAACGGTCCTAAAATCATTCAACGTTGAAAGTACTTACAGGACAAAAAATACATCTTTAAGGTGTCTTCAAATGATGATCATTGCATGGAGATGATATTACAAAAATTTATGCATTATTTTTGATAAAATATTTTCCTCGCAGTGGTCTCCAAATTCTTATTCCTTTGTCTTTTCTTTCTTCCTCTCTCATCCTTTTCTACTTTCTTGCATTAAAAATAATTAAGGTTTAAATCTCAACAAGTTAAAAATGCAATAACCGATCAACATTTGCATACAATAAACCCTGACCATATATCTTAGTAACTAGAACAGGATGGTGCTTATCTCCTTATGGACATCAGCTCCGGCAGAAATTAGCTTCTACTCAAGTTCTCATGCTTAGAAACCCCTCTTCCCTGCCTCGAAAGAAAAAGAAAAAGAAGAAAACAAAACCTATATCCTGAGCTTACATAAAACACTCGCAGTTCCAATGGTCATACAAACAAAGCTTTGTTCGACAGTGATGAGTCACTTCCAAATCCTTGATACCACTGCTAGCTCATTAGCTATCTGAGCTGCACACTGACCTGCCACCAAATGTAGCATGTGCTCCGAATGTATTAAGAAGTTTGATAATGCCTCATACATTGTTCTTCACACTTTGGTATTTTACATTCTCCCTATCTTCTTGACAGTACAGTCAAAATTTTGGCTAGAAGCAGACACTCAAGTTTGGAAAAAATATAGCAAATTTACCAAACTTTCAGAAAGAATTTGCATAAATATAATTACAAAATAAATAATAAAAAAATGGAAAGCAACTTTTAGCTTTCTAAAAATATTTATGAATGTAAAAAACAAGCACTAGATCTCCCATACTCAAGAGGCAAGAATAACAAACAAAAGCAAACACAGAGTCACCAGCAACAAAACATCGAATCACTAGCTTAAAACATATTGCAATGAAGTAAATTAGTCATGATTAACTTGTGAAAAAATCATGAAATTTGTGCATAATTCATGGGTTATTGAAAAAGCCCAGATTGATTCATTTATGAAGAATAATTCAGAGATTCATTTGGCAAAAAGAAAAATCTAGAATAATTTGAGAATTTTAACTCAGAGAAAATTGTCACCATGCTGGACAGAGCTGATGGTACTTGGGCTACCAATTTCATTGAACATCACTGAATCATTGGCTACCATGTCCTCTTCAAGGATTCTCCACTCTCCATGGGAGTGAAGAACGACAAGATGTTTGTTGCTTAACAGCTAAAATGGACTCCCAGTTACTTGCTCATCAGCTAAAGGGGACTCCTCATTACTTAAATTGGTGGCAAGCACTGGGGAAGATTTGGATGTCAAAATGTGGAAGCAGAGTTTTTGGGGGGGATAATTATGTTTCCCATGTATATCAAGTTTGGTTATGGTTATATTTGATACCATTATTTATTAATGGAAACTTATTGCCTCCTATATACATACACATGTGTGTGTGTCTTAGTTAGATAATGCATATTTCATTGCAATATCACACCCACCACTCAAGGTTTCTTCTTTTTCCTAAAAATCTTCCATATGAATTACCATGTGCCTTTTTTTAGGAATGGGGGATTAAATGTTATGAAATGATTAAATTATAGATGTCTTAAACATGCCATTCAACTTTTTATTGTCATATCCATATTATTTGGGATGACCATCCGAGAACCTAGGGGAAACCTAACCAACCCAAACCGCTTGATTTAGGATGTGTCGAACCAAACCAATATTATAATGGATCCGTAAAGGTGTTTAGGTCGGTGAACGGCCTAAACTAGCCCGAACAAATTACTTGGTTCCATTTAGTTTGGAGATGTTCAGGCCCCTTATCCTATTCTTCATTAACTTTTTTTTTTCTTTCTCTTGTTCTTTCTTTCCTTCCTTTCTCTTTCTTCTTCTACTTTTCTTCTCCCTTCATTTTCTTTCCTTTTCTTCTTCTTCCCTTCCTTTAATTCTTTCCTTTTCCTCTTCTTTCCTTCGTTTCTTTCTTTCCTTTTTCTTCTTCTTCCCTTTCTTTTTTTTCTTTCTTTTTTATTCTTCTTCCCTTCCTTTCTTTCCTTCTCCTTCTTCTTCCCTTCCTTTCTTTCGTCTTTCTTCTTCTGCTCTTCTTTTCTTTCTTTCCTTTTCCTTCATCTTCTTCTCTTCATTTCTTTTTTTTCCTTTTCTTCCTCTGTCCTCTCTTTCTTTCCTTTTTCTCCTTCTTTCCTCATTTAGACACTTTAAAAGATTTTGAAAATTCATAAACCTTAATAAGGTACTTTGAATAGTAACCGAGGCTTAACAAAGTACTTTAAAAGTGCACCACAATGTTTTTAAACATCCATCATTTTAAAATAATCCTCAAAAATAAAAAATTGTAAAAAAACAAAAATGTTGTACTAATATCAAATAGGTCTGTAGGCATACTGTACTCGTCAAGTACCGTTATGGTACCTAGTATCGAAATTGCAGGCCTTCACTCTTGTACGTGGTCCTTTTGGTTTCTATCGTTGCAATAAAACTATTTTTATACTTACATGTCAAGAAACAAAACACCAATTGGGGCCTTTTCCCTTGTCATCTCAAAATACTTCTAAAGGGAAATTTTATCTACATCCTTTGATCCTTGAGTTATGTTACGACTAGCACTGTCATGTTCCAATGCATTGCAGTAGATGCAGCAGGAAACTGAAGACAATTAAAGCAAAAACAATATGAACAATTTAAGGCTCTGAGATAGTTTTTACAGCGGACACTAAGGGCTTTGTGGACTGGGATAGGATCACAAAATACAAGGTAAAGCTTTGGAACCTGTGTGATTACTTAAGAAAGCACAGCATCTGTTGCATCCACATGAAAACCAACACTGACAATTAAACACAAAACAACCAATTGAATGGTCATCGAATTTGAAATGAGGGATTGTTTGCAACAAACCGCATGAGTCTTTCCAAGACATAAAATTATATGCCTCACAATTTTATAAGATTTCTGCTGGACATAAATGGTTAAATTAAGAGCTATTTTTATTCAAAAAACAAACATGCACCCTGATTATCCGGTTTGATATAAAACAAGAGGTCAGTATAATAAATACAATGACAAGTGTAGAAGTGACAAAGAATGTTCTTTCTATATGTCAATATAACTATTTTATAGGCTCAAAATTGTGCATACATACCATTCAACTACATAAAGAGATACAAGTCTTCATTTTTGCTAGAATGTGTGGATATGAAAAATTCATGCACGATCATTTGTTGCAGGTTGCTTAAGTGGAAATTGGTATGGCATTAGTTATATAAATAGCAAAACCAAGATTTCTAAAGTACATATATCTTACTCTTCATTCATTTAATTATAGAACATACAGCCTATTCAAGAGATTCCAAACATGAAAATAATGTTAGATCCAATAGCCAAAACAGCCTAATTTATATACAGGACAAAATGACGAAAGCACTTGATTGTGTGAAGAATATAATTCCAGTCCTATAGCTTTATGAATAGCCACAGTTAGAAATACCTTTCCTGTAGCGCTTATTGAAGAGATCGAACCAACTGGCATCAGGTTCAGTGGAACCTTGGCCACCTGCTCTTAGATCATGCACAACCTCCACGACCTTTTCCTTTCCATAGAGTTTCTTTATAGCTGTCTCTGCTTGACCAAGCTTTCCTTGCTATAATGTAAAAGATCAAAATCAGGAAAGATCCAAATCAAGACATTTACATAGATAAATCTGAACCATGAATAATGTGACTAAGTAGCTTGGTGAGTGAAAACCTGAAACAGCCAACGAGGACTTTCTGGAGAAATAGCCATCCCCAATGCCATTAGGACAGAGGGAACAACTGCAATACCAAACATTGTCCTCCACCTAGATGGACACAAATATTATAAGAAGTAAACTCAAGATATATAAATAAGATAAATCTATTCAAAAGTTAATATAAACATGGTCACATTGCTAAGAAATATCTATCAGTTATGTGGGAGGTTTGAATCGAATAACCACCTCTGCATAAAAACACTATGCCCACTTGTAGCATAATTTTCACTTATCCAATTCCAGTCTTGAAAGATGAATAAAAAAATTGTCTTTTGAACAGAGAATCAAGATTTCCACAGAAAGAAAACTTATCTAAAAGTAGGCCGAAGCTTAAGGAGTGTGTAGATATGAAGTAAAGCATCACAACTGAAGATGCAGAGGCACAAAGAAACCTGGTTTAAATCTTTAATCTGAGCTGGCACTTTAAGCTAGACTTCTTTAATGGCAGTTTTCGTTAGGGGTCTAAACTGCTTTCGTGATCATAAGAATCCAAAGAAATACTTCTAGCATCTAAAATCAGATCATGGACCAAAACACAGCAAAGTAGCTCCTGCATCGCATGCAATTTATGACTACAGTAGGTTACAACAGGACATGCAGTAATGTCTCCAGCCAAGGCATCATAATGGACCAAGAGCACTGCAATTTGAAACCACCAATCTGACAGACTTGATATATTAATTAGTATCAAAGCCTCCATCAACCACGGGTTTCAGAAAGCAAACTAATGCCTTATTCTAAAAAATGATGTCAGCTTATGACAATTTTTTGGGAAAATGACTTGGAGCAATTAAACCAATCATCTTTTGTACCACCATCAATATAAACACTGAGAGAGCGGCCTACAGCATAAGTTGGAAATCAAATTGACCAATGGTATTCTTGCACTCTCATGCTAGAATCAAAAGGCTGCTGCTCAGTGAATTGTAGATTATTTCAAGAAAAGTAGGGTGCTGCCGCCATATAACGATCCTTAAGCAACAGTTTGTAAGAAATTGAGGGGAAAAGATTATTAATTCAATGGAGGATGAGAAAACAAGTGGATCGAGAAGTGAAAATTTTCTCTTATTCGGCTGTCCCAAGAATATTGCATACAGAGAGTAACAAAAGATATGGAGGATGTAGCCTGATGCATTTCTCCTTTTTATTTTCACTCAGAGTAATTGATTAAAAGGAAGGAAAATTTTTATGCCTTTTTCAAAAAAAATTGGCTCTTTATTTTCTCTTACATTTCTTTTATGGTTAGAAATTTTCTTCATTTACAACATTCAACAAATGAAGATCCTTACCACTTCTTAAGTGATATTTCTTTAGAATTAACTTGGCATGCATATAAAACAACATCAAAAAAGCTACACAGCAGCTAGTACCTCTATTTAGTAAACACAGATAAAACTGAAATTCTCATAGGAAACTTGCCTAACAAGACACCTGCTTTACTATATGTTGATGAAATCTCAAATGAAATTTGGAGCCTGCTGTTTTAGATATTACGTCAGAACCAGGAAAGGAAAACACACCATAAAGGATTTCCTGCCAATGGCAATCCAGCCACCAAAGCCGCAAGAATTCCAATGCAAATGAAGAGTTGATTAACAGATCCAAGTGCCCCACGAATTTCAGTTGGTGATATCTGAAAATTAGTAGATATTTTAGCTACAGAGAACATTCAACTGTTAAGAAAACCGTAATACAGTGACTGTGTAAACTTCCAAAATCAGGAACCTCCGATATGTAAAGTGGCACAATAGCAGATGAGATTCCAATTCCAATTCCAGCAAGTAACCGGCCAATTATCATCGTCCGTACGCTCTGGGATGTAGCACTGCAACCATTTTGTGCATGAGCTCAGACACCTTTATCTGCAAAAGCTAAAGTGAAGTTTCCCAGCCTGACATGAACTATAGTGGGACACACCTGAGAAATGCACCAACTACAAGTGGAATTGCATCTAGCTGGAAAGTTCGTGTTCGGCCAAATTTGTCAGCCAATGCTCCTCCAGCGAAAGAGCCAACTGTAGCACCTGCAAGTAATGAGCTAACAACCCATCCTGGAGAGCAAAAAAAGAGTACAACATGTGAAACACAGGTCGGGTGAATGCAACCAAAGCTTAAAATCCTTGCCTTTTAGAGTTCTATTAAGGTGCAAATGAGCAAGTGTTAAGTTTTATACTAAAACATTATCTTAAAATGCGCAATAAACACAAGTCCGTCAGACGCTTTTGAATACATCAGAGAGACTAGACAAGCATCTGTTTCTAATATGTTAGAAAATAGCTTCCGTGTTCACTAGAACCATGACTGAGGATTTCTAGAGATCTTCTTGAAATTAAAATATCTAATAGGAACCACTGATCCATATACCTTGTAGTACAGCATTTTCAGTAATTCCAAGATCCCTTGCAAGATATTCAAGTGCTCCATTCACCACACTGCAACATATAATACCACTCAGAAAATAAGACCCTGCCCCCCACTTCAAATGCTGCAGTAGCTACTGACAAAGATTTGAAGGACCATACATGCATCCTATGTGTTAGTGCATTCGCTATAATTGCAGCTTTAAAATTTTAAATGATAATGAATGTGACAGTAGAAAGATTCTGAACATCCAAAGTATCTAAGAGCAGTAAACCCAGATATAAAATATTACTCTAGATCACATACCCAAGATGATATCCAAACAAAATGGCCCCCAAGCATGCAACACCAACGTATGGCAAGACAGTCCCAGAAGATTTTGCTTGAAGTTTTTCAGAAGGAACATCCTCTAGATCACCTAACATGAAGGAAAAGAAACTTATCTCATGCCACTAAGAAACAGAGTATGTAGAACAGAAGTAACAGTATGATGGATGAGAACAGATATCCAATTCTGTAACAAGACTAGTTAAATATCTAGAAGTTCTCATAACACTGGAACTTCCACTCTAAGCAAATGACTGAATAATTCCTCCAACATATAAAAGAATTAAGTGCCCAAAAAGATGTGACTACTAAGTTACAACACAGTCATTAAATATTAGTGAAACTTGAAGAAAGTTTTCTAGACAACAAAAGGACCAGGCTGGTCAAAGGGATGGTGATAATGGTACAGCTTATAGTAATGGAAGAGGTTGCATAGATAAGAAACTTACTTGACTACTTAGTTATGCTAGCACCATGAATTAGAGTTTACATAGAAAACCAGCATAGGCTAATCTGCCTTCTGCCTTTTACCTTGGAAGTTGAAGCTGGATCTGTGACCATTTGTTTTCATCCATCAAGATGCATAACAAAAAGCGACAATGTCAAAGGGGATCTTCGTTCAACACCAAGAAGTGATGAAAAACTACCATTTGCAATAGGTGGTCTTTTTAGATCCTCATCTATAACTCCTCAACATGCACTTAGCTGTTGTTTCTCTTCAAATTGATCCTCCCCTCGAGTGCTTAACTTAGTGTTTTGACTTGTGACTGAAAGCTTCGGGTTCTTTCCTTGGCTAGTACTTATTGTTCCAGTCTTTAGTTAATTTAGTAAGTGGTTCATATGATGTTACAGTTATACGTATACTACTCACCCTTATCCTATTATTCTCTTTTTGTCAATTAAATATATAAATTCCCATGAATCCAATATGGTTAGCAAATTGATGAGGTAGTGTGAAAAAGGTTCGTTCTTACAAACTATATATTCTGGAATAAATAATAAAGAAATGATATGTAGAGGATGAATTTGCATGCCATATGAGTTCCAGCGTTGCAAGGAGGTTTTTTACATACAGTTCTAAATTAATAACCGCACATCCCTTTACATAATCCTCATTAAGATTTTCTAAACAAAAATCTTCTCTCTTTTTTCTTTCTGAGTAGATTAAACAAAAATCTTCAAACTGCCTAAAAGGGTGATTATGCATCATGTTACGCACAGAAATTCAAGCGAAAGAAATTATTATATTCCTTCTTCCATCTTAAATGGTTTTCTCACGTAATCAGAAGAAAAATCGCAATAAAGTGAATATGGAAAAAGCACAGAGAGTAGCAAACTACAGCAACCATCAGTATCGTCCATGAAGTGTGGAAGACATGGTCATAAAAGTATGAAATAAGAATTAATAGCTGATAACAAAATATAAGAAGATATTAGCTAGCGAAGTTTTATAAACATCCAGCATGCAATAATTAACGAAAGGCCAGAGGGAAGCAAACAAACCAGAAGAAGCTTGGACCCTAACCCATCGAGCTTTCTCTCGGGACCTGAAGATCCCTTCCACCCCTGTCCTCACCCGCGCCATCTCCACTCCCAGATTGAGCGAAGAGCCCAAACGCGATCTTCCACAGCAGGATCCACGCTCCGGCATCCTCAAACGATTCGGTCCCGAACTCCCCCTCCGGAACGCACCGAGACCGTCCGAGACTCTTCCTTCACGACTCTGGCGTTCAGAGGCAGCAACAACGCTTCCTTTGGCAGCAATCGCGGCAGCTTTCATCATCTTTTTCCCTCAATCTCCTGAATTCCATATATAACAAATGAAATATACGAAAACAAATTAATTCTGGCCACCGAACCCATTCAGATCTCAAGGGGGAAAAAAATCGAAGAAAGCCTTTTGACTATGAGAGGATGACATTTTGGCCACTTAGCACGCTGAAAAGTCAAATACAAGAAGAAAACATATCTTAACATCCGACAGTTTTTTTTTTTTAAAAAAAAAAAAACTTTGAGATGGAAGAAAGCCGGGAGAGAAAAAAAGAACGCCAAAATATCGATGAAACGCGTCGGGTTCTGAGAATTTATTGATCAATCTACCTGCGGTTCAAAGAATATGATCAAAGAAAACGAAGAAAGATTTCTTTTTCTTGTTCCTTTTTTCTCTTTTGCTTTGCTCGTGCGGCTGCTTCGTTTCTATATATTGTTCTCATGGGAGAGAGAAATCTTCGATAATTCCGCTCTTTTGGCGCCGGGATGAGAGAGAAGTATCGAGGAAAAATAAAGAACGAGAAAAAAAAAAAAAAAAATTTAGAAAGAAGGCGTTACTTCTAATACGCCGGTTTAGATCACCGAAACTGTGGGGATCCAGCGGCGGAGAGCACCAAGTGCAGTCTTTTTGCCTGTCCTTTTGCCGGAGGTGAGCGAATTGGATAAACTTGCCACGAAGAGACCTGACAGCGAATAGCGTGCTGGGTTCAGTGAGTTCGTCGTGTACCGTAGAATGATGGTTATTACAGTAAATAAGTTTTATATAGATGACGATTTATAATGCGATCATATCTAAGAATATATTCGATCTCGTGGAGATGTGCTTCCATTAACTTTTTGAGTGAAGGGATCAATCAACGGGTGTGCAACCCTGGTTGGTGAGACAACTTGACCCGACCCACGACCCTCAATCCGCCCAAGATGGATGGGCTTGGGCGAGACCTCGCTGCAAGCCGATTCGCTCGCGGATTATTGACGGTGAGAAATTAAAATCCAAACCTGATAATGGTTCGAGCGAGCTGCATTCTTTTTTTTTTTTTTTTTTTTCATTTTTATTTATGGTATGCAATTCAGGATTTCCAATTTTTTGAGATACGTGACCGGCGAGTTAGATTAGAAAAAAAAAAAAAAAAAAACCTTAGGTAAGGGTTTCTTGCCCCCTTTAATTAGTGAGACACATGAATAAGAGACATGCAACATTCTAATAATGTTAAATTAATTGGCATATTTAGAAAAGAGAACCTATTATCTGTTATTTATCATATGTATATCCAAAATAGAAGCTCAATTTGTATAGTATTCATATGTTTGCGATCATTTAAGTTTTTTATTTATTATATTATTATATTGTATTTAAAAAATAGTTTAAAAGTGAAGAAAAACTATATTTCATGTATTAATGTGGGATTGCAGTTAATGGGAACACCTCCGGTATATTATAATTTATTATGTTATTATATTTTACTTTAATAATATTTGTAAAAAGGGAGAAAAAAAATTATATCCTATACATCACATCACATGGATTATATGCTACTATGATAATATGGCAATGAAATTATAATAAGATAGCTCTAAGCGTTGATTGGTTTTAAATGCTTTAATTGAACTAGAGAGTGGTGAATGATCGATTATTTCGAAGAAAAGCATTTGTTGATTGCTCGATATTCTATCCTTCAAAACCTTATCTCAATAGACTCAAAGGAGCATAATTGATTAGAAAGTTGAGAGATAAAATATATTTTAGAAAGTATTACAAAAATTTATAACTTATATTTATCGACATAATATTGAGCCATATAAAAACTAGTTATATGCTTGTGCCATGCATGTGTATTACTTTGCTATTAGTTGAGATGCATAAAGAAAAAAAAAAAAAAGGTCAAGCATTAAATGAGGCCAAATATGTGGCTAAAAAAAAGGCTTTTGTTATAATGTTTTTGTTCATTTTTGGATTGGTACTGTAATTTTTATTTTGAAGGTCAACGACAGCAAGAATAAAATGAAATAGATACCAAAGGTTGTATGGTGCGTTGAACAAACTGGATTTAAATTTAATTTTTAAAAAATATATTATAAAAGCATCACAAATGGACTAAAAAAAAAACCTCTTAGGTTTACTCTCTCTCTCTCTCCCCCCCCCTCTCTTAATATATATATATATATATATATATTATACTGATTGTGAGCACTTATGCTTTGCAAGCATTACAAGTTAGAAAAGCTTTGCTTATAAATTTTAATTTTTTATAAGTTCTATGAAAATTTCTTATTGCTAATAGAAATCAATGACTACTTATGGTGAGTTTGTAGGTTTTTTTTTTTACAATTAATTATATTTGTTAAACCTAAAGATTTAATAATGCATATTTTGATGATAACAAAAATATTGATTAAAGGACTAATATAATATTTGAGTTTATGATGATAAGATAGATGTCACTCAATTTGTAAGAAACTTAAGTAGAATGCAAGAAATCAAGTCGGAAAGGAACAACGTCTAATTGACTACCATCTGATGTAAGAATATCTTTAAAAAAGCTAACAATTTATAAATTTTATTTTTTCTAAGAACATATTGTAAAACTTGGGAGGAGATTAATTGCACAAGGTTTAATATACCTTAAAAATGATTTAAATTATGTTTTGGCATCATAATTAAAGTAAAATTATCATAAAAATCTAAAATCGAGTGTGTGCAGCAAACTAGACATCAAAATAGTCAACCAAACTAGACAATGTCCTCAAATCAGGGATTATGTCTGGTATAATGATCGACTGCCATAAGCTAAAATGGTCGATTATAGGTTTTTAATAGTCCAATGGTCATATTTTTATTTGACTGTTTGAGTCACCTTGAAGCTCTAATAATTATATTTTTTTATCCTTACAAAATAAAGACTTATGGGCTAGTTTGGACATGAAAAAATGAGTTGAAATCTATTGGCAAATCTTTGTGAAGAGGAGTTTGTGAACCTAGAGTGCATATCCATTCCCTTTTCAAGTTTAGTGCTACAATTAAAAATCTACTTTCATTGTGAGAGTACTCTTAGTGTTTTTTTTATAAAGAAGATTATAAATTCCTTCTTAGCCTATATAAAGAAAAGGAGTGGGTTCATCCTTAGTCCGAAAAAAGGATTAAATGGATTCCTCCTTAGTCTGGTAAAATGATTGTATGAGAATTTGATCCTTATCCGGTTAAGAGGATTTGTATAGTGAAAATCTCCATAAGGAGTCTTAGGTAATGGATGGAGGCAAGGGATGTTAAACTACTATAAAAATTCTTGTACTTCATTTATTTTTCTTACTCTTTTATTCTCTTGCAAATTGCTTTTATTTGTACTTATATTAAATTTTTTACTTATGCTTTTTATTTGAAATACTTAATATCTTATGCTTTGTCTTAAATTTATTAACTTATTTTTAATCACTTAGTTTTTGAGTTTAAGCTATTTTAAAAAACCCAAATCACCCGTCTTTTCTCGAGTTGCCCTGGACCTAACAATAATAATCTTCATTTTCTTTATATTTGCATACTTTTATAAATTGCTTTATTTGTGTAGACTAATCCTTCCATAAGTGTCTCTTGATTGATGCATATTTAAGGCTAAAGTCAAAAAATCATAAAAGTCCTCAAGTGTCTCTCAACTGGTGCATATTTAAGATTAAAGTTAAAAAATTATGAAAGTACCCTTGCATTTCTTGAAGAGATTAGGGATAGGTTATTTTCTCTTTTCTCTTCTTTTTTTTCCTCTTCTCCTTCTTCCCTCCAATCTCAATAGTCATTTATGATTAATGCAACATCACATATTTTCCCTCTCCTCATCTTTTACTTCTCTCATTGCTTTTGCATCTTCTTTACTATCTTCATCTTTGTCATCACCATCCATATCCTTACCATTTTCTTCATCACCATCACTATTTCTTTATTATCATCTCCACCATCAATGGTTCAATATTCGTTGTTGCACTTCTCGTTGAAACCCATTTGTTGCATCGCAAGAAGGATGAAGATGTTGGGGACCTTAGGATGAGGGAGGAAGAGAGAGAGACAGAGTTCTCACCCACCCATTCCCTCTCCTTTTTCCATATTTTCTCATCATCGTCGGCTCTACCACCTTTACCATTTTTACGACCATCCTCATCTCCACCTCATTTGTTTAATCTACTCTTATCTACAAACTTGTCATCTTTTCCACTATCATCCCTATTTTCTTTTTTTTTTTCATTGTTACCACCTCTGTCTCTACTTCATTTCAATCCTACACCTTATTTGTCATTGTTGGTGTCATTTACTGTATTTGCCAGTGCAGTGAAAGTATGAGGACTAGAGGAGAGAGAGAGAGAGAGAGAGAGAGAGAGAGAGAGAGGAGGATGGAAGAGGTTTAACATGAAAAAGATGTGGATTATCATGTGCCAATTATTAAGAATGAGTGAAGTCAAAATATTACTGATTTTTTTATATTTTCAATAATTACTATTTTCTCCATTATACAAAGCAAGAGAAATTATATGCTCTATAATTTAGTTGGGGCATATTCAAAATTGATAAAGTAAAATCTTTAGTCTCCAGCAAAGTCGCATATGGTAACAAGATCCATATCAACATCACTGATAAAAGGGTTTGAAGCTACACTGTCGATAGATCGGTAGACGATGCATGCCCGACAAGATAGAATATGCACATCTCTTAGCAAACTAATGTGGATGAATGCTTATCTGTAAAGAATGTAGCTCATGACACCTTATACAATCCTATCCAGAAGGGTGGGCACATCATAGAGAGACATATGACCTATGGTACGAGCAATGTATAGGATCTTATTATCAGATATGGGATTTGTCTATAAAAAAAGATGCAAGACCACAATAAGAGGATTCCTTCTCCATAATTCTTTTTCACAATTCATCTTCAACCTCTAATTAGATTGTACTTAGCGCTCTCTCTATCTCCATTACTTTTTATTTTCTTCATAAATTTAGAGGCTAACATATTGATCCTCGACCACTTTTATCACCTTTCTCTATTGAGTTGAGTGCAAAAGGTCCTTGTTAGGAAAGCTGCAACACCTTTTATATTATTCTTCTTTTGCTATAGATCACCTCAGCAAACCTATCCTTGTTGCTGAATTTGCCGAACTTTATTTCTACATCATCATCTTTGTCATCTATCTTGGTAGTGCACAGTACCTTACTATAGCATCCAAACATCATCAACTTGATGCCACTTGTGAAAAATGAAGAAACAGCTATGCCATCTTAATCTAACAAAAGAGCTTTTACTAGTAATAATGGCACCATTCAAACTTGCTTTGGACCTGATCTTCCTATGTATCTCCTCTAAAGGGAGTCTCTGCCATGCAGTTCTCTAACTATGATAACAAGATGAAGCTCCCTTAACGCTGATTCGGACTCTAGTCCCCTACCTATACAATTAGTGGAACTAACACCGCTTGTGCAGCTGATATCGTCATGGTAAAGCCTCCAAAAAGCTAATCTTACAAAAACCTCGGAAGTTAGGACCCGCGAAGAGGAGGTTCACTGAATCATGGATGGAGCCAATATCTGGAGCTTACGGTTGCGTCCAAAAGAACCAAACCAGAAGTTTCCAACCTAAGGTGGCAGTTTGGAGTCATGGACGAACGCCTTGGAGGGAAGTTTGAGAACCTGATCCTCTTGTATTTACTCCAGCAACTTGGAGTAAGCATATGGTAAAAGGGAAGAACTGTTGCAGGGAGAATTGGTCAGAATCGTTCATCCATGGACAAGAGTTTTTTTTTTAAATGATGCAAGTCTGAAATTTTATTTTATCTTTTTCAGAATAGTTATTCCAAGCTGTTCTAATTTTTCATTATTACTCTTACCATCTCACACCACGAATCAAGATGACTGAATGAGATGGGACGGTCAGTCCTTGCTTGAACGTTGAAAAGCGATATTTAAAACACGCCTGCTGCCGGACTTTCCACCCCCTCATTCTAGTCAAGAAGGAACCACCACTGTTTGATCTAGTCAACGCAGTTGGGTCTTCCTCACGTTTCATTTGATGAGAAAATAGAGGAGATGGGCTCGCATTAAACAAGGCAGAGCAATCATATGAGAGAGGAGAGAGAAATCTATTGAACAATAATAGCATGGTGCCCCTCATCTCCTTCCTCGCCATCCTCATCGGCTTCCTCCATCTCCTCGCCCCCTCCCAATCCCAGAGTGCCTCGTACTACTATGAGGCCTGTGCACCCAAAACTTGCGGCAACATCACTGTGGCCTTTCCCTTCTCCTCCTCGGAGGCCTTTTGCAGCCCCCCCGGCTTTGAGATCTCATGCGACCCCTCCTCCTCTGTCCCCACCCTCGCGCTCTCCAAATTCCAGTACCAAGTGAACGCAATCTACCGCAGCGACTGCCTGATCGTACTCTCTGACACCCAAATCATCCAGGATCTTCGGTCGAACACCTGTGATGGCCTCGAGCAACACTTCCTCCCAGCTGCCAGCTTTGCTCCTCTCCAACTCCCTGAGTGGGCCATCAAATTTAACTTCTCCTTCTGCCGCCATGGTGACCTCCCTTTAAATTTCACAGACGTTGCTGTGAATTATAGTGGGGGATGTGATGGGAATGGAAGTCTCTATGCACTTGCTCCATTTAACAGCGCGTATGATGGGGATTCTGAGCTTCCAGCAGGCTGTTCTCATGCTGCGTTGCCAGCGGACCAGGCGACACTTCGGAAGGTCAAGTTCACTGAACGCAGGGATGTTCTTTTTGAAGTGTTGACTCAAGGGTTCCCGCTGCTGTGGAAGAACTTTACAGAATGCTGGGACTGTGAGAAAGCCGGTGGGCGGTGTGGGTACAACCGAAGCACTGAAAAGTTCTTGTGCTTTTGCAACAATGAATGCAACCAAGGAGGATATCAGGGAACTGGCAGGTAAGAGACTGCTCTTTTTTCAAATTACTTTGCATTGTTGTATGTGTGTGTGTGTGTGTGTGTGTTATATGGGCCTATTGATTAACAGAATTATAATTAAGGAGATGCTTGGATGTCTCATCATAATGTACAAAGTGTTGTACGAGCATCTACTAAAAATTTGTGACCAGAAGCTTGGCATTAGTCACTAGTAGAAGTTGAAGTCTCCAATATCTGATTTAAGATGGCAACCAGTCTTGTGAGGAGGTGGAGGAAGTGTAAAATTGGCAGAATCAGGAAGGATTTGATGTTTGTAAATGAAAGATTTTCACAAAAAAGGATTCTGGTTTTTTCTTTTCTTTCAGTTGCCAGATGAATGCCTTTCTTTACTTCTTCCTTCTCTTTTTTCCTCCACTTCCTCTGTCGACTTCCTCGTGCCGAGAGAAAATACAAAATATATATAATAGCCAGTCTTACATTTGACCCCTTGATTACCGGTGAAAGAAAGTTCCCAATATATATTTTCTTTTCAATATAAGATGAGAAGTATATTAGCATATATTTACTCCAACATCAGCTGCGCAGCTAAGAGATCGGGGGTACTTGAAGGAATCCAAATCCAAATGATACCTCCTTCACTGGTCCTTATTTGAGTGGACCCAGCCTATGTGATCTAGGAGACGATATGGCATGGATTTATTTGAGATTGCTCATGGGCTTATATTGATATTTGTGATTAAATTTGAGACTTACCTAACTAAGATTTTAGAACTCAAATGAAAGAAGTATGTGAGTATTTGTGTTGGCATGTATTTAGTCTCACGTTGATTATGTATTGTAAAGGTCTTGAGAACCTATAAAGGAATACAAACAATATTTTTTTTTGGATTAATGTTTTTTGGGATATGATCCTTAGCTGTTACCAAATTTGAGCTCACATTATTGACCAAACTGAAATGCTGCAATAAAACAAAAGAGGGTTAGCTTGTGTAAGCCAACCTTAACCTTACTCTATAGGATGCTTCCACCTATCCAATAGAGCATTTTAATTTATTTTTAGTTCGCAGAGAGAGCAGTTTATGTTGCCTGAAATAGTTAATTCACCTTGCCATGATTAATAACTGAACTAATAATTCTGCTAACAGTGGTGCAGTTTGTGGTTTCATTATGCCTGTTTATAATTTTCTGAATTCTATAGGCAGCTGGCCAAGTAATATTTTTAAGTTTCACAAAACATTATTCTATCTGTCAATTTATAATGATTTCCTGTTGAGTTTTAAAATTTATATTTACTCAAGTTCTGCACGAAAGCAACAATGCTCATTGTATGAATATATTGATTATCTCTGCAGGTCCAGAGAGTGGAAGGTTATTGTAGGTAAATTCTCTTGGGGACTACTCATGTATGTTTAGTTTCTGTCCGTCCTCCATGGATTTTCCTTGCTATATAATTTACTGCCATCCCTTCACTTTGCTTGCAGCGGCGGCGGTTCCAACAACATTAATTTTAATAGCAGGACTAGTAGCATTTATCAAGTTCAGGGCAAGTGCCCTGTCCATCTTTAACAAGCTCCGTGTTAGAAGCATGAACCGAAATGCCAATGCTGATGTTGAGGAGTTCATGAAGAGCTACCGGTCAATGCTTCCTGCTGAATTTTCCTACATTGCTGTGAAGAAAATTACAGGTGGCTTCAAAGAAAAGTTAGGTGAAGGCGGCTATGGAAATGTATACAAAGGAAAATTGCCAAACGGTCAATTAGTTGCAGCCAAAATTCTAGGAAAGGTCTAAGAATAATGGTGGTGATTTTGTCAATGAAGTTGCTACCATTGGTAGGATTCACCATGTCAACATTATAAGGCTTCTGGGATTTTGCTGTGATGGCTCACATCGAGCTCTAGTATATGAGTTCATGCCCAAAGGATCACTTGGAGATTTGATGTCAAAGGAAGAGATGATACACACCATAGGAGTTCCACAACTGATCAAAATCGCCTTAGGGATTGCTCGAGGTATTGAGTATCTTCACCAAGGGTGTGACAAAAGAATCTTGCACCTAGATATCAAACCTCACAATGTTTTGCTTGACAATAATTTCCATCCCAAGATCTCAGACTTTGGATTAGCAAAGTCCTACTCACACAAAGACAGCACTATAACTTTGACAGGTGCTCGGGGGACCATTGGCTATATAGCCCCTGAAGTGTTCATGAGAAACCTCGGAGGTGCTTCACACAAGTCTGATGTATATAGCTACGGGATGCTACTACTAGAGATGATAATGGGAAAGAAGAATGAGAGACCAGAGACAGAGGACTCCAGTAAAGAGTTCTTTCCCGACTGGATATATCATCAACTAAAGCAGTGGTCGGAAATGGAGCTGGGAGATGTGGTAATAGAAGAAGATATCAGTATTTCAAAAAAGATGGTCATGGTAGGCTTATGGTGCATACAAACAAATCCTGTCAGTCGTCCTTCAATGAGTACAGTGCTGGAGATGCTTACAGGGGAAGGTAGAACGTATTGAAATGCCTCCAAAGCCTGTCTTGTTTTCTCTGCCAAAGCAACAAGTGGAGTACGATATATCTGATATAGATAGTGGCATAGAAGTTTCACATAATCCTTCAGAGACCGAGTAGTATTTATAACTCTCCAATCTGTATAAGATGATCCAACGAAAAAACAAGTCATGAGGAGCAGATACGGGTGTCTTCTTTTATCAGAGTACCATGGGTTACTCATCAGTCACACGTAGGAAAAACTAATCATACAAATCATGGAAACACTTTTAAATAGTGAATTCCTCTGAAGAGGCTTTGTGATGATGGGTAGGAGAGGTGGCTCTGAGAGAAAGGGATCACAGCATGTAGCTGCCTACATAAATGAAGAGTGATTACTGGATCATAGCGGCATGGAGGCTGTTTACCAAGAACTTTGCATCTTTGCAGGTAAGCAGTGATTGCCATGGTCTCAAAAAGTTTGCCATTCATTATGCAAAAGCATGCTGGCCATAGCTAACCATTCATTCAGTTTGCTAAATTATGAGATGGCATACCCAAACAAAATACTCTCTATTTCCTTGCCATTTCCTTCTTCACAAATTGCTGACAATAGAAGTTTGTGGGATTGAGTAGTGATTATTTCTGCGTATGACCAAAAACATTTCTAAGTTGCGTGTTTGACTAATGTATGGTTTAGAAGCATTCAGTGGCGCAGTTCAAACAATTTTCCACCCCCTACTCAGGGTTGCCTCGACGACGCCTTTCGGCTGATGGTGCACTCCAATAGCGAGGGCCATCTTCTTCATGCCAGCTAGCGGGTTCGTGGGTTGCTTGTTGACCATCATCTACTCCCATATTCAAATAAGTTTATTCTAATATGTATAAATATATATATTTTAAATAAGTAAAATATTATTCACTAAATGAATAATTATGCATGTCTTTCTATTTGTGCATGCATGCATGCATACATACATACATACATACATACATACATACATACATACATATATATATATATACACGCGCGCGCGTGCACACACACATACATATACGTATACGTATACGTATATATACATATACACACATGCACATACACACATACTATATACATATACGTATACGTATATATACATATGTGTGTATTTTATATATATATATATATATATACATACATATATACACATATATATACATATACATATATACACATATACATATATATACATATATAGATATACACATATACGTATACGTATACGTATACATATATATACACATATACATATACGTATACGTATATAATAAATTTCATTAGAATATAATGCTAATGATGCATATTCAAAATTATAGTACTAAGTAATATCTTTACATGCTATCCATTTTTATATCATATTTAAAATTATTTTTATTCTCAACCAACTACATAACAATCTATATATTACCACGGGTAGAGTTAGAACCTTTGGTAGGGGGTCAGCCACTTAATTTTATAATTGCCTTCCAAATTTTTTATTTTGAGCCCTTAAATGTATATGCATCCATTCTTGTATATTGCTACATAAGTGAAAATAGATGCAAAATAATAATTGTTACAAAATTATAAATAAAGAAATAATCACATTTGTAAAACAAACTTGAGAACTCAAAAATTAGGTCTTAAATATACACCTGGTGATTTAAATCTTTATCACCACCATTACTACTCCAAAGCATTTGTTCATCAATCTTGATTAGATTCTCACCATCTAACCACTTCCAAGTCTTGATTGACTTAACCCTCAACTATGCCTTCTTCTTTTTTCTGACCTGAGCACAAAAATTACCCTCGCTATCTCAAACCAACTAGCTCTTCCATAAACATAGTAACCAAAATCTTCACTATAACAAAATCATATAACTTGAATATTACCATAAAAGTCATGAAGATAATGATGACAAAGGAATATTACCTTCACATCTCTCATGGAAATGAAAGATTTGAGGACTCCCGAAGTTAAAGGTAGAACAAACAACTATCTCTTGGTACTTACCCACAAACTTTATATATCAGATATTTTGAGCCTCTAGAATTGAGATGTGAAAAAATGTGAGGGCTAGAGCTCAAAAGATGTCTTACTAGTCAAAAATAGAAAAATAATCCTTATTTAAGTTTGTAAAGCAATTATTAGAGCAAGTACAAGCTTTTATATTATTATTATCTTCTCCTTTATGCAAATTACTACAATTAGAATAGAACTGCATATTCTGTTTAATTATGGGCAGTATTAGATGTATAAAATTAAGATTATTTTCATTAGATAAACCAACACATCTAATTTTATTTTGTGAATAATTAATAATTTAATATGTGACTCTTTATATTAATGAATATGTTATCACTATCTGACCTTAACTTAGATCAAAAGTATTATATTTTGATGGTCATTAGGATTATATTCTTATGGGTTTGATGTGTTGTTTATTTTGATGAATTCAAAAAAAATGAGTGATAAAAAAAATGCAAGGGTGGCATTCAATTTAAGTTAAAAGTAAAGAAGGTCTTGATGATTTTTTTTCCTTATATACAATTTATAAAGGTAGCGTATCTTGACTTGATTACGTTTAAGAGGATCTTCACTTAAATTTGATTAGATTTAGATTTAAATGATATGATCTCACATTGATAACTCGAGTTATTGGATATAATCTATTTTTTCTAAAATATTGGTATAAAAAATATATAATTTAAAGGCGTCTGACTAATGCATTAAGTCATCTAAAGGTGTCAAATAGGTCATGCTGGGCTGGCATGGTCTATATAAGTTGTGGCCCATCAAGCCATCATGCTGTGTCAGCAAGGACCGCCCATGCTGTGCTTGGCATGGCCTGTAAGCCAGCCCATCATGTCGGCTCGAGAGCCAGCCAACCATATGAACCTATCATGCCAAGGCACCAACACAACCTAACTATTTTTTAAAAAAATATATTTTTAAGCAATATTTGATATTTTTAAACTAATTTTATAAAAATTAAATAAATTAAATTAAATATATGCACCTTTCTTCGTGAGTGAACAGATAGTTTGTCGTCACAGTAACATTGTCCCATCGCTCTATTGTCCGATCCTCTTTTTCCAATCCCTCTTAAGTGCTGTAGCCTTTCTTGCAAATGTGACATACAACTCAGAACCCCTTGCCTACAATATTTTCGATGCTGAAATACTTCTAAACATCAGAGGTCCTAGCTCTAGCTCTGAACCTGAAGCTTGAGACAACACTATTAAAGTCAAGGATATTAGTTTCAATCTATGACTATAGTGTATCAAAATTGGTCGCAATATGTTTGATCTCCTCTAAGTTAAGTTTGAAGTTATAATGTGCGGGTGTGAGAGCTAGCAATATCAGCCATTGCAGAGACCAAAGAGGTTTTGTAAAAGAGATTAGAAAAAGCTTGTAAAGAAATTAGAAAGGCTTGTTAGGAGATTAGGAGAGCTTATAGAGAGATTAAGAGAGCTTGTAGGGAGTTTAGGAGAGTTTAAGAGAGCTTAGAATTTGGTGTGGGATGAAAAAGAAGGATTAGGGGGTATTTATAGGGGGTTGAAGAGCTTCTAAATATCCAAAATAAATCGTACAAACTAGTCATTTTTGGTTATTGGGAAGGATAAATAAGTCTTTTTAAGTAATAGATGAGAATATCCTTAAAAATTAACTATTTTTTATTATTAAAAAGGGTAAAAAGATCTTTTTCTAAGGAAATAGATAAGAATACCCCTAAAACTAACATTATTTTTGCTGTTGCAAAGGAGCAAAATAGTAAAAATTTGTGGCAAGCCACAGATAACCCATCATATGCCTGCCTGGCTCGTCACATGCTGTGCCTTAGGCCGATTCACAATGGGTTGTTCCGTGCCTAGCTCATTTGTACTTGTCGGGCCTGACCCATTGGGTCGTGTCATGCCATACTTAGCTCATTCATGTCTATTATGCTTGGTTCACTCATGTGGTGCTATACTTTGCTTGGTGGCCCATTCATGTCATCATGGCGGTATGGTTGGAAGGCATGACCTACTTCGTGTCAGGCCAAGCCATGCCATGAGCTATCTAGCTCGTTTGATACTTCTAAAGTCATCAAAAAATTAGATAGTTTAAATAATATAAAATAATATATATATTTTTTTAACTTTTAATGTTAAACTATAGTGTCCAAATCACAATATTTATGTGGTGTAAATATTTTAAAGTTAATATAAACATGGTCACTATGCCCACTTGTAGCATAATTTTAACTTATCCAATTCCAGTCTTGAAAGATGAATAAAAAAATTATCTTTTGAACAGAGAATCAAGATTTCCACAGAAAGAAAACTTATCTAAAAGTAGGCCGAAGCTTAAGGAGTGTGTAGATATGAAGTAAAGCATCACAACTGAAGATGCAGAGGCACAAAGAAACCTGGTTTAAATCTTTAATCTGAGCTGGCACTTTAAGCTAGACTTCTTTAATGGCAGTTTTCGTTAGGGGTCTAAACTGCTTTCGTGATCATAAGAATCCAAAGAAATACTTCTAGCATCTAAAATCAGATCATGGACCAAAACACAGCAAAGTAGCTCCTGCATCGCATGCAATTTATGACTACAGTAGGTTACAACAGGACATGCAGTAATGTCTGCAGCCAAGGCATCATAATGGACCAAGAGCACTGCAATTTGAAACCACCAATCTGACAGACTTGATATATTAATTAGTATCAAAGCCTCCATCAAACACGGGTTTCAGAAAGCAAACTAATGCCTTATTCTAAAAACGATGTCAGCTTATGACAATTTTTTGGGAAAATGACTTGGAGCAATTAAACCAATCATCTTTTGTACCACCATCAATATAAACACTGAGAGAGCGGCCTACAGCATAAGTTGGAAATCAAATTGACCAATGGTATTCTTGCACTCTCATGCTAGAATCAAAAGGCTGCTACTCAGTGAATTGTAGATTATTTCAAGAAAAGTAGGGTGCTGCCGCCATATAACGATCCTTAAGCAACAGTTTGTAAGAAATTGAGGGGAAAAGATTATTAATTCAATGGAGGATGAGAAAACAAGTGGATCGAGAAGTGAAAATTTTCTCTTATTCGGCTGTCCCAAGAATATTGCATACAGAGAGTAACAAAAGATATGGAGGATGTAGCCTGATGCATTTCTCCTTTTTATTTTCACTCAGAGTAATTGATTAAAAGGAAGGAAAATTTTTAAGCCTTTTTCAAAAAAAAATTGGCTCTTTATTTTCTCTTACATTTCTTTTATGGTTAGAAATTTTCTTCATTTACAACATTCAACAAATGAAGATCCTTACCACTTCTTAAGTGATATTTCTTTAGAATTAACTTGGCATGCATATAAAACAACATCAAAAAAGCTACACAGCAGCTAGTACCTCTATTTAGTAAACACAGATAAAACTGAAATTCTCATAGGAAACTTGCCTAACAAGACACCTGCTTTACTATATGTTGATGAAATCTCAAATGAAATTTGGAGCCTGCTGTTTTAGATATTACATCAGAACCAGGAAAGGAAAACACACCATAAAGGATTTCCTGCCAATGGCAATCCAGCCACCAAAGCCGCAAGAATTCCAATGCAAATGAAGAGTTGATTAACAGATCCAAGTGCCCCACGAATTTCAGTTGGTGATATCTGAAAATTAGTAGATATTTTAGCTACAGAGAACATTCAACTGTTAAGAAAACCGTAATACAGTGACTGTGTAAACTTCCAAAACCAGGAACCTCCGATATGTAAAGTGGCACAATAGCAGATGAGATTCCAATTCCAATTCCAGCAAGTAACCGGCCAATTATCATCGTCCGTACGCTCTGGGATGTAGCACTGCAACCATTTTGTGCATGAGCTCAGACACCTTTATCTGCAAAAGCTAAAGTGAAGTTTCCCAGCCCGACGTGAACTATAGTGGGACACACCTGAGAAATGCACCAACTACAAGTGGAATTGCATCTAGCTGGAAAGTTCGTGTTCGGCCAAATTTGTCAGCCAATGCTCCTCCAGCGAAAGAGCCAACTGTAGCACCTGCAAGTAATGAGCTAACAACCCATCCTGGAGAGCAAAAAAAGAGTACAACATGTGAAACACAGGTCGGGTGAATGCAACCAAAGCTTAAAATCCTTGCCTTTTAGAGTTCTATTAAGGTGCAAATGAGCAAGTGTTAAGTTTTATACTAAAACATTATCTTAAAATGCGCAATAAACACAAGTCCGTCAGACGCTTTTGAATACATCAGAGAGACTAGACAAGCATCTGTTTCTAATATGTTAGAAAATAGCTTCCGTGTTCACTAGAACCATGACTGAGGATTTCTAGAGATCTTCTTGAAATTAAAATATCTAATAGGAACCACTGATCCATATACCTTGTAGTACAGCATTTTCAGTAATTCCAAGATCCCTTGCAAGATATTCAAGTGCTCCATTCACCACACTGCAACATATAATACCACTCAGAAAATAAGACCCTGCCCCCCACTTCAAATGCTGCAGTAGCTACTGACAAAGATTTGAAGGACCATAAATGCATCCTATGTGTTAGTGCATTCGCTATAATTGCAGCTTTAAAATTTTAAATGATAATGAATGTGACAGTAGAAAGATTCTGAACATCCAAAGTATCTAAGAGCAGTAAACCCAGATATAAAATATTACTCTAGATCACATACCCAAGATGATATCCAAACAAAATGGCCCCCAAGCATGCAACACCAACATATGGCAAGACAGTCCCAGAAGATTTTGCTTGAAGTTTTTCAGAAGGAACATCCTCTAGATCACCTAACATGAAGGAAAAGAAACTTATCTCATGCCACTAAGAAACAGAGTATGTAGAACAGAAGTAACAGTATGATGGATGAGAACAGATATCCAATTCTGTAACAAGACTAGTTAAATATCTAGAAGTTCTCATAACACTGGAACTTCCACTCTAAGCAAATGACTGAATAATTCCTCCAACATATAAAAGAATTAAGTGCCCAAAAAGATGTGACTACTAAGTTACAACACAGTCATTAAATATTAGTGAAACTTGAAGAAAGTCTTCTAGACAACAAAAGGACCAGACTGGTCAAAGGGATGGTGATAATGGTACAGCTTATAGTAATGGAAGAGGTTGCATAGATAAGAAACTTACTTGACTACTTAGTTATGCTAGCACCATGAATTAGAGTTTACATAGAAAACCAGCATAGGTTAATCTGCCTTCTGCCTTTTACCTTGGAAGTTGAAGCTGGATCTGTGACCATTTGTTTTCATCCATCAAGATGCATAACAAAAAGCGACAATGTCAAAGGGGATCTTCGTTCAACACCAAGAAGTGATGAAAAACTACCATTTGCAATAGGTGGTCTTTTTAGATCCTCATCTATAACTCCTCAACATGCACTTAGCTGTTGTTTCTCTTCAAATTGATCCTCCCCTCGAGTGCTTAACTTAGTGTTTTG
Organism: Metroxylon sagu; assembly: GCA_017589505.3. Taxonomy (NCBI): domain Eukaryota; kingdom Viridiplantae; phylum Streptophyta; class Magnoliopsida; order Arecales; family Arecaceae; genus Metroxylon; species Metroxylon sagu. Next base: position 67,614 of record JACVBY030000397.1, on the reverse strand, counting down.
ACTTGTGACTGAAAGCTTCGGGTTCTTTCCTTGGCTAGTACTTATTGTTCCAGTCTTTAGTTAACTTAGTAAGTGGTTCATATGATGTTACAGTTATACGTATACTACTCACCCTTATCCTATTATTCTCTTTTTGTCAATTAAATATATAAATTCCCATGAATCCAATATGGTTAGCAAATTGATGAGGTAGTGTGAAAAAGGTTCGTTCTTACAAACTATATATTCTGGAATAAATAATAAAGAAATGATATGTAGAGGATGAATTTGCATGCCATATGAGTTCCAGCGTTGCAAGGAGGTTTTTTACATACAGTTCTAAATTAATAACCGCACATCCCTTTACATAATCCTCATTAAGATTTTCTAAACAAAAATCTTCTCTCTTTTCTTTCTGAGTAGATTAAACAAAAATCTTCAAACTGCCTAAAAGGGTGATTATGCATCATGTTACGCACAGAAATTCAAGCGAAAGAAATTATTATATTCCTTCTTCCATCTTAAATGGTTTTCTCACGTAATCAGAAGAAAAATCGCAATAAAGTGAATATGAAAAAAGCACAGAGAGTAGCAAACTACAGCAACCATCAGTATCGTCCATGAAGTGTGGAAGACATGGTCATAAAAGTATGAAATAAGAATTAATAGCTGATAACAAAATATAAGAAGATATTAGCTAGCGAAGTTTTATAAACATCCAGCATGCAATAATTAACGAAAGGCCAGAGGGAAGCAAACAAACCAGAAGAAGCTTGGACCCTAACCCATCGAGCTTTCTCTCGGGACCTGAAGATCCCTTCCACCCCTGTCCTCACCCGCGCCATCTCCACTCCCAGATTGAGCGAAGAGCCCAAACGCGATCTTCCACAGCAGGATCCACGCTCCGGCATCCTCAAACGATTCGGTCCCGAACTCCCCCTCCGGAACGCACCGAGACCGTCCGAGACTCTTCCTTCACGACTCTGGCGTTCAGAGGCAGCAACAACGCTTCCTTTGGCAGCAATCGCGGCAGCTTTCATCATCTTTTTCCCTCAATCTCCTGAATTCCATATATAACAAATGAAATATACGAAAACAAATTAATTCTGGCCACCGAACCCATTCAGATCTCAAGGGGGAAAAAAATCGAAGAAAGCCTTTTGACTATGAGAGGATGACATTTTGGCCACTTAGCACGCTGAAAAGTCAAATACAAGAAGAAAACATATCTTACCATCCGACGGTTTTTTTTTTAAAAAAAAAAAAAAACTTTGAGATGGAAGAAAGCCGGGAGAGAAAAAAAGAACGCCAAAATATCGATGAAACGCGTCGGGTTCTGAGAATTTATTGATCAATCTACCTGCGGTTCAAAGAATATGATCAAAGAAAACGAAGAAAGATTTCTTTTTCTTGTTCCTTTTTTCTCTTTTGCTTTGCTCGTGCGCCTGCTTCGTTTCTATATATTGTTCTCATGGGAGAGAGAAATCTTCGATAATTCCGCTCTTTTGGCGCCGGGATGAGAGAGAAGTATCGAGGAAAAATAAAGAACGAGAAAAAAAAAAAAAAACAAAAGTTTAGAAAGAAGGCGTTACTTCTAATACGCCGGTTTAGATCACCGAAACTGTGGGGATCCAGCGGCGGAGAGCACCAAGTGCAGTCTTTTTGCCTGTCCTTTTGCCGGAGGTGAGCGAATTGGATAAACTTGCCACGAAGAGACCTGACAGCGAATAGCGTGCTGGGTTCAGTGAGTTCGTCGTGTACCGTAGAATGATGGTTATTACAGTAAATAAGTTTTATATAGATGACGATTTATAATGCGATCATATCTAAGAATATATTCGATCTCGTGGAGATGTGCTTCCATTAACTTTTTGAGTGAAGGGATCAATCAACGGGTGTGCAACCCTGGTTGGTGAGACAACTTGACCCGACCCTCGACCCTCAATCCGCCCAAGATGGATGGGCTTGGGCGAGACCTCGCTGCAAGCCGATTCGCTCGCGGATTATTGACGGTGAGAAATTAAAATCCAAACCTGATAATTCCAAACCTGATAATGGTTCGAGCGAGCTGCATTCATTTTTCTTTTTTTTTCATTTTTATTTATGGTACGAAATTCAGGATTTCCAATTTTTTGAGATATGTGACCGGCGAGTTAGATTAGAAAAAAAAAAAAAAAAAAACCTTAGGTAAGGGTTTCTTGCCCCCTTTAATTAGTGAGGCACATGAATAACAGACATGCAACATTCTAATAATGTTAAATTAATTGGCATATTTAGAAAAGAGAACCTATTATCTGTTATTTATCATATGTATATCCAAAATAGAAGCTCAATTTGTATAGTATTCATATGTTTGCGATCATTTAAGTTTTTTATTTATTATATTATTATATTGTATTTAAAAAATAGTTTAAAAGTGAAGAAAAACTATATTTCATGTATTAATGTGGGATTGCTGTTAATGGGAACACCTCCAGTATATTATAATTTATTATGTTATTATATTTTACTTTAATAATATTTGCAAAAAGGGAGAGAAAAAAAATTATATCCTATACATCACATCACATGGATTATATGCTACTATGATAATATGGCAATGAAATTATAATAAGATAGCTTTAAGTGTTGATTGGTTTTAAATGCTTTAATTGAACTAGAGAGCGATGAATGAACGATTATTCCAAAGAAAAGCATTTGTTGATTGATCGAGATCCTGTCCTTCAAAACCTTATCTCAATAGACTCAAGGAGTATAATTGGTTAGAAAGTTGAGAGATAAAATATATTTTAGAAAGTATTACAAAAATTTATAACTTATATTTATCAATATAATATTGAGTCATATGAAAACTAGTTATATGCCTGTGCCATGGGTATTACTTTGTTATTAATTGAGATGCATAGAAAAAAAAAAAAAAAAACGTAAAGCATTAAATGAGATTGTATATATGGTCAAACAAAAAAAAAAAAAAAAACTTTTGCTACGATGCTTTTATTCATTTTTGGACTAATGCTGTAATTTTTTTGGAAGGTCGAAGATAGGAAGAATAAAATGAAACAGATATCAAAGATTGTATTGTGCGTTGGCTGAACTGGATTCAAATTCGATTTTCAAAATATATATTATGAAAGCACCACAGATCCTCCCCGCGCCAACCCTTAATATATATATATATATATATATTATACTTATTGTTAGCAGTTATGCTGCATGCATCATTATTGAGCTGATAAATATCACAAGCAATTAAGATCGATGGTGAATTTAATATTAAAATTTCATTTCATCACTTTGAATTTGTTTGCAAGCATTACAAGGTAGAAAAGCTTTGCTTATAAGTTATACATTTTTATAATATTTATGAAAATTTCTTATTGCTAATAGAAATCAATGACTACTTATGATGAGTTTGTAGGGTTTTTTTTTTTTTTTGCAAAATAGTTATATTTATTGAACCTAAAAATTTAATAATACATATTTTGATGATAATAAAAATATTAATTAAAGAACTAATATAATATTTGAGTTTGTGATGATAAGATATATGCCCCTTAATTTGCAAGGAACTCAAGTAAAATGCAAGAAGTTTAAGTTGAAGGGGAGCAACATCAAATTGACTACTATTCTATACAAGAATATCTAAAGAAAAAGTATTAATTTATAAATTTTATTTTTTCTAAGGATATATTGTAAAACTTGGAAGGAGATTAAGTGTATAAAATTCAATATACCTCAAAAATGATTTAGATTATATTTTGGATCATAATTAAAGTAAAATTATCATAAAAATCTAAAACCGAATGTGTGTGGCCAACCAAACCTCAAAACAATCGATCGGACTAGATTGTACTAAATAATGCCCTTAAATCAGGATTTCTATCTGGTTTATTAATTGACCGCTACAAGTTAGGATAGTCAATCATAGGGCTTTTGACAGCCCAATAGTCATATTTTTATTTGATCGTTTGAGCCGCCTTGAAGCTCTAATGACTATATTTTTTTATCCTTATAAAATAAGGACTTGTGGGCTGATTTGGATATGAAAAAATGAGTTGAAATCTATTAAAAATCTTTGTGAAAAGAGGTTTATGAACCTAAAGTACATATTCATTCCCTTTTTAAGTTTAGTACTATAATCGAAAATCTACTTTAATTGTGAGAGTACTCTTAGTGTTTCTCTTATAGACAAGATTATGGGTTCATCCTTGGCTCATGTAAAGGAAGAGAGTAGGTTCATGCTTAGCTCGAAAAAAGGTTGTATGGGTTCCTCCTAAGTCTGATAAATAGATTGGGTGAGAGTTTGATCTCATCTGATTAAGAGGATTTGTATAGTGAAAATCTCAAGAAAGAGTCTTGGGTAGCAGGTAGAGTCAAGGGATATTGAACCACTATAAACATTCTCGTACTTCATTTATTTTTCTTACTTTTTTATTCTCTTACAGAATGCTTTTATTTTTGTTTTTATTTTTGTTTATATTGAATTTTTTACTTATACTTTTTATTTGAAATACTTGATATCTTATGCTTTATCTTAAATTTATTGATTTTTTTTAAAAAACTTAGTTTTTGAGTTTAAGTTGTTTTGAAAAACCCAATTCATCCCTTTTCTCTTGGGTTGCCCGAGACCTAACAATAGTAATCTCCATATTCTTCATATTTGCATACTCTTATAAATTGCTTTGTTTGTGTAGACTAATCCTTCTATAAAGTGTCTCTTGATTGATGCATATTTAAGGCTAAAGTTGAAAAATTATAAAAGTCCACAAGTGTCTCTGGACTGATGCATATTTAAGACTAAAGTTGAAAAATCATGAAAGCGCCCTTGTATTTCATGAAGGGATTAGGAACTATAATGAAGGGATAAGGGACAAGTTATTTTTTCCCTTCTCTTCTTTTTCTTCCTTTTCTTCTTCCCTCCAATCTCAATAGGTATCCATGATTGATGCAACATCACATGTTTTCTCTCTCCTCATCTTTTACTTCTCTCATTGCTTTTGCATCCTCTTTATTATCTTCATCTCTATCACCACCATCTTTGTTCTTGTCATCTCCTTCATCACCATCATTATTTCTTTATACCATCAATGGTTCGATATTCATTGTAGCACTCTTCATCGAAACCCTTTTGTTGCACCGCTAGAAGGATGAAGGTGCTGGGGACCTTAGGATTTGGGGGGGAAAGATTTGCTCAATCATAGTTCTTACCCATCTATCTTCTCTCCTCTTTCTATGTTTTCTCATTATCATTAACTCTACCACCTTTACCACTTCTATGAGCATCCTTATCTCCACCTGCATCCCTAAACTTATCATCTTTTCCATTACCATCCTTATTTTCTTTTTTTTTTTTTTTTCATTTCTACCGCCTGTGCCTATACTTCATTTTATCTTACATCTTAGTGTCATTTACTATATCTACTAGTGCAATGAAAAGTGTGGGGACCCTAGGGTATATATATAAAGAGAGAGAGAGAGAGAGGAGGATATAAGAGATTTAATATGAAGAAGATGCGGATTACCATGTGCCAATTATTATGAATGAGTGGAGTCAAAATATTACTGATTTTTCTATATTTTTAATAATTACTCTTTTCTCCATTATACAAAGCAATGGGAATTATATGCTTTAAAATTTAGTTAAGGCATATTCAAAGCATATTCAAAATTGGTAAGGTAGAATTCTTCAGTCTCCAGCAAAGTGGCATGTGGTGACAAGATCCATATCAGCACCATTGATAGGAGGGTTTGAAGCCATATGGTCGATAGATCGGTAGCCAATGCACGCCCAATAAGATAAAATATGCACATCTCTTAGCAAACTGATGTGAATGAATACTCACTTACAAAGAATGCAACCTATGACATCTTGTATCTAAAAGGATGAGCACATCATGGAAAGGCACATGACTAATGATACAAGCAATCCATAGGGTCTCATTATCGATATGGGGCCCATCTATAAAAAAGAAGGTGCAAGACCATAGTAAGAGAATCCCTTCTCTATAATTCTTTTTTCACAACTCATCTTCAACCTCTAGCCAGATTGTACTCAACTCCCTCTCCATCTTTATTACTCTTTATTTCCTCCATAAATCTAGAGGCTACAAGGTTGATCCTTAACCACTTTTATCATCTTTTTTTTCATTGAGTTGAGTGCAAAGGGTCCTTACTGGGAAACCTGCCGCACCCCTTATGGTCTTTTTCTGTTGCTACAGATCATCCTATTCTTACTATTAAATTTATTGTTAACTTTGTTTTTAAATCATTATCTTTATCATCTATCTTGTTAGTACATAGGGGCCTACTACAATATCCCAGCATCATCAACTTGATGCAGCTTATGAAAAAGAAAAGTTATGCCATTCAAATCTAGCAAAAGAGCACTTGCTAGCAGTAATGGCACCACTCAAACTAGCTTTGAAACCTGATCTTCTCTGTATCTCCTCTAAGAGAAGTCACCGCCGTACAGTTCTCTAGCTGCAATAACAAGCTGAAGCTGGTTTGGACTCTAATCCCCTATCCATACAACTAGTGGAGTTGGCACCGCTCGTGCAGTTGATATCGTCATGGTAAAGCCTCCGAAAAGCTAATCTCATGGAAAACTCGGAAGTGAGGACCCGCGAAGAGGAGGGTCAATGAATTATGGATAGAGCCAATATGCAGAGCTCACGGTTGCGTCCAAAAGAACCAGAAGTTACCAACCAAAGGTGGCAGTTTGGAGTCATGAACGAACGAACGCCTTAGCGTTATGACGAGGGAAGGCTGAAAACCTGATCCTCTTGTATTTACCTCAGCAACTTGGAGTAGGCATATGGTAAAAGGGGAGAACTGTTACAGAGAGAATTGGCAAGAATTACCCATCCATCCATAGACAAGAGTTTTTTTTCTAATGGAACAAGTCTGGGATTTCATTTTATCATTTTTCAGAAGAGTTATTCCAAGCTGTTCTATTTTTTTATTATTACTATTATCGCCTCACACCACAAAACAAGATTACTGATCGAGATGGGGACGACCAGTGCTTGCCTGAACGTTGAAAGCGATATTCAAAACACGCCTGCTGCAGTTCCGGACTTCTACCCCCTCATACTAGTCAAGAATGAACCACCACTCTTTGTTCCAGTCAATGCGGTCGGGTCTTCCTCACACCTCATCTTCTGAATCTTCTGAGAAAATGGAGGAGATGGGCTAACGTTTAATAAGGCAGAGCAATCATACGAGAGAGGAGAGAGAAATCTATTGAACAATAATAGCATGGTGCCCCTCAGCTCCTTCCTCGCCATCCTCATCGGCTTCCTCCATCTCCTCGCCCCCTCCCAATCCCAGAATGGCTCGTTCTTCTATGAGGCCTGTGAACCCAAAACCTGTGGCAACGTCACCGTGGCCTTTCCCTTCTCCTCCTCGGATAACTTTTGCTGCCCCCTCGGCTTTGAGATCTCATGCGATCGCCCCTCCTTTGTCCCCACCCTCGCGCTCTCCAAAGTCCAGTACCAGGTGAAGGACATCCACCGCAACGAGGGCGTGATTATACTCTCTGACCCCCAAATCATCCAGGACCTTCGGTCGAACACATGTGATGGCCTCGAGCACCACTTCCTCCCAGCTGTCAACTTTACTCCTCTCCACCTCCCTTGGTGGGGCATCAATGTTAACTTCTCCTTCTGCCGCCATGGTGACCTCCCTTTAAATTTCACAGAGGTTGCTGTGAATTATAGTGGGGGATGTGATGGGAATGGAAGTCTCTATGCACTTAATCCATTTAACAGCGCGTATGATGGGGATTCTGAGCTTCCAGCAGGCTGTTCTCATGCTGCGTTGCCAGCGGAGCAGGCGATACTTCGGATGGCCAATTTCACTGCACGCAGGGAGGATCTTTTTAATGTGTTGACTCAAGGGTTCCCGCTGCAGTGGACTAACTTTACAGAATGCTGGGACTGTGAGAAGGCCGGTGGGCGGTGTGGGTACAACCGGATCAGTGAAAAGTTCCAGTGCCTTTGCAACAATGAATGCAACCAAGGAGGATATCAGGGAACTAGCAGGTAAGAGGCTACTCTTTTTTCTAATTACTTTGTATTATTGTATGTGTGCGTGTTATGGGCCTATTGATTAACAGAATTATAATTAAGGAGATGCTTGGATGACTCATCATAATGTACAAAGTGTTGTGGGAGCATCTACTAAAAATTTGTGAACATAAGCTTGGCATTAGTCACTAGTAGAAGGTGAAGTCTCCAATATCTGATTTAAGATGGCAACCAGTCTTATAAGGAGGTGGAGGAAGTGTAAAATTGGCAGAATCAGGAAGGATTTGATGTTTGTAAATGAAAGATTTTCACAGAAAAGGATTCTGGTTTTTTCTTTTTTTCAGTTGCCAGATGAATGCCTTTCTTTACTTCTTCCTTCTCTTTTTTCCTGCTCTTCCTCTGTCGACTTCCTCGTGCTGAGAGAAAATACAAAATATATATAATAGCCAGTCTTACATTTGACCCCTTGATTACCGGTGAAAGAAAGTTCCCAATATATATTTCTTTTCAATCTAAGATGAGAAATATATTAGCATATATTTACATCAGCTGCGCAGCTAAGAGATCGTGGGTACTTTGAAGGAATCCAAAATCCAAATGATACCTCCTTCACTAGTCCTTATTTGAGTGGACCCAGCCTATGTGATCTGGGAGACGATATGGCATGGATTTATTTGAGATTGCTCATGGGATTATATTGGTTTTTGTGATTGAATTTGAGGCTTACCTAGCTAAGATTTTAGAACTTAAATGAAAGAAGCATATGAGTATTTGTGTTGACATGTATTTAGCTTCATGTTGATTATGAATTATAAAGGTCTTGAGAATCTATAAAGGAATACAAACAATATTTTTTTTTGGATTAATGTTTTTTGGGATAAGATCCTTAGCTGTTACCAAATTTGAGCTCACATTATTGACCAAACTGAAATGCTGCAATAAAACAAAAGAGGGTTAGCTTGTGTAAGCCAACCTTAACCTTACTCTATAGGATGCTTCCACCTATCCAATAGAGCATTTTAATTTATTTTTAGTTCGCAGAGAGAGCAGTTTATGTTGCCTGAAATAGTTAATTCACCTTGCCATGATTAATAACTGAACTAATAATTCTGCTAACAGTGGTGCAGTTTGTGGCTTCATTATGCCTGTTTATAATTTTCTGAATTCTGTAGGCAGCTGGCCAAGTAATATTTTTAAGTTTCACAAAACATTATTCTATCTGTCAATTTATAATGATTTCCTGTTGAGTTTTAAAATTTATATTTACTCAAGTTCTGCACGAAAGCAACAATGCTCATTGTATGAATATATTGATTATCTCTGCAGGTCCAGAGAGTGGAAGGTTATTGTAGGTAAATTCTCTTGGGGACTACTCATGTATGTTTAGTTTCTGTCCGTCCTCCATGGATTTTCCTTGCTATATAATTTACTGCCATCCCTTCACTTTGCTTGCAGCGGCGGCGGTTCCAACAACATTAATTTTAATAGCAGGACTAGTAGCATTTATCAAGTTCAGGGCAAGTGCCCTGTCCATCTTTAACAAGCTCCGTGTTAGAAGCATGAACCGAAATGCCAATGCCGATGTTGAGGAGTTCATGAAGAGCTACCGGTCAATGCTTCCAGCTGAATTTTCCTACATTGCTGTGAAGAAAATTACAGGTGGCTTCAAAGAAAAGTTAGGTGAAGGCGGCTATGGAAGTGTATACAAAGGAAAATTGCCAAACGGTCAATTAGTTGCAGCCAAAATTCTAGAAAAGTCTAAGAATAATGGTCGTGATTTTGTCAATGAAGTTGCTACCATTGGTAGGATTCACCATGTCAACATTATAAGGCTTCTGGGATTTTGCTGTGATGGCTCACATCGAGCTCTAGTATATGAGTTCATGCCCAAAGGATCACTTGGAGATTTGATGTCAAAGGAAGAGATGATACACACCATAGGAGTTCCACAACTGATCAAAATCGCCTTAGGGATTGCTCGAGGTATTGAGTATCTTCACCAAGGGTGTGACAAAAGAATCTTGCACCTAGATATCAAACCTCACAATGTTTTGCTTGACAATAATTTCCATCCCAAGATCTCAGACTTTGGATTAGCAAAGTCCTACTCACACAAAGACAGCACTATAACTTTGACAGGTGCTCGGGGGACCATTGGCTATATAGCCCCTGAAGTGTTCATGAGAAACCTCGGAGGTGCTTCACACAAGTCTGATGTATATAGCTACGGGATGCTACTACTAGAGATGATAATGGGAAAGAAGAATGAGAGACCAGAGACAGAGGACTCCAGTAAAGAGTTCTTTCCCGACTGGATATATCATCAACTAAAGCAGTGGTCGGAAATGGAGCTGGGAGATGTGGTAATAGAAGAAGATATCAGTATTTCAAAAAAGATGGTCATGGTAGGCTTATGGTGCATACAAACAAATCCTGTCAGTCGTCCTTCAATGAGTACAGTGCTGGAGATGCTTACAGGGAAGGTAGAACGTATTGAAATGCCTCCAAAGCCTGTCTTGTTTTCTCTGCCAAAGCAACAAGTGGAGTACGATATATCTGATATAGATAGTGGCATAGAAGTTTCACATAATCCTTCAGAGACCGAGTAGTATTTATAACTCTCCAATCTGTATAAGATGATCCAACGAAAAAACAAGTCATGAGGAGCAGATACGGGTGTCTTCTTTTATCAGAGTACCATGGGTTACTCATCAGTCACACGTAGGAAAAACTAATCATACAAATCATGGAAACACTTTTAAATAGTGAATTCCTCTGAAGAGGCTTTGTGATGATGGGTAGGAGAGGTGGCTCTGAGAGAAAGGGATCACAGCATGTAGCTGCCTACATAAATGAAGAGTGCTTACTGGATCATAGCGGCATGGAGGCTGTTTACCAAGAACTTTGCATCTTTGCAGGTAAGCAGTGATTGCCATGGTCTCAAAAAGTTTGCCATTCATTATGCAAAAGCATGCTGGCCATAGCTAACCATTCATTCAGTTTGCTAAATTATGAGATGGCATACCCAAACAAAATACTCTCTATTTCCTTGCCATTTCCTTCTTCACAAATTGCTGACAATAGAAGTTTGTGGGATTGAGTAGTGATTATTTCTGCGTATGACCAAAAACATTTCTAAGTTGCGTGTTTGACTAATGTATGGTTTAGAAGCATTCAGTGGCGCAGTTCAAACAATTTTCCACCCCCTACTCAGGGTTGCCTCGACGACGCCTTTCGGCTGATGGTGCACTCCAATAGCGAGGGCCATCTTCTTCATGCCAGTTAGCGGGTTGGTGGGTTGCTTGTTGACCATCATCTAGTCCCATATTCAAATAAGTTTATTCTAATATGTATAAATATATATATTTTAAATAAGTAAAATATTATTCACTAAATGAATAATTATGCATGTCTTTCTATTTATGCATGCATGCATGCATACATGCATACATACATACATATAGACACACATACGTACGTATACGTATACGTATACATATATATACATATGTGTGTATATATACACATATACATATATACACATACACATATATATACATATACACATATACATATATACACATACACATATACATATATATATATATATATATATATATATATATATAATCAATTTCATTAGAATATAATGCTAATGATGCATATTCAAAATTATAGTACTAAGTAATATCTTTACATGCTATCCATTTTTATATCATATTTAAAATTATTTTTATTCTCAACCAACTACATAACAATCTATATATTACCACGAGTAGAGTTAGGACCTTTGGTAGGGGGTCAGCCACTTAATTTTACAATTGCCTTCCAAATTTTTTATTTTGAGCCCTTAAATGTATATGCATCCATTCTTGTATATTGCTACATAAGTGAAAATAGATGCAAAACCATAGATTACCATCCTTTTTAATAAACTCCTTTCATAATATCAAGCCAGACTAACTCTTAATAAACCAACCATCACCAACGTATAGGAATACCATCAATCTTTAAAATAATCTAATGACCAATTGATTAAATTCACGCATGCTAAACATGATGTGCCATTATAGGATATATCATATATCATAGTGAGAGTAGAATCAAACAAGTTGACACCCTCCTATTTTTTTAGTAATTGTTATAAAATTATAAATAAATAAATAATCACATTTGTAAAACAAACTTGAGAACTCAAAAATTAGGCCTTAAATATACACCTGGTGATTTAAATCTTTATCACCACCATTACTACTCCAAAGCATTTGTTCATCAATCTTGACTAGATTCTCACCATCTAACCACTTCCAAGTCTTGATTGACTTAACCCTCAACCATGCCTTCTTCTTTTTTCTGACCTGAGCACCAAAATTACCCTCGCTATCTCAAACCAACTAGCTCTTCCATAAACATAGTAACCAAAATCTTCACTATAACAAAATCATATAACTTGAATATTACCACAAAAGTCATGAAGATAATGATGACAAATGAATATCACCTTCACATCTCTCATGAAAATGAGAGATTTGAGGACTCCCGAAGTTAAAGGTAGAACAAGCAACTATCTCTTGGTACTTACCTACAAACTTTATATATCAGATATTTTGAGCCTCTAGAATTGAGATGTGAAAAAATGTGAGGGCTAGAGCTCAAAAGATGTCTTACTAGTCAAAAACAGAAAAATAATCCTTATTTAAGTTTGTAAAGCAATTATTAGAGCAAGTACAAGCTTTTATATTATCATTATCTTCTCCTTTATGCAAATTACTACAATTAGAATAGAACTGCATGTTCTGTTTAATTATGGGCAGTATTAGATGTATAAAATTAAGATTGTTTTAATTAGATAAATCAACACATCTAATTTTATTTTGTGAATAATTAATAATTTAATATGTGACTCTTTATATTAATGAATATGTTCTCACTATCTGACCTTAACTTAGATCAAAAGTATTATATTTTGATGGTCATTAGGATTATATTCTTATGGGTTTGATGTGTTGTTTATTTTGATGAATTCAAAAAAAATGAGTGATAAAAAAAATGCAAGGGTGGCATTCAATTTAAGTTAAAAGTAAAGAAGGTCTTGATGATTTTTTTTCCTTATATACAATTTATAAAGGTAGCGTATCTTGACTTGATTACGTTTAAGAGGATCTTTACTTAAATCTGATTAGATTTAGATTTAAATGATATGATCTCACATTGATAACTCGAGTTATTGGATATAATCTATTTTTTCTAAAATATTGGTATAAAAAATATATAATTTAAAGGCGTCTGACTAATGCATTAAGTCATCTAAAGGTGTCAAATAGGTCATGCTGGGCTGGCATGGTCTATATAAGTTGTGGCCCATCAAGCCATCATGCTGTGTCAGCAAGGACCGCCCATGTTGTGCTTGGCATGGCCTGTAAGCCAGCCCATCATGTCGGCTCAAGAGCCAGCCAACCATATGAACCTATCATGCCAAGGCACCAACACAACCTAGCGATTTTTTTAAAAAATATATTTTTAAGCAATATTTGATATTTGTAAACTAATTTTATAAAAATTAAATAAATTAAATTAAATATATGTACCTTTCTTCGTGAGTGAACAGATAGTTTGTCATCACAGTAACATTGTCCCACCACTCTATTGTTCGATCCTCTTTTTTCAATCCCTCTTAAGTGTTGTAGTTGTAGTCTTTCTTGCAAATGTGATATACAACTCAGAACCCCTTACCTACAATATTTTCGATGCTGAAGTACTTCTAAACATCAGAGGTCCTAGCTCTAGCTCTGAACCTGAAACTTAAGACAACACTATTAAAGTCAAGGACATTAGTTTCAATCTATGACTATAGTGTATCAAAATTGGTCGCAATATGTTTGATCTCCTCTAAGTTAAGTTCGAAGCTATAATGTGTGGGTGTGAGAGCTAGCAACATCAACCATTGAAGAGACCAAAGAGGTTTTGTAAAAGAAATTAGAAAAAGCTTGTAAAGAAATTAGAAAGGCTTGTTAGGAGATTATGAGAGCTTATAGAGAGATTAAGAAAGCTTGTAGGGAGTTTAGGAGAGTTTAAGAGAGCTTAGAATTTGATGTGGGATGAGAAAAAAGGGTTAGGGGGTATTTATAGAGGGTTGGAGAGCTTCTAAATATCCAAAATAAATCATACAAACTAGTCATTTTTGGTTATTGGGAAGGATAAATAAGTCTTTTTAAGTAATAGATGAGAATATCCTTAAAAATTAGCTATTTTTTATTATTAAAAAGGGTAAAAAGATCTTTTTCTAAAGAAATAGATAAGAATACCCCTGAAACTAACCTTATTTTTGTTGTTGCAAAGGAGCAAAATAGTAAAAATATGTGGCAAGCCACAGATAACCCATCATATGCCTGCCTGGCTCGCCACATGCTGTGCCTTAGGCCGATTCACAATGGGTTGTTCCGTGCCTAGCTCATTTGTACTTGTTGGGCTTGATCCATTGGGTCGTGTCATGCCATACTTGGCTCATTCATGTCTATTATGCTTGGTTCACTCATGTGGTGCTATGCTTTGCTTGGTGGCCCATTCATGTCATCATGGCGGTATGGTTGGAAGGCATGACCTACTTCGTGTCGGGCCGAGTCATGCCATGAGCTATCTAGCTCGTTTGATACTTTTAAAGTCATCAAAAAATTAGATAGTTTAAATAATATAAAATAATATATATATTTTTTTAACTTTTAATGTTAAACTATAGTGTCCAAATCATAATATTTATGGCGTGTAAATATTTTAAAGTTAATATATCTTATCCAATAATTTGAATCATCAATACGAGAATACTATCATTTAAATTTAAGTTTGACTGATTTTCGGTGGAGATCTTGTGGATAGCTAAGTTGAGCTTGAGATAGGGATTAAGATGTTCAAAAATTTTAGAGGAGCATGAAATATGCAGCAAGCTAATGTTTTTATTGAGAATTTGATGATTGTTCACTGCTACTCAGGTTTGGATGCAAGATCTCCCAACTACAGAAATGGATGCTAGCTAGCTAACCCACTTGTGAGTGTGGTGAACCATTGTTGCTGCTCACAACATACACATTGATGGTTGTATTTCTCATTCATTTTTATGTGTAATGTGCGGTCAATGCTTTGTTGGACCCCTTAAATAGTTTGTTATTACCCTTGACCAATCATCCCATGCCCAATTAGATGCTCCTCTAAAATTCAATTTGTAGGAAATGCATATCTCCTTGGTTCTATTATTGGTAGGATGAGAGTGTGGGGCGTCATTGGTGAGTAGCATCTCGTAGCATCTCTCTCCCCGGATTTCTCCATCCAATTCTGATCTTTGTTTATTCAACTAGGTCCAGCCATCAGACCTGACCTGAATATTGTCCATATTTGACTGGTTGTCTTTAGACTGGCTCAAATCATTGTGGAACATTAAACAATTAATTTAAGAACATTAAACAATTGTCTCTCCATCCATCCAACGTTATGTTCCGCCGGCCTTCACATTGTGAGCATAGTCAAGAATGCAGTCCATATTTCGCTGGTTGTCTTTGGACTGACTCAAATCGCTGTCGAACATTAAATAATTGAATTAAGAACAATTAAACAATTGCCTCTCCATCCAATGTCATGTTCCGCCGGCCTTCATTTAGTGACCATAGCAAAAGAATGAATTCCACTCTCGCCAATAAATGTTAAAGGCCATATTGAAGGACAGTTTTGCGCCTTCGTCTGGTTCTCTCTCAGGAGAGGGGGGGGGGGGGGGGGGTAAAAGAAGGACCATGACCCACGGTGCCCACCGAGGGCGTCACTGAGGCCGTAGGTGGTTTCATGTTTGTTCTTCTCTACGGGGTGAAGTAAATGCATATATAATGCGATGAAAACCACAGGGACTTCTGAATGGACTTCAGTGCACGAACATCTCCGTCGGTGGCCTAACTCTCGTGGTCCCCATCGCATCTCGCGTCCAATATTTTATTTGATCACCTTCTTGAGTAACGGGGACTAATTTGATTTACCCAGTCCCACGGTAGACCTTTAGTTCCCATCCGAGCCGTTCAGCCCACCCTGAATGTTGGGAATTCTTTATTTTATCTATCATCGCCTCTCATTGCCCGTGCTTTAAGTTCATGGAAACGGTAGATGATATAATAAAATACTTTTTATATATCTTTCTAAATAATTAAAGTTTGGATACTTTCTCGAGCATATCTTTGGCATGTATTACCTTATAAATATATAAAAATAAAGTATATATTTTAAAAAAATTTATAAATTGCAACAATTCAGAATTTCATCTAAAGATATCATTTGAATGCTTTGTTACTATATAACTATTCAGGTTCTTTCTAATATATAATTAATATAAATTTAAATATTTCTCAATATAAACTCTTATATATACTTTCCTCGTTCAAGCTCTACCTCTACGTCCAAATCTAGCCAAATTAAATCATAAATGCATGCAGTATACATGCATATTTTCTTATCCTATGAGCTATAAGATGAGCCTATCCTAATATTATTTATCACAATTCAAATTTCAGCTAAAAGATTAATCAAAAAATATTATTTAAACTTTTAATTTTGTATAAATATGCAGAATTTTTTTAGTACAAAACTAATGTAAAACTAAACATTTAGGCTTTCATATAAATCTTTATAATTTTTCTTCAAATATATATCATCTCAAATTTATTATATTTATACATTATTTCTTTTTACATGTTTATTTTATTGAATTGTATGTATACACATATATAAATAATAATTTTTAAAATATATATATATATAATTTTAGATATTCATAAGATTATACATATAAAAGAATTTTGATAAGATATATAAATAATAAATTTATAAAAATATGAAAGTAATTTTTGATATATATATATATACACACACATACACGGTATACATGAAAAAATAATAATAATAAAATAATAATATATTATAATTTTTATTTTTTATTTATTAGAATGGCACATGTTAATCAGTTCGCCATAAAGTTATTCGCAAACATTATTTCTGATAGTTTTTTATGACAGCGGAGGTGCTGCTGACGTTTTTTTTCCAGTAACAGGTACAAACACAATAGACTTTTATAAATTCACATCCCCTCCTTAGTTTCAAAATCAATATTTTATGATGCGAACGAACAAGGGTATAAAATACTATTAATTTCGTCACAGAGGAAAAAGCGGAGGAAAATTATCTTAATTTCGTCACAACGTCCAAAGCGGAGGTCATTGCTCTACTCGCCTGGTATTTTTTCAGAGAAATTTTTTCTAAAATTTTTTTTTTTCTGAAAGGATAAAAAGAGGACTGGAAAATAAATATGCGTGGGCTCATAGTTTTTTTAAACAAATGTGAGGATATGGGAGCAGAGAAGTCCTGGCAACTAGATTACAGCAAGAAGAGAAGCATTACAACAAGAAGAGAAGCAACTGGGCGTTTTCGCTGGACTTCTGATTTTGTCCTTATTCCCACTAGGAATTTTATATTAGGTGATTTCTACCTAAAAATCAATCACAAAATATAAAAGAATAAAATAAAGCATTTGAAATAAAAGATAATATTTAAATTTTCTGTCCTTTTCTGGTTGACTATATACTGGCCCTTCGGTCTCGCCTCACCTCTGACGCCTCCCCGCCTGCTGCTCCTGAGCTCCTGCTCCATCGCTGCACTGGCCCCATCCTCTCGTCCCACCTCTCCTCGGACTTATAACTCCGCCCAAAATAATATCCGTTAAAAAGCAGGCCAAAAAAAAAAAAAAAATCACGCTGGTAGAGAGTGGGTGGGGAGAGACCGCCTCCTCCTGAGCGAGAATACCCTACGACACCGCACGCTCCTTTCCAAGCTTCTCAGATTTCCACGCTTCTCTCTTCCATTCTCTCTCTCTCTCGGATTGCTTTACAGCTACGCTCCCTGGTTCTCGAATGCCAGTCCCCTTTCCTTTTCTCACAGGCGAAAAACTAAAGAGAATATGTTCTCGTTCCATGGCCTCTACTAGCTACATTGCCTCTTGGCCTTCTCGGATGAAGGCTTTCGAGGGGCGGGTATTCTGAGGGGTCCCATTTCTTCTATTACTTTTGGTCTTTTGGAAGGATTCGAGGGGTCGGCGGAAAGAGATGAGTCTGGTGATAGCGGAGAAGCGGTCGCAGCAGCAGCGGCCGGGCGGATGCGTCGGCGTCTTCTTCCAGCTCCTCGACTGGAACCGGAGGCTCGCCAAGAAGAAGCTCTTCTCCAGGAGACTCCTCCCTCCAGGTGGAATCACATCACGCGATCTTTAGTGCTTTAATGCGTTCTCTCTGCTGTATTCTTTGTCATCCATTTGATGTGCTTTCTCTCGTGCATCGTAGTTCGTGCCGCAAAGAAGGCATCCAAGAAGTTCGGCAGCGGCGGCGGCGGCGGCGGCGATGACAAAAGGCCCATGGCCAAGCTGCTTCTGGTACTAAAACTCTTCGTTTTTCGATTGATTTCGTGTCGGACGGAATGTGGCTGTTTTTTGATATTTGGATCGCGTCTGACGTGTTAGATTGCGGATGAGAACCGCGGGGGTTTCCCGAATGCGAAGAAATCGGATGATCTCGGTGATGGAATGCGAGCTCCTGGCCTGGTGGCCAGGCTGATGGGTCTCGAATCCATGCCTGTCGTGGCTCATGAGAAGCCGAGGAAGGCTTTAGATTATGACGGAGAGAATGCTAGGGGCAGAGGTGGTTCTGGATTTCCGGGGCTCGATCAAGATCTATGTCCGGAAATGGGTGGGCTCGGGAAGCTCGAGTCAAGGCCGCAGAAGCTGCAGAAGACTGGAGGATTCTTAGAAAGGCGGCCGACGAGTGCTGGCCGGCCTGGACCCGATGGGTTCAGCAAGAGCGTGCTGTTGTCCCGGTCAAGGAAGCAGCACCACAAGCTGGCGTCGCCTGTGAAGAGCCCCAGATTGCTCCCAAGGAGTCACAAGGCCCGGCTGGTGCAGGCGGCGACGAGGATCTTGGAGCCCGGTTTGCAGTCCAGGAATCGGGCTAAATGTGCTATTACCTATACGGGTTCTTCGCAGGCTGATACAGAAGAAGGATCTGATGCTTCTTTAAGCCTGAAGAGATCCCAAGTATTGTTGAATGGTTCCCTTCTTGGGTCTTGCAGTAGCTGTGGTGGTCTGGTAGAGGTGTCGGAATTGAGGTTAGGCGAGAAAGAGCCTCTGGAAAGTGATTATGGGTGTTCCGCTTTGGAGTTCAGTAATGCCTCTTGCTCTCATGACAGTTCTTCAGAGGGGAAGAACAAGTTGTCATTTTTGGAGGGCGAACAGAGTCAAATAACATCTCCTGCAGTTCAAGCCAAGGCCAATGTGCAGAAGAAATCACAAGATCTTTTGGAAGGGAAGAAACATATACAAAATGATCAGGATACATGCAAGCCTCAGCAGGATGGGATGCCGAGACCTACGCCTAAGAAGAACAATTTGAGACGATGTCAACTAACATCAGATAGAGATAAAGTGGATCCTGGGCTTAAGATGTGTGGTAGAAGACAGAGCAGAAGAGACCCAAACGAGTTGAATGAATCCAAAGATTTTGTGGCTTTGAACAGAAATGTGAATGACTACTTGCGAACGAGGTCAACCAGCAAAGTGCCAGACAGCCAAAGAGTGGAAATGGGTAGGAATGGCTGGGAAAGAAACATGACACGCAAAAGAGCAATCAATACTTCTCACATTGAGAGTGGGGGTACGGTCAGTTCAACCTTTGAGAAGTCAAGAAGTTTTGGAAGCAAGCTGATTAATCGGAAAGCGACAGTGCCGAGCGGCGATAGGTCCATCAATTGGAATTCTGTGAAAGGTGAGTTACAGAAGAAGGATGGCAGTCATAATTTTCATGGTAGGACCGATTATATAGTTTCATTCACATTCGATTCAACAATGAAGCATGCAGCTGGGTGTTGCTCTAATGGACAAGTGGTTGAGAAGAGCAGGGACCAGGGTGAACTCAATCATGATGCTTCTTATCCAAAGCATTTGGAATTGGATCCAAAGAATGGAAACTCAATGTCTCAAATGAGGACAGCTTTGAGAGGACATGAGCTAAGTAATCTCCTTGAACAAAAAATAAGGGAACTGACCTCTTTGGTTCAGGATGAATTCGGAAATAGAGACGCTCGATCTACTGCTTCTTTTCTTGAAGAGCTGAGATCTGCCCTCACGGGAGGAGCTCTAATATCTGAGGAAAATGATGGCTGCTATGACACACATTCCAGTTGTACAGATCTCCCTGACATTCCCATTTCACAATCTCCAATGCATAACGATAACAAATATTTTCAGGTCAGTTATTTCCTGATGTGGAAATTGTATGGCCTTCGAGATCTTTGTGGCATCATGACTGTGTTTCAATTTTTCTACTTAATGGTAGTCAACCCTGATTCCTGTGGCCCTAGAAATTTAACAAATCCAGAAGAAAGATGTAAACTAAACTGGCTTCTTTCTTGTGCTCATCTTATAGCTTTCCTTAAGGTGAAGGTTGAACATCTGGATTGAACTTTTACGGTATGTGTCGCGACCCCTGATCCGATGCCTGGTCCAGGGACAATCATGATATGACTGCATACTTAAAGTGAACTATAAGAGCATGTAAGGCCTATTAAACCTTAACATATACAATGTAACAATATCTGAATGATGTAACACTTGGTAAAAAGAATATGTAGGAAACAAAAGATATATAAACGTAATTTTAGTTTCCTTTAACCCCATGAGTCATTCCAAGGAAATTCAGAACCTATTGTTCTTGCTTGACAACAAGGAAAGGTTGTTGGTTTGTATCATATCATTCTTCAATAGCTTTCTTCTTTTTGTCAATAATTCATGTAGTTAGCAAGAAGATTTAAGCGTATAAAGGAAGATTTGAATTAGTCTGTGTCTTTACTTTAAATCATATGGTTGATGCTGGAAGGGTTGTTTTGCTTTTCTCAGGATGTGCTGCTTTAGCCCCCATTTCTTTCAATTTCTAAATAATGTTACATTATGAAAATTATACATCATGTAAGAGATGAATATGGGACTTGGGAAATTTTTTCTTGCAGATTAGAACTGGGAAAATTGGTTAATTTATAGCTTGTCATTGATATTGTTAACTGTTTGATTCTTTAAAATGTGAATCTAGAGTTCATCTGTGGTTGCCCTTGAATCTCTCTTTTGAGCTACTTTGCATGCTTCACCAACATCACAATGTCGATAAATATTCTTTAAACAAGGTCAATGATTAATAAGGTTCTTTTGATGTATATATATTTATTTTCTCTTCAGGAAGATGTGAAGACAGGCAAATCTGCCACATACAAGGCCAGTGACAATGATCAGCCTAGCCCAATATCTATTCTTGAAGCTTCTTTCTCAAATGACAGTTGTTCTTTTAGGAGTCACAATGGCAGCCCAGGTGTGAAAAACATCCTTATCTTTCTAAAGTGGTGTACAACATCATTGGCTCCCCTCCTTTCCCTGCTGTTATTACTTCTTATACTAATTGGTCCATGGATGCAAACTATTTTCCTTGTTCAGGCATTTGAAATTGATTTTTCAACGGATATGCTCTCTTCAGATGCAGCACATTGTTTTCATGCAATTAATGATCTATTTCGATTGATTCATCTTTCTTATCAAGAACCAGGAACTATAGTTTATCTTGGCTTCTCCAATTGAAAGATTTTCCTTTATTGATAGCAGTTCTATAAAGTACAGATTAAGTTGTCAGATCATGTTTGTACATTCATTTAACTTGCATGTAATCGTGTCTTGCACAAATTGAAGCAAGCAGGACATGTTATTAAACTGCTATGAAAATGTTGAGTTACATAATAAATATCTTAATAATAAAAAGATTTATAGGATTTATAGGGGTGTTTCCAATATATTTGATAGATATTAAAAAATGAAAGAAAAAAAAGAGCATTTTGAGTAATTGTCCATGGCTTGCATTTCTTATTAACTGAAAAGCCTTTTGTGGCTTCTTGTGTAGACTTTTTATGGATTCTATACAATGATGATTTCAACCCATAAAATCACACTCCAGATCTTATAGGTCAAATTTTGTAGTGTTAAAATGCAATGTGCAAACCCATGATCTTGCCTACTTGCTGATGTGAATTTAATATCTTGTTTTGTCATTTTGTGCTTCTAGTTTCAGGAGGCAAATTGCATTTTGGGTTGATAGAGAGTTGCAACACAACTGTGCCACTGGATCGGGACAATGATCTTTTAGATTCAGCAACTTCTATTGATATCACAAGGTCTGATATTGAAAAGATTTCCCATTCCAACTATAGAAGTTCTACCAAGATCAATGAAGTTAAACTCCCAGAAAGTAAAATCAGCAATGCCAGCGAAATTATTTTGAATGCTGAACTCTTATTCGAGAATTTTAGCCTGTGTAATTCAGATGGGCTGGTAGAGTCTTCCATAAAATATTTTCTTCTTGACATGTTGGAATCCATGGTGCATGCCTTTGTTATAGGGCCAAAAAACTGTTCAGATTACATGGAGGCAGAGCAGAGAAATCAGCTCAGAGAGTTTATCTTTGACTGCATAATTGAGTGCTTGGATTTGAAGTGTAGCCGGTTTTGTAAATCTGGTTACAAGACGTGGTTGGAATTGCCCTTGTTTTTTAGCATAGATCAGTTGACAAGAGAAGTTCAAGAGCAGATAAAATGGTGGATGGGTTTAGCGGGGAAATTCTTAGATGATGTGATTGAGAAAGAAATGAGCCACTCAACAGGAAAGTGGATGGCTCCTGAGATTGAAACATTTGAGACAGGGATGGAGGTTGAAAGGAACATACTTCGAGCATTAGTTGATGAAATGGTGATAGATCTCTGCTGGTGCTGACAGACTTCTGGTGGCTACCGTTGTAACTTCTTAAGATAATTAGCAGGATGAACCTCAAGAAGGTTGATTGATTTTTCAGTTTTGTGTTAGAGTGAAAATTTAACCTCTTTATTGTAATTATGCGGCATTGAAGTAATGATATTTTGTATATTTTGCAAGAAAGATTATCGTACTTGAAAGGTGTTCTGTGGAAGAGTTGTTTGTAGAGCTGTGGTTCTCTGAACTAGTGTTTGAAGAGGGATCATTGCACGTTCCTCATCCATCCTTTCAGAGAACAATGTTGTCATATAATCTTTTTTTTTTTTTCCCTCAACCTTTTTCCTCCCTCTTCTACTGTTCCTATGGGGATGTATGAGTCTTCAAATTATTTTGTTCAAGAAATTACAGTTTAATGGAGTTTTGTTGTAATTCTCTGGATCAAGTTGATGATATCACTTGGTTTAGCAGTCCTCGAGGAGAATACAATTTTGAACAGGGGAGTATGATATCATGCATAAGTTCTAGTAACGGTGGCTAGAAGCCTGGGATGAGGTCGAAACACTTTAAAGCCTAGACCACAGAAATTTTTAATCATAGTGTGAGAAGGGCACGGGTGAGATCTGCTGGTCTGGAGTAGGTGTGCAAGTATGCTGTCACTGGAGACTACTGAGTCTTTTTTTTTTTTTTTTTTTTGAAGGGACACTGGAGACTACAGATATCATTGGAAATAGTGGTGGACATGGTTTAATTTTCAATAGGTTATCTTGCATAATATATTTTTTTTTTCCCAGTTTAAGCAAGCTGGGATTACCATGAGGTTTCTTAGTGGAAAGTGAGCAGAACAATAAAAGCTTGTAACATTGCTCTGGCTTGCAACCAAAGACCTTGAACTCTTTAATGCAAGCAATATTGATTAGATGCAATATTTCACACGGTCTCCGGCCGATTTGGAGGCGGGTCTATCCATCGATGAGTTGATCATTAAGAAGAAAGCGGATGTTGGGTCTGGACCGGGTCAACTTGGCCGAGTCCGGACCGAGTCCAGGGCCTGATCACTACAATGGCATAGTTTTAAGGCTCTAGTGATTTGATCGGTGCGAAGTGGCTTGGCTTGGACTTAATGCCTGCTATGAATAAAAACATTCATCTCCTGGAACGCAATCTTGGCCAACTGGTCCCTCGAATCGCCGAAAAAAAGCCTACACAAAATGGCCCGAAGCCCTCCAACCCCTGCAAATAATCTACAAAATGGAGTGAGCTCTTGAACAGTTGAACTAAAATTGGTGAGTGCCAACCTTACGTTCCCCGCCCATGAGCTCGAGGCAAATCGATAGAAACTGCACACAGTGAAGGATTGTTACTCATGAGTTCATGGACAAATAACGCATTAGTTCTCATGAGTTCTAAGAGATGCATGACACTGTCTACTCACATGCACTTAATATTTCACAATCCAATAATCATCACTAGCAAGTAACAGATACAAGACAAAATAATTTAAATAACTCAAATAAACAGATCTATGAAACTTCTCTGCAGCCAAACATGCTAAAAAACCACCTGCAGAGAAGAGGAAAAGAACCAAAATTTAATGAAAAGAAAAAGGACGCAAAATCCAAGATGGCCAAAACTCTAATAACTCCTATTAAGCATCTCCATATACTGCGTTATAGACTCCTGCCGCTGGATCCTCATCTCCTTGTAGAACCTCTCTATGAACCTCTCTGCTTTCTGATCTACAGATGATGAGTCATCCTCTTCCCCTGACTCTGAAAGCTCGGGTGGCTCTTGTTCAGCTCCATCAACGCATGCTGACAGTATCTCCCATTCCTCTTCCATGTCTCCTTCAGCAATGGACTCCGTGCCATTCCTACCACAGAGGAGGGATCCGAAGCAGCTCTTCTTCTTCAGGGTACTTCGAGGGTGGCGGAAGAGAGGAGTGCTGGAAGGGGAGAACTCGTATTCTCCAATGAAGGCGTAGTCGTAGTGCTTGAAATTGTAGTGCTTGAAGGGCTTGAATGTTTTGCACCTTTTGAAGAGGAGGAGCTTTCGGCTGATGGGTTTCTTCACCTTGGCCATGGGAGAAATGTAGAGGGCTATGAGGTCCCATGCCCTCCCAAGGATGGGATTCCCTTTTCTGGCCATTTCTTGCTCTTGCCTCTGTTTCCTTTGCTTCTCTGAGGGAAGAGGAAGGCCTGAAAGCTATATAGAGTGGAGGTTAAGGGGACACCTTGAATGGGGATTTGGGAGGGTTTTGGAGGGGGTTTTAAAAAAAGTTGGGGTTGGGAGTACGCGGGCATTGCCAGTGGAGTAGAGCTGGAAAGCGAAGCCGATGTCGGTGGGTTTGTGTTTTTTTTAAGTCGAGAGTTTTGTATTTTAAACAAGGTAGCCGTTGCTTCAGCTAGTGGGGTCTGGGTGGGGAACAAGGACAGAGGAGCCTCTGGACGAACACCCTGGCATCAGAAGCCTACATAGTTTCCATTTGGCACACTCTTGATACCATTCTTAGCGTTCGCTATTCAGTTTTTCGAAGCTCGAGAGTTGAGAGAGAAGGAGAGGCTCTACCACTTTAATATTTCATAAATAATTTCTTTTTTACCTATCAAATTTTATATATTTGAATTAATTTTGATATTATTTATAACGTTATAAATTTATTTTTAGACTTAATTAATTTATTATCGGAACAAATTCATATGATTTTAAAAATTCGAATACAGATTAGTTGGTAACATATGAGCTCGAGTTATAAGTCGTTTAATTTTTTTTTTTTTTTCTATTCGATATGATTCTGTTTTTAAATATTATATTTCACTTTTTATTTTATTTTATATATTTTAAGTATTTTTAAAATAACACAAAAATCTTTCGTAGGAATCTTACATCTTATAAATATAGCATCAGATCTGATGAAAAATTTGGAAGGCAGCCAGGTAAATTTTTTGTACAAAATTTCTTTGTTCATTTGTATTCACTAATTTTGTTTTATCACCGTAACAAAATTCCTTGGAATTTACTCTATCAAGGTAATTCTTCACATATTGCAACTTCTCTCAATTATGAACCACATTGTTAAAAACAATGAAGAAGATGGTATGTGTTAATTCAGAAGACTCTTTAAAATTTATGTCCTGCTATTAAAATTTATAGCTGCATGATATCTCGCCGTCTGTTTTTTTTTTTTTTCTTTTAGCTAATTTAGGCATGAGTCTTTTATTCCAATTTCATACTAACTATAATCCCAAGCTTTCTTAAACACTGGCATTCTACGCCACTATATTCCTCCTCCCGTTACCAGTCCTTTGCCCGCAAATGAGCACATGTACCCCTAGCTTCTGTTAGACCGCCATCTACCTGCCATCTTCTACCGAAGAGCAGTGAAATAGAGGCCCGTCTGAAGCTAAAAATCAAAAAGCCTGGGCAATTTCAAACTCACCAATTTGCTGGAGCCTGCTGCGACCCTGCGGCTTCTGCAGTGCTGAGCACTAAAGTTGTCATGGTATGGGTGGGGCAGGTTGTCTACTTTGGCTCGGGGCTTGAATCAGAGAATGCAATAGATGTGGGGCATGAGTCTAGTTCACACTTCAAAATAATAGCCGTTATCATACAAAACAGCTTATATGTTAGTTTTTAATGTGCCTTTTTATGCATGCAAAATGGCATTTAAATGACGGATATCATGAAATCAATGACTGCTGTTTTTTTATCTTACTATATAAATAAAAAATCCTGACCCTGTATCAATACAAAAAACATGTCATGTTATTTTGTCGAACAGTTGACGGCACCATTTTACTCATGTCATTTGCTATTCATCTGATGTCTGGTATTTTATTCAAACAAAAATTTATTTAATAATGATAATGATCGATGGTCATAGTTGAATCTTGGACATGACATGGAAAACGAGAGAATAGTGCCGTTGAAATCTTCTACGACTGAGTTATGCGCATGATAAACAAATAACATTATCTCTACCTGTATTTCTGATTTTAATCTACAGACTGCCTTCGTCTTTTAGTAAAACGAGTATGGATATTGTTGTAATAATTGAATCAAATGTTCTTCATACCATTTTTCCTCTAAAAGAGATTGATTGCACGTTTTCTTTTCTTTTTTTTTTTTTCACTCATCAGCGGCTCTGCAGCCAGTCTTCAGAGGGTGGAGAGCGTCTCCACTCACCACCAAATGCTGGGCACCATCTGTTTCCCCACTCCTTTCTCCCTCCTCTCGCCTCTATACCTGACCCGATTCCCCACGACGTCGCCTTGTACCTCTCCTCGCCAAACTCTCCCGCCGCGCCTCCGCCTCGCTGCCCGACCCCTTCGAGGGCGGAAGTTGGAGTCCAGGCCGCGGCTCGTCTCTGGGCTCGGCAACCCCGGCAGCAAGCACCACGGCACCTGGCACGACCCCACCTCGCTTGTTGATGAACGGGTTGGGTTCGAAATAATTGACCGTATATCGCGAGACAGGGGGACTTCTTTGAATACGATCCAGTCAAAGGCGTTGTAGGAATCGGTAGCGACATTGTTCGACTCCTCTCTTGGTTCCTAACTTGCTGATGGTTCTTTATTTTTCAGCGGCCGTCGTGATGGAACCAGTGCAACTTTGACTGGAGAAATGCCCATCCTGTTGACAAAGACGCAGGCCCGCACGCTGCATGAAACACGGTGGAGAGCGCGCAAATTCTTGCTCTATTTATTTGGTTGTAATCATAATATTATTTCTACATTTCAAATTAAGATTATTTCTACATTTGAGATTCATGGCCTCTCTATAAATAATTTTATCATTTTGCTGGCATAACAATTTATGAGAAATCCAAGATCGCTATATAAATCAAAATTATTATTAATATGTTTTACAACTGTTATGATGTTTTATCATCATTTTATATCATTTATTATAGTCCTTATATTAAGTTATAATATTATCTATTATAATACATGAATTATAAATTAATAATAATTTACATCATATTATAAAAATATAAAAAATAATATTATTATATAATATTAATATTATGATATAATACATGATATGTGATATTTTAATATTATTATATTATAATCGATAGTGTAATTTATTATATATTATAATATTTTCATTATAATACTATTGCATTACAATAATATATTATAATATTATAGTGCTTTTATATTATTTTATATTATTTATTAAAGTATATTGTAATATTATAATACATTATAATATATAATAATATAATATTATTATATTTTACTATATTATAATATTATGCATTATTTTTTTTATAAATAGAAAGCATTTTAGTTCCCAAATTTTAGTCCAAGATTATTATCCAAAGATGACTGATTTTAGATCATCAAATTGGATGATAATTAATTTTTGAATTGAGGATGATTTAATATCACCATTGTACAATAAATACAATCAAATAGGATGATCTTATCATTTTCATCAAGATCATCGCTATAATAAATACTTCTTATATTATAGAAAAGATAATAAATATTCTTAACTTTTGATCGAAAGGATAAGTGGAGAGAATCAAAAAATGTATTGATCCTCATGATTCTGTCACAAATACAAGACTATTCTCTAATTTTTGTTGATATATTTAAAAAATGGATATTGGATAAAATAGTTATTGAAAAAGATTAGTTATTTCTATTCTGCAATTATAACTTTATCCCATCAAAATAATAAAATAATACTATTATTCCAGTAATTTTTTTTTTAAAAAAAAAAAATAAGGAACACCTACTCATCTCCTCAAACCCGGTCTATTCATCAAAGCGAACATTCAACAATAAAAAATCTAGCCGTTGGAAGAAAGGAATCCGGCTGAGAAAACTAGAGAGGATATGTTTTATATTGGAAAGCCGGCCGGATCCAACACACCCCATTCTTTGGGGTCTTTTTCCCTAACCAACGTAACCTTTTCTTAAATTCGACCGTTGGAGGGCCGGCGACCATATTATACCCAAAGAAGAAGAAGACGGGGATCAGGACGATCGCTTCCCAGAACTCCATGGCAGAGATCAAAGGATTGCGTCCAAGCTCAAATCATCACCAATTCTACTTCAAATCCCTCTTCCCTGAACTCGACACTCCAAACCCCCTTCAGCCCAGAGATTTCTCCCTGCCCCCCATGCGGCGAGGGCCCATGTACTCCGTCTATGCCGAGCTCAGGGAGTGGAAACTAAGGAGGAAGAAGGCGGAGGCTGATTCTATGATCGCTGCTCCTGCGAGGAGAACGGCAGCCTCGACGGTTTCTCGCTCTGTTCCCAATTTCTCTATGGATTTTAGGAAGGAGAACAGGAAGCCGGCTTCAACCCTGCCACCGGCCGGCTCGCGGTTGGATACGTTGATGACTCCCCCTCGGCCGATGGTTCCGAAGGCTGAGCTGAGGAGATTGGGGAGCACGTCGGCAAGCAGGGCCGAGGAGAAGAGAGGAGGTGGCGGGGTGTTTGAGACGAGGAAGAGCTACTCGTGCCTCAAGGAATTGAAGGAGTACGGGGCAGTTGAGGAAGCAAGAGGAGGGCAAAGTGCGAGGAAAGGGACCATCAAGAAGACTGCGTCGAGCTTCCAGCGACAAACAGTGCCGTGGATGAGTTGATGATGCTTCCTTACTTGATTCAGGGGTTCTGCTTCTTTGAGAATTAAGTTGGGTCATTGATGAAAATTTTGATGCCGGTTGCCCATTAGCTTGTGAAATATCATTTTGTTTGTCATTTGATGTTTAATATATTGCTTTTGAAAACTTTTGTAAATTTTTACGTAACTTGGATGAGTGCAGATCTAGTCTTCCATCATCCCTGCCCTCTAGTTCAAGCTTTTCTTTCTTCACAAATGTTTCTCTGATGCCACGGAAGAACATAAATCTTCCAGAGAATTATCTTGTGCGCCTCTAAAAAGTTGACCACCATGCAGTCAATTTGCAACGCACACACGCACACAAAATTAAAGGGGCAAATTAAAGCAGCGCACCATAAACTTTTCTTTTCTTTTCTTTTCTTTTAATGAAAGCACCCAAGAATTTCCTTAAACTTGTACTATCGCACAATTTTATCAAATAAGAGAACAATTATGATGTGTTAATGCCAAGTCGGGAATTTATAAAAGTTAGGAAAGTTTTTGGATCATGATAAAATTACCATTCACCATCGTCTCTCTCATCGTTTGTTTTTGGTTGCACTCAAGATAGCTCAATATCTTCATCAATTGCACCGACCTACGTAACCCAGGTGTGATTGAGGACAAATGCCAAAGTTGTTTGCTTTATACTGTATAAGAACAAGCATAAGCATACTGATATAGGATAAAAAATAACCCTTTCCGCCAGCTTAAATGTTTGCCCATCCTTTTGATCGTAGCTAGTTGGCAATTTTAAGGTTGATATTTAGGTAAGTGGTACCTGAGATGTTTCGATGGGTCTAAAACTCGGGGTTGGGAAGGCCAGCCAGCCTGTCTGCAGGATTTATGTAAACAAGTGCATTTTTCTTATAACTGACTCTTAAATCAATGATTCATTTAAAATTATGTAGCAATAACTTCAAAAATCCCTCATATATATATATATATATATATATATATTGTTTTAGCCACACAAATCAATAGCAAGTCTGTTATCCTGCATTTTAGTGGTCGACCTCTGCTGAATGTTTAGGATAAGGTTGTTAATGAATCGGATCGACTTATGATTTGATTTAGTTATAATTTGATCAAACATAATTTAATTTATATTTAAAGACTCATGGATTAAGTTAAATTTAAAAATTAAATTAAATTTAAATTATGAATTGATTCAGATCCTGTATTTTTTTATCTATTTCATATATTATTTGAGTCTAATTTAGGTCAATATAAAATAGATTCAATTCAATTTGACTCAAACTAGCTTGATCCATTAACCTTAAAAGTATATAAATTTTATTTTGCTTCATTCTAACTATCTTTACTAATTCATTGAATGAATTCTTATTTAAACTAATTCTTCTTTTCATTTTAACAATTAGATCTCTCCTCATCTATTTTTATTTAATAATATTTAAATATTTATATTTTATTATTTGTTTGAATGAATTCTTATTTATAATATTTTTAAGTATAACAGTAAATATTTTAAAATCATAATTTATAAACTTAACAATAACCATTCACTTCGATAGAGCTAGAAGTTTTTAAATAAAAATTTAAGTTGAAATTAATTTTTTAATCTTATTTAAATTTTTTAATAAATTTATAATTAATTATGAATTACTAGAGTTTAGCTACGAAATAAAAATTAGATGTTTGACTTAAATATAAATATGATTCAACTCAATCCAACACTAAATCTTAATATTTTGGGTTGAAACTTATATTATAACCGATCTCGAATCGAGCTAAATGATTCGTTAGATTTTTTTTTTTTTTTTATAAACTTAATCCAATTTGAGCCGGCCAATAAATGGATTGAATTCAGATCCATGATAATGAACCGAATATAAAATTGAATCTAATTGGAGTCAATGATGACCTGACATGGTCGACTTATTTGCAGCCCTAGATATGGAGACATGGCGTTAACCTCCATCAAGATCTATCCTAGTCTACGGTCCATTAAAATAGCTGCTTTAATTTCACAAATAATTCCCCTAATCCACAAAATTTATCTGCTACCAAATCCCTTGGCTCAAAGCATGCCCAGTAGAACTTGCCAATCCAGCACGTCAGACCTCTTTTCAAAGTTTATCTCCAGCTTGCACTCGATTCGTTTGTATAGAGAGAGAATTAAGGAAGTAAAAGATTATTATTATCACATAATCAAAACATAGATAAAAGGTACCTCACGATGGAATCAAAGCCATCAATCAGGTATTCTTTCCTCACGCGGCATCTCCATTGACCGCTGTCGTAGTGTTACTCCGGTGGTGGAACCGCCAGAGCCGTTCAACACCAGATATCTCTCGCCCGGTGAGGTCTGTCTTTCTTACTTGCCTCGACCTTTGTTTTCAAAGATCACTTATTTATTAGAGACTATAATAGATGCATTGTCTTCACCATGATTCTCTTCTCTTTCTGTAGAATGATTTCAGTATAGATTTTGATGACCCACCAGGCTATGATGGTTACAATATTCAGATAGATGGTCTTCAATTTTGCGTGTTTGTTGAAATGCCTAAGAGGACTCGTCTTTCTCTTTGGTGTAGCATGATGCTTATAATGATTGAGAAACTGGGCGATAATTAAATTCCAATCAGTAGTTTGTATGGCTTTATAAATTGTAGCAACGAGATTCCTCTAGTTACTGCTAACGTGGCCTGAACTTAATTTTCCTTAAAAAAAAAAAAAAAAAAAGAAGATTAGCCTTGTAACGGATATGGCAGCACTCGTGATGAAGGGGTTTCAATTAATTTTTGATCTCTTGATATGAAGTACATGGCTTGGGATTTCAGATGGAATTGAATAATGAAATCATAGTAAACTATGATGGTATGCATGCTTGAGTCTCCACATGAGAGTTTGACCATGTCAAGGCACCACATTCATCATTTGGGGCATGTTTACATATGCGCATTACAAATATCTCCATAGATTTTGAGCTAAGAATTTGGATATCAGATTACCAATAAAACGTGATCTGAATGCTTGCTTACAAAATGTCTGTAACAAAATATGCTGTATTAAAATTTCAGTGTTACTATATAAACCTGAGGGCCAAGATCAAAATGGAAGAAAGTTACTTGTAGTTGAATAATTTAAGAGCTAGGAAAAAAGAGGGGGAAATTAGATATCCATATCAGAGGTTATCATGGCATGAATGATTAAGCGACAGAATTATGAAGCTAACTACAGCAAAAATGAGTCATTGAAACTATGGCAAACAGGCAGTCAAAGCTATTTTCTTTGCTATAATCAATTGAGTCAACTAATCAAGGCAATTATCTGCGTCCCTTTCAACTTGAATCCATTGAAAACAAGATTGTGGTCATGTAGCATGAAAGAGTTCTTCTGAAACTCTGGTTGCTTGGAACCAAAATTCAAATAAGACCTAACTAATGTTAGCAACTAAAGCCACTTCTGGTGCCACTAAGGAACTTGATTCATTAGTGGGCATTTTACTTAAAGACTGTCTTGATATATACATAAAAGACAGATGTCATCGCAATAAATGGCATTAGTGTTATTCATTCTGCTATGGTGTTGTAATGATGCTCAAGATGATCATTCAATGTTTGTTATGGGAGCATGGATTGGACATTGAGAATGTGTGGGCAAAGATATGATGGGGCCAGCAATAGATTTGGCAACTTGATGACATTAAAAGTATAATTTTGATGGAAATGAATCTGTAGGCTCCATCCATTTTTTTGTGCATTAACTTCAGTTTTATGTTCAGAAAGGGGACAAATTGAAGATTAGATAACAAGGCTATTATAATCAGTTTTCTGTTCCTTCATTGACAATGGAGATGCATAGCATCCGATCACTGCCTTACACAAAGGGAATGAATAGCGGGAAGTTCTTGGAAGAATGAGGCTCATACGAAAGATGCAGTATCTATGGAATATAAACCATACGGAGGATCATGATGCAACACACTCTTACCATCTAATCATATGATAGAAGCATGCATTCATATAACAACTGCTTTGTTAACTACCTGTGAAGAGGAAGGCATAAAACAAGGAGCACAATATCATCTTTTTAAACTGGCATGGTAATATGAAACAAAAACATTGATGCAGTCATCCAAGTGCATGTTTTCAGTTTAATTTTAATTCCATTGCAGGACTGAAGGTGCTATAGCTACTCTGGAAAGGTGATGAAGGCTAAACTATGGTGTCACCATTCCTAAATTGAAGCGGTAGTTGCATTGGTCAAGTAATTATGAGAGAAGATATTCTATTGGATCATACAGAAATCTCAGCCAACTTATGAACTCCAGGGGTATGTCTGCTTATAAACTAATTGCAAGTGATAGGTATGAAGGCTTAAATAAAATCTCATCATCTATGATGGGTTTTCCAGTTACTCTTTCCCTTACACCTGGCTTCTTAAGACTATAGTTTTCTTGTTCATTTTTTCTCCCTTGCATATGTATGTATTCCTTTTCCTTTCTTTTATTCAGATGAGGTATCAGACATCAGGTAAAATGTAAAACAACTTCTACTAATTTCAACTTAAAACGTGACAGCCATTTGCACTTTGAAACTCTACCCAGTTACTTTTGAACTTGGATAACTTCTGTCAGATAAAGTGTCATTTCTAGATTTTCTATGTGACAATTTAGTATCTCCAGTTATCCCAAATCTTGAAAGAAAGCCTAAATCCTATAAATCTGTAAAATTGGTACACCTGTATTGGGTTCACATCAAAGTTTGAAGTATCACATGTTGGCAGGGAGTGAGCCAACCAAGCATTGGCATGGCATGTCCATTCCAGGCCAGTGTCAGGCACAAACTGGCACAGCAACATGCAAGTAGTGGCATGCGACCTATCATGCAAGTAGTGGCATGCATGTGCCTGTAAAGAACTGGCACGCTACATGTTGCAATGTGCTGTTCTTTGCTGACCACCACTTAAAATCCATGGTTTACATTGGATTGTCATATATAAAAAAATATCAAGCAGTTCAACATATCTAGCGAGGGCTTGCCATTAGTAGGATGAAGTTTATTTCAAACTCATTTTCCACTAGGGGGTTCTTTATATACATTTCGTTTAAGAGTCAGTGACTTCTTTATGTGTATTGTGCTGTTGCTGCCACTTGTCGGAATATTTGGCTCAAGCGTAATGTGTGCATATTCCTTGAGAATGAAAGGACCTATTCTTAATTGCTTCAGGTTATTGATTCCCATCTTTGTGCTTGGAAAGGTGCTTTCCCTTCCACAGTTGAAAGAGGTGTGCTGCCAGGGCTTGGAGTGGAGCTTACGAGCAAGCTTCAACTCCTGTAGGGGACATTCCAGCCCCATCCAGGACTTGTTTTAGAATGTAGCTTCATTTATGTGGTTGTATTGTTATTATAATTTGTGGCTTTTCTCAGGGAGGGTCATTTGCCTTGTTACTGATTCAGAGTGTTTTGTTTTTTTCTGGGTGATCCTTGTATGCTTGACAGCTCTACTTGCTTTGCTTTTTGAGTTGAGCCCTCAGTCAGCTGCTTTGCCTGTTGCCCATGTCATATTCTTAATGAAATGAGTGGTGGCTAGACCACCATTTCACACAAAAAAGGAAAAAGATTAATTTTCAAGTATGGTTCAACAATTGATCAAGTCATATCTTTTATGGTTTCCAGATTTTCTCCTGCATCAATCATATAAAGGTCACAGTATGTATCTCAGTTCCACCATCTTAATCACTGGAATCTTATTTTCCCTTTTTTCTCTTCAAGCTGGTGTAGACATCCATTGCTACTAGCTTATTTCACAGAAACAAGCTTTCTTCTGCTGTAATCTACTTTCTTTCTACTAAACACAGTTACCTGCAACTTCTTCCTTAAATTATCTATTCACATTTTATAAAATATAATCCCCTGCAAGACACGTATGATAGCATCATATAATCATCTCTAAGCCACTACATCACTTATCTACCCCTATTCTCAAATATTACCCCACATGACCATATGAGTCCTTTGTTGGAAAACTGCCTTCCCCTTCTGCATGGTTCAATTTCTGAATCCATTCATCTTATCATAAAATTAGTGCCTACTAATTCTTTCCTACAATTTCTTTGTGGTGGATAAACAATAATAAAATTTTTACTCAGCTCAAGCACACTCTTATTTAAGTAGCTCGTTGCTGTTCTGGTACTCATATTTTGGTATGTAGGTATATATACCAACGTACTTTCTTCTATATAGTTCTATATCATGCTACATTCTTGCATCCTGTCGGCAGCTAGATAACTTTTCTAGTTGACATGATAACCAAAGCCATTGCTCTCGCCTTCTTTGGTACTAAAATTTCTTGTCTGGAAACAAACCCTCTTTTTCTTGGCAGACTTTAAAAAAAAAAAAAAAAAAAAACTGGTGTCATTTGTTCTTAGATATCTTGCATAACCAACAATCAATGAGAGATATTTTTGTAATACTGTCATTATGAATCTTCTAGGAGATGTATTGTAGCAGCTTAGAAATCCATCTTTACAACACAATCATTGCAATCACTGGGTTTTCCAGGCTATTCAAATCACAACTCTTTATATTTTTGTTATTTCTGAAAAAATCTTCAGCTTTTGCAGAGCTTATGAAACTCAAGGACAATAAAGATCCTGTTGTTTATATTGTAAATATAATGATGCAAATGCTATATCATCATAACGAAGAGAAGCGACAGTTCTTGCTTTCTTTTTAAAAAAAATATTAGGTATTCATGCAATTTATTGCTAGGTTATGCTGCATCTATGGAAAAAAACTAGTGTACGAACATCAAACATTTTCCTTCTGTGTTGGAATCTGAGAGCGATATTTATGAGCATGTTAAAAATGGCTCCACAACCATGTGAATGGATAATGCCATTCACCAAGCAGAAGCCAACCCCATCAGTACCTCTTCCTCCTTTTCATGAACAAGAAGTTGGTCAGACGGCATTATCAGCTTTTGGCTGACCCCTCTTCTGGGCAATCTGTTAGCCCCATTGGATTCTGCAGCGCCTGGACAGTTCAGTAGAAGGCCAGCATTGAAACATGGCCAAATATAGTTACCAAACCGGGTCCCAATCTGACGTGGCATAAGGTGACTGGTGCAATTCACATGGTGGGTTGGGCCATTCATGGGTCACCAAGTGCCATGTCGGATTGGGAACCAGTCAGTAACTGGTTTGGGACACGTAGCTTTAGCTTCTGCCTTAGAACAGAGGATGTGCTATCTTGTTCATCAACGTGGTCGTACTCGGCCACGTCTATCTCTTTTGTTCTTTACCTAATCTGGAGACACGACTTTCCTATTCCAGTGTTACAAATGGAATCCCAGATGTGAATGACATTGCTGAGGCCAAAGAATACTGGAAGCGAGGACAGGCAGATGTGAATGACATTGCTGAGGCCAAAGAATACTGGAAGCGAGGACAGGCTGATGTGGCCTTTGATTGAAGCTGATTGCAACTCTTTCCCGTGTTTGTTTCCAAAGCAAGAAAAGCGGTGAGCATCTTCTGATTGATTTCAGCAGGAGTAGTACGATGGCCTTGTTCCCTCCCCAAAATGCTGAGCCAGTTGGTTATGACGAATTCTCGTGTTTATTTGGTCAGCAGAACAGTCACCTTGTCTCCGAAGACCAGCAAACTTTGGACTAAAAAAATTTGAGAGAGGACCAACCTAAAGAGATTCCTCCGCTAGCGCAGAGGCAAACTCCATGGCTAGCTCAACGTTCACCTTGTTGTTGAGTTTAAGACCTGGAGTTACACATTGACTGATGCTCATCATCTTATCTTGCTTCCCATGTCTACCAAGCTATTTTAAATATTTGAATGGATGGAAAGTTGCTATGTATTATCTGTAATTTGAAATGGCTACTCGATCTCTCTATTTTGAAGTCTGATGAATGGTAATCCAAAATATTCGGATTTAATGTAAAAAAAAGGGGTTTAGAGCCACTGGCAGCAGGATTTGTTAGGGGAGAAAAAAAATTAATTGATGCAAAGGGTTTGGATGCACAGGCTAAATTAGAAAGCAATCCCTCTGTTCTTATGTAAGATCAGGTTTACAATTTTCAGCAAGCAAACAACTGCTGATAGATTTAGTAATGACCATAGGGCTATCCAGCTAACAGTTATGAAACAACACTGAAATCAATGAGTGTGTTGCGCAGAGAGCTGAGGTCATATCACCTTTACCAAGCTTGAATGTTGTATGTGTTTGGTGAAGCCAGTTTTTTATGGTCTATCCATGAACATAGGCCCAGATCTAGATCTTCATAAATTGTCCATTTTATAGAATCCACTGGTCTCCTCGGTTAATGACTTTTGCACAAGATTTGAATCACTGGCACTCGCATGATTTTAATTTCATGTGCAAATTGGAAGGTAAGCGTCAAGCCAAAGTAACCCCTTGCTGTGAATTCAACCCAGTAGACAAGCTAACACTACCAAAGAACAAGCAAAGCAAGGTTAAGTTTAATTCCTGAATCATCATATTGGTTTCTTCCTTTATAGATGACACAACCAGGTGATTTATCATTCTGAAGATAAGATCCAACTCACTCTTGGACTATACTTTTTGAGAGTGCCAGCCACATCAACAATAGCCAGGTACAAAGTAGGCAACAAGCCCATCATATCTGCACACAAACTTCAGATCACTGAGAGTTCAGACAATCTGGGGTGGCCCCATTGTACCTCTTATCATGTATGGCATCTCAAACCCTTTCCGTAGAGGTCGGCACTTTGAGACAATTCTTAAAGAGTACATCAAGTAAAGCCGAGCCTATCAGTCCTTTTAAATAAAACGAACTGAAACTTGCAATCTAATACGGCAGTCTAGAAAAAAATTTCGTCCATTAGAGTTTATGCCATTTCTTTTCCTGTTCATTTTTCATGATTAGAAGAAGCAGTTGAACAAGCCCTCACCCAGGGTGACTGGAACCAAAAACTTTGTCCCCAGCGGCCACAACACACAAGTGGTGTCATTGGATCCAAGCTCAGAAAGCTAAAGAAGACTTTGTGTTTGATGTTACTGGCAACAACCAAGGCTACCTATTATACGCATCAGAAGATACAGCCCTTGTCAGAGGCTCTGTTTTGACTTTGGTTTCATGAACTGTAATGTGTTTTTATTTAAATCCACCTCATAGCAACTAGTTGATAAATTATTTAGTCACAAATAGGTTCTAAACTTCAAAGCTTAGTTCATCCAAATACTCTTATCAATACGCTTACGTCGGCTCATGAACTTGGCATCTAATAATATATTTAGCAGCTCTTTACAAATCCCCTGCTGTCCATGTGCATGTATCTGTCAACACTTGCTTGTAGAGGCCTAAGTGCGGCGATCGTAGCCCTAAACCTCATGTTTTTGTCCTCATTTCATGGTAACTTAATTCACAAGCTAGCTAATGGTGTTTTAAATTCACATGATAGATTAACAATTTGCTTGCGACGCCCTTAAACATTCTAGACCATGGTCTAGGTTTAGTTCCTCTGTCATTGCTCATTTATGTATGCCTATAGAATCACTTCACATGACTTTAAGCGAAATCCACCCAATCTCCAGTCATTCTTTTATTGGAGTAGGTAATGTCACTTGGAATAAAACGACATATTTTGAACATCTTGCACACATTGCTTGGATTGTTAATATGCTCTCAACTTATTCTAAAGCGAGATATCAACTCAATTATTAACACCCATGGATTACTCTAATCTCTGTGGGGCCTTCCAAAGCAATTGGTTACAAAAGAAAGAGTGAGGGCTGCCAAGCTTAGATGTGATAATATATTGTTTAATGGGAAATGGGGTGACATCATCTTGTGCAAATAATATTATTAACGTCTCATCGAGCAAAATGTTTTCCTTCCGGAGCACAACTTGGTGGACCTCACTTGCGATTCGGGTAATCTTAAATCCTGCCAACTATATTCTCTCCACAAACAACAAAATGGGGCATAATTAAGGCCTCTAGGTTAAGCGTTTTTTATTGAAAGATGGGGACAACTGCAACAAGAAAAGCTGTTGACCCATTGGACACTCAAATGAGGATGTCTTTTGTTGGATAGCCGCAGGCTAAAGAGCTAGATGGCGATGACTCGATGCTGATCTTGAACTATACTGTTGTCAGAGGAAAATGTTAAAGAACTGCAAGGAGTTCGGTGGGATTCTCTAAAATTCAAGTAAGAACGAGATCTTTGACTTGGGCTCAGTGTGAAGTTAGGCGAGGAATTGCTAATATTTTAAGATTTATCTTAGAATTGAGAAGGAAAAATTTTTATATCCAAATAGAACTAAAGTTCTATTTCATGTAATATTTAAATTTAAAAGATAAAGCATGGTATATTTTTCATATATATATATATATATATATATATAGAGGACTCAAGTTCTATCCTTTATAATACACTATGTATCCCTTCTCTATATAAACAAAAGTAATTCTGACTTTTAAGATGGCTTTGACTTAAGTTTATGCTTTGAGAGCTCTATCTCTAAAACATTTTGAATAACTTAGAGTTATTGTAAGAGTTTAGAAAGAGATCCTATTGGGTGTACGTAGATGTAGCGATCTGAGAGAGAGTTTTTTATATAAAAGAGATCCTACCAATTTCAAAGTTTCATAAGAAACAATCCTTTTAATCTTCAATTCTTTTTTATAGTTGAATTTTTTACTCTTCTTCGTTCGTAAATATAGTCAAATGAGCTAAACAATGTAAATTTCTATACATTTTTCTCTTTTATTTGATTTTATTTTTTTTATCTTTTTCATTAACCTTTTAATTTCTGAGCATCTTTGCCATACTAAAAAGTATCAGTACTTGAATATTTCTTTTACACCTCAACAAAAGGGACGCCTTCGTCTAAGAGTGCAAGAACGAACACATTCATCTCCTGAGACACATCTAACGTGCATGAACTCAAATATCTAACGCCATTCAACTTCTCAAATACTTCATACATTAAGCAACAAGTCCATGCGCTTTGTATCATAACCGAGGCTATGAAGTCGGTTAGATCCATTGCACACGAACCTTCCACTTTTAGACAAGATTCATGCACTCGATTGGCAAAAACTTGTTGGTGAAGGGGACCCGCAAGTTTCTCATTTTATAAGAAAGCTTGCAACACTGAAGGAAAGGACAAAGAGAAAAGGACGCATGAAGTTAAGAGAATCCAAAAATTCATTTGAAAATGTGGGAATTGGTTTGCAACCTCCCTAGGGTATTTGAGTAGGTTCACTGTGCCAACCCTAAAGGATTCTAGAAGTTGGTAGATGAGTTACATGACTGATATCTAAAAGCGTCACTTCAACTACTTTCCATGAGGGAGACCAACGCCAGAGGAAAAAAAAAAAAAAAAAAAAAAAACATGGTAGGAGAGCCTGAGGCCAACCTGAACTCCCCCAACTCAAGTAAGAGAAAGACTTCTGATATCAAAAGGGCCCTTCAGCTCAGAAACCTAAATTATCATGTGGCTAGCGACAAACGAATCTTCAAATATCATGATAATTATTTTGAAGGCAGCCTTCCCCACATGAATGATTGATGGTTTACATTGCCCACATCATCATTTCATGTACTAAACATATCTAAGACACCATCCATTGCATTAATTAACATCTTCTCCATGATTATATATATATATATATATATATATGTATATGTATATGTATATGTATATATATATATATGTATATATATATATATATATATATATATATATATATGTATATATATGTATATATATGCATGTATGTATATATATATAGAGAGAGAGAAAAAGAGAGGGAGAGACTTGGTTATATTCGAATGTAGTTAAGTTTAGGATTCGGTTACTTTCCTCATCCTTTAATTTACATAGATTTTGAAGCCATCCCATCTTTTTTATCTTTAGAACCTGTGAACTGTGCAGATCTAAGGATTAAAAATATGATCAAATTTAAAATTAGCTACATTCGAATATAACCAAGTCTAGCTTTATATATACACATACGTACGCGAAATATTAGCTTCTTTTATTTTATTTGATAATTTTTACATTAGAATATATATGTGAGGACCCACGTGAACATGTATTTAGTTTCACATTATTTACAAATATTTTAAATATTTATACAGGATCTAGAAATATAAATAATACTTTCTTGTTTTTTTTAGATAGAAACCTAAATTATTATAAATAGTATCAAAGGAAATCCAGCCTAAAATCTAATGTGAACTAAGAGACATTATAGGATAAGTTATTTAGGTCAAATTGATTATGAGCTGATCATAATGTTTGTAATTGGACTACTTATGATTAAATTGGATGCTTTGTCTCATTGATAATGTTAAAAATTAAATATAAAGAATATGTGAGGACTTATATGAGCATGTATCTAGTTTCATATCAATTATACATGAGGAAAATCTTAAATATTTATATAGGATCAAAAAATTCAAATAATTTTTTGCATCAAATTTTTTTAAGATGAAGTGTTGAATCATTATTTTCTATCATAGCATTGACTAAACCTAAATCATATGCAACATTTTGTTTTTCAATTGACATGTAATGTATAGATATTAGACCCATATAATACACAGGAGATGCATTGATGATTTTTCCAAGTGCCTCAATAAAAATGATTAAGTTGACAGCTGTTTTCAGCTTAGTGTCATGAAAACCTGTAGCAAACCTATTTCATGGAGTCATAATTTATTATAAGGTTAAAAACAATGAGCATTTTAGTCTTATTTGTTGAAATTTCTTTCGCAGGTGATGGAACTAAGTTTTAAATTGGTAGATGGGCTTGATTAAGGGCAAAGAAAAGTACTCATGTAGACTCCGCAGCTAATGCTAGCTTAGATTTTGAGTATCGCCATAGCCATTTGCTAGCCATGCAAACTATCATACATTAGGCACATTTTTGGTCAAAACCTTATCCAAAATTTAAAACATAATTTATTGCACTCATGGCCAATTAAATAATTAAATCAGGTAAGGCCAATTTATGAATCTCATAAATGTTGGCAAAGCTATGGTGTCTTCAGTAAAGCAAGCTCTGCATCTTGAATGATGATGATTCAAATCGCTGTTCTATTTCTTTAATCTAATGTCCATTTTTTTTGTTACTACTATTATGTTGATCAAATACCATGGGAGCACACTCTCTCTACATAACACTGGTGTTACGGAAAAATAATATCAGAAGTCAAATAGTATTTTACGGAAATTTCTCATTAACTGTAAAGAAATAACGTAAGAGAAAAGTTAGCTATCCAGGTGTTTTCAATCCACCAAGGCCTCAAAATATACTAGATAAAAACTTGGCACTAGTTGGTTGACTCATAAGGGCATCTTAAATTATTTAATTAATTAACGGAGGGGAGCCGGAAGCGTGGAATTGGAGGTGAAAAAGATAGGGGACAATGTGGGCCTAGCTTGTAAGTTGGGGGAAGACTTTTTATATACATATATCTTTCTATGATGGTGGAGATTATGGCAGAGATATGATTTCTTTATAGCTAGTAAGATTCAAAGAGGTTTTGCTTTAATTGGTCAAGAAAAGTCTAAGAAAAAGTAGATTAGATACAAAAGCACACATGATAATCTTCTTTTTACTTTCTGCTAAACTAATTTTGATCTACCAAATCAATGCTAGGATTGATGGAAATAATTTTTTAATATTAATTCGATATAAAAAGTTTAGCTTTTGTATTACATTAGGTTAGGTGTGATATATCACTGGAAGAAAAAGAAAAGCCTTCCATGCATATTAAAGATCTCCTGAATTCCATGCACTTGTAATGGGAGCTCAAAGGGAAAGCTTTATGAATAACTTTGGCTGCACTTGGCAACCTATCATGTTTCTTATGTAGAGGATACAATGAACTTAGGTGTTTGACTCTTAGTTCAATTCATCTAACATTAGAAACCAACCTAAAAGAACTTGCAAAACTTGTATGGGTCTGTCATAAGGTAAAGACATCTCCTTGCAGGATGCCCTTCAGAATGCCATTGCATTGTAGCTCTTTGCACTGTAGTCCATATAATTGTTTGAGAAATGTTTAAATCAACCACTTTAGCCTTAGCGCATGACTATTGGTGATGTCCTTATGCTACCGAACATGCTTTGAGCTGTTATACGCCTCCATCAAATTTTCACCCAATTCTGCTTACACTTTAGCGTCCCAAACATGAAAAGGTGGTAGGGCCAACAACCACTTCTAGTTTTTTATTTCATTGAATAAACTTGTCCACCATAATTGTAGTTGTTTTTTTGAGACAACTGCCATTAGTATATATTGTTTAGGACCATTTAAAGAGATTGGATATGCAATTAGATCATAGATATTCTGTTCATTGGCAAGTTATTGAGGTCTTAAAG
Organism: Metroxylon sagu; assembly: GCA_017589505.3. Classification (NCBI taxonomy): domain Eukaryota; kingdom Viridiplantae; phylum Streptophyta; class Magnoliopsida; order Arecales; family Arecaceae; genus Metroxylon; species Metroxylon sagu. Next base: position 23,780 of record JACVBY030000397.1, on the reverse strand, counting down.
AATCATCCAACATAATAGTAAACCAGGCATTTTAACATCATGATTCAGAATAGCTCGGGTAGGAACGAGAGTTCCAAAGAAAAAAGCTTCTTGTCTACTAAGAATATGAAATCATTGAAGTTAAAATTTCACTAATATGGAAATTCATTTAAAGCCAATTTGACATCATATTTGCGATTCCTTTACCTCAATATTATTGCACATAAACTTTGGTGATATCCAGGGCTTGAATCATGGATCTTCTCCATGAGCAGTCGGGGATGAGGTGCTAATCAATCAAGCTAACAATTGTTACCAATTTTTGATACATCTCTAAAGCTATCTAGCATTGGATTCTAAATATATTTTTTTTAATAAAAAGTCTGTAGGTAATCCAATATAACTCAATTGATCCAAAATAATTGCAACAAGTTTCTCTGGAATAATGAAGATGAAATGTAGTCAGGAGATTAAGTATTCCAAATATTAGAGACATTACACGAGATATAGCAAATGGAGCTTGCAATTAGGCAGCCTTATTTCTACAGCTAGGAGTATCTTCAACCAACAATGGCATTCTGAATCCGCCTATAGAAGGATAAGAACAACCAGTAACAGAAGTATCACAATATTGATTTCATCACCTTCAACAATCTCTGGGCTTGGCTGAAATGAGTTCAAGAACTTGGTATTCTCATAAAGTGCTATTGTTCCAACTTCTTCAGTTATAGAAATATGGAACAATGAGTGATTTATGTCTACATGATTCCCTTGATGCTTTTGAGCTACCAAACTAACAACACCTTGAACAGCAGAAGCTACTCCATCAACATTTACTTTAATGCAATTAAAAAAGCAGTCCATGGATGAGTAACCGCTACTTGATCTTCTTGAATAGGTTTTTTGGTTGGAGCAAAGGAGGTTAGAGATCAAATATATATTTTTGGACACTTTTTCCTTGTGAAGTTTTTAAATAAGCCACATGAGAGTAACAGCATAACAAGATTCGAGTTATCATCATTGCTGCACTTGATGGAGAATGCCGCTCAGATATCCAATCATAGAATGGTCTACTACTTCCATAGCCTCTGAGGCTCAAATATGAATCAAACCACCAAGCTTGTTCAAAATCAAAGGTGATCAATTGTAGTTTTCTCGTTGAATATAGGGCTTATGCTGTTAATCCATATCATCCTGTTGCCAGTCATATTCCTCACAGGAATAGCGTTGATAAAACATCTCCATATTCAAAATGGATTTTTACCTTTCAAGATTTTCTTGAAAATTGACCATGATCCATACAATGTGAAGAAGAAGCTTCAACAGAAGATTTGATGATATATTGATGGGCACATCTTGTAGAAAAATCTTCTGGTGACCATAAATTCAGCCCTTGGTAGGATAGACAACGCAAAGGAAATAAATTATAAAATCAAGCCGAATAGCAAAGCAAGGCTTGCCGATTACTATTTATAGTCATGTCATGTTCCTGCAACATAGTACGCCGTTAAAGCATCGCAATTTTGATTGTTCCCCATGTTGTACAAATACCCCACACACCAAATGACACGGGATATAGAAACCGAGGCCTCCATGAGCCCCACAAGTCCAGATAGGCCATGAGGAGTAGAACTCAGCAGTGGAAGTATAGCACCTAAAGGCACATATAGAACTGCCACATGATCATTAGTTGCTGCTTGTTTTCTTATTTCAGTGCTCGTCAGCTTCTCAGTTGGCTTCGTTGTAATGTTTTATTCCTGGATATAAATGGTGAGCACACTGCCCACATGGTCGCACCACCACTTGAGCGACAAGAACTAATAGAGCTCAAGCAAAGTGGCACCCACTCACTCGCAAACCAACCATTATCCCACGCTATTATGGGAAGCACCCATTATTATATACCATGATCCGCCCATTCGATGAAGCACCCTTTAAATAATGGCTGCTAGAGCTACAGCCGGGCTCCTCCCAGCAACCGTAGCAGCCCGTAAACAATCCCAGAAACAATAAAATAAATACCCCCTTCAATGGAGGCCGAGACAGGCGCAACCTTGGTCTCCCGACTGCCTGTGGGCTCTGCTCCCCGTATCGCTTCCCCTCCCCTCCTCCTTGGGATGTCCACAACCATTCCTCCCTCTAAAATATTATGTAGTTTGTTTGCGTTATGATACCAGCTAGTATTCAAATCATTCGTCTCATCCATTTCTATTATTTTCTCACTGTGGAGCTGTGACTGTTTTCTTGTCCCAACCTTTGTTATAATACTACTTCGAACCAACCCATATATAGATATATATATAGACGCCAAGATCCACCCATATGCACTCCAATTCCCTTCTCCTTCTCCCCGTCCCCCTGCTCCTCCTTGCACCTTCGCGTCTTCTCTTCTCTTCTCTTCTCTTCTCTTCTCCCATAACTCTCTACTCCTATCTTCTTCCACATAAGAGGGAGAAAAATAGATGGAAGTAAAGAGTGCCAAGGAGATCATGTCAGGGATCCAGTGCCAGTCTAAAGCCAGCACCAGGCCCCGCATCAAGCTGTTTGGCTTCCACGTGTCCGAGGACGAGGAGTGCGTCAACCGCCCCGCCCCGCCGGAGGCCGGCCTGGGGTCCGACTCCTCCACCTCTACCACCACCACCGCCACCCCCTCAGGCACCGGAGACGGCCGGAAGTACGAGTGCCAGTACTGCTGCCGCGAGTTCGCCAACTCCCAGGCCCTGGGTGGTCACCAGAACGCCCACAAGAAGGAGCGCCAGCAGCTCAAGCGCGCCCAGCTGGCCGCCGGGAGCGGGCTCCGGTCACCCCCCGGTGCGCTCTACCACCGCGCCAATCCTATGGTCTCCGCCTTCGCCCCCCCGCCCCACCTCCTCCCGGACTCCCCCACCCCGCTCGCTGGCGCGGCGGGCCCCACCGGGTGGGTCTACTTCTCCCGCCCCGCCCCGTCATTCCACGTCTCGCACGGCTGCGTCTATCCCTCCTCGGCCAGGGTCCCGTTCCCGGCGTTATCCTACTCCGCCGCCGGCGACGGCGGTGCCCCCCGGCTCTACAGCGAAGACCGGAGCCGTCAACCCAGCGCGGTCGCGAGGTTCACCGTTTCGGCTCCCATCGCGACGCGGACGGCGACGGCGTCGGACTCGGCCGGCGCGGAGGACGCGTTCGCGTTGGACCTCAAGCTCAGCCTTGCCCCTGCCGGGTCGTGACTCGTTTGCTAGACTCGTCCTGACTCGGCTCCTTTTTAGGTTTATGATCAGACGGTTGATTACACCGAATTATCTGGTGGACGAGATGATCACTGTATATTTTTTTTTTCTTTTTAAATTTAGAATTTTGTTCTTAGTTTTGCCTCCATGAAATGATGATGCTTAGTTTGATGGATTCTATTAAAATCACCATAAATTTTAGTTATTCTTTATTTTTTAATAATTTTTAAGAGTAGTTGCTATCCATCCCTCAGAAGATTGCCATTTTGTCTTTAATCTAAAAAAAAAAAAAAAAATCCTATTTTTGGCTGTATTTTATACTTAGTCCTTAGCTCTGTATATATTTACCATGTTTATATATAAATCATATATAACTGTGTATAGAAACAATTATAATTATATGCCTAAATTTAATCTAATCTTTGAGTAAAAAAAAAGTCAATCGAGAAGCATAAACATTAAAAAGTACTAATTACACAATATAAAAATGACAGTCCAAATAAAGAATAAATTGTTAAACCTCTTTAATTTTGACGATGATATCTGGTAGACCTTAGAAATTGGTAGTTTAACTCGTAATTAAAATTTCCATACACATTGTAACAGTTCTTCGATGACCGTGTTCCAGTTCATGGGAATCGGCGAGGATACGTTTCGTGAGGTGAGTGGACGCGTTCAGGAACTTGTTGTTCGGCGCCTGACAGATGATGAGAATTACGCACGTCCCTCGGATCACCTGCAGCTGGCGTAGCATGAAGGGTTGATTGGCTGTGTACGACGGCAGTCACGATCCCATACCCCATATTAAAAAAAAAGAGTACAGGTGGCAGCTATGTCCAAATATCTATGTTAGATTGGTCCCTTTTATCTTATCCTTAATTAATCCTTTGTTTACTAACTATGATTAATTAGTCAACATTGGTACAGTGACAGCAAGTGAGGGATGGATCATCCCCAGATTCGTATCGCTTAATTTACTCCACCGGAACCCAGTTTTATAATCGCCACCACCATTCCTCTCTCTCTCTGTCTTTTTCTCTCCCTCTACAATTTAAGCACATAAAATAGTTTCCTTCACGAATCGAGACGCGCTTGTCCTTGCCTCGCTCAAACTCTCTGATGTTCCCCCAGAGCAAGAGTAATTGAAAATAGAAAGGCCACTTGGATGTATTGATAAGATTAGAGACTCTTAACTTGGCCTCACGTTATTTTCTTATATCAACATCAGCCAGTATTTACTAAGTCATGTGATGTGTTGATGTTTTGATGGAATGTCTCTGGACGACAACTAAGTTGGACCTTGAGCCCATCTGGATCTCGTCACCTTCCTTGACATGGACCTTCCAACCAATAAAGCTTCTTTGGATACCCTTCTTATGATGACGAAACGTAATATATATATATATATATATATATATATATATATATATATATATATATATAGTACTCGTCTTGAAAGTAGACGTGTAGAATATGCTTCTCAAAGTCTTAGAAGCCATATCACAACTTGTAGAATAATGGGCAACCAGTCTTTCTCTTGCCGTATGTTGGCTTAAAAGAAATTTATATTTGTAGTTGGAGAGTTGTTGAAATAGACCATGAAGGATACCTGATCACTGATTAGGTCTTTAACCGAAAACCATGGAGAATACTTGATCACTGATTAGGTCACTAACTGAAACTATAAAACTAATAATTTAGGGTATGTTTAAACGAAGAGAAATAAGGGAGAGGGATGGAAAAGAAAGAAGAAAAATAATAAAAACTCTTATTTGAAAGGAAGGAGAACGAAGGTTACTCATTTTTCTTCATTTTTTCTTAAAAGTTTAAAACTTTTTACCCTCTAAAATAGAAGGTAAAAAAGAAAAGAAAATAATTATAAATTGTTCATCTTTTCAATTCTATCCTTACAAATTAGTTTGTACTCCTTTTATAGCAAAAAGTATGTGATTTTGCAATCATTACCCTTCTCTCCTTTCTTCTCTTTACCTATCCAAACAAGATAAATATAAATACCCTTCTTTCTTCTTCCCTCCTTTACAAACAAGAAGAAGGTTGTAATACCCTAAAAATAGTTTCGCATCAGATGAGAAAGAAAAGGTTTAAGTGCTTATAACTCAAATTCATTTGCTACCGATTAACTTTCACTTGAGTTTTTTTAAGACCATGTAGTTTTGGCCCACTAATGAATTGGCCCACTAATGAATTAATTAGGCCAACAATGAGCTTGGGGTATTGTAAATGGTATTAGAGCCGATCCGAGTATGCGGAAGTTGGTGGAAAGAAAAAAAATGCTACCCATGAAACGATGATAAAGTCTCGTTACGGCGTGGAGCCACCCTTACAGTACTAACGATCCGGTACCAATGATTCAATTAAGGATAAATTCTGCATTATAAGGGGGAAGATTGTAATACCTCAAAAATATTTTTTCATCGGATGAAAAAGAAAAAGTTTAAATGCTTCTAATTCAAGTTTATTTGTTACCAATTAACTTTAACTTAAATTTTTTTAGGGCTACATGATTTAGACTTGCTAACGGATAAATTTGACCTGCAAATGACTTTGAAATGTTAGTAATAACCCTTCCTTCTCCTTTCATTTATTTTTCTTTGTTCATTTTTTTGTTCTTTCCTCCCTAAACATCCAAACAGATCCTTAGCATCAAGAAATTAAGTCACGTGCCACACGTCCACACGTAGTAACAGTTGTTGCCTCTCCTCCAGACGCGAACCAACTCACTGGCAAAGTCTCCAACTCATTGGTCATTTTAGGTCAGATGTGAATTTTTATAAGCAATTTCATGCCAATTGGACAATACTTTTAACAATTGCATGCGCCATTTTGTGATGGTAGATCCATCGTTTTTATAAATCCTCTGCTACTCCATATTAATAATACAATGTAGATAAAGAAATCTTGCAGAAAAAATTGTGTTGAAATGGCTCTTCGCATTGATGCTCTCTAATAAGATAAAGAATTCTGGTGTATATTCTAATTTTATTGTCTTCATGCACTCTCTGATGGCTATGGGAGTAGGGCTGAAGACTTCAGTGCTCTTCACATTGCATGATATTTTTATGATGGTTGGACAGGATCAACACTAATTGGACCAAAAGACTTCCATCTTCTCTTTTGGTCCGGTTTAATAACAAGTGCTCTCTTTGTGGGTTTTCTAAGACTGCATTAATTGTAAGTTGCCTAACCAGCTACCAGTGGTCATCATATTGGCTATTGTTTGAAATCAATCCAGTGATAATTGATGCAGCCAGATAAGTGAAAAATAAGATGATCGGCAGAAATTAAATTCAAAAATAAAATATATAAAATTAAAGTAATCTGAATTGAAGAATTTTTTCTCGATAAAGATAGTTTTTATAATGATGAAACTTAAATGTGATACATAATTACTTGCATGCCCTTCGATTCTGAACTTTTTTTTTTTTTTTCTTCGTATCATCACTGAATGCTTACGTGTTGAAATGGCACTAAAAAAAAAAGAAAAGAAATAGATAGAATTAGAAGATACGTAAGTAATGTATCACTCTAAAGTTCCATCCTTCTCATAAAATAAATTTTATTAATTTCTTCAAAAGTTGATTTTTAAAATGAATTAGAAGAATATATGTACTACGATCATAACCCTAATTAAATCTGCTGCAAAATCATAGTGAAAATAGGTTTTGATAATAAAAAAATATGTTAGAATTATTTAGATACAAATATAAAAATTTAATTAAAATTTAATACTATTTCTAAGAAAAAATTGAAAGAAAAATTCAATAAAAACTTTTGAATCCCGTTTGCTCGTACCCCCACCCTTGAGATAGAAAAAAATTAAATATTAACTATCAAAATATTTGTCTGCAAATTCACTGGCTCTTATGAAATTTGATATAACCTTATTGATCATAATATCTCTGGTCGTATTCTATGCCGCATCAATAATGCACTATATAAAAAGCTTATTGCCAATCAGATCATGAGTTAGGATTTAAAAACCCAGGTTAGCAGTCAATTTTGTATTCTTTGGTGGATGTCTCACCATGTTTGTGCTGAATTTGTCCACATTCAAACTTTCAACCTGGGTGGGTGCTTAAGAATATTGGAAGTAGTAGCATAGCTTTCTTTTGACAGCGAGAGCAAGACGCCTCCAGCCTTGCTTGCTTGACAAAGTGAATACAGTTAGTAAATCGGAGGGGGAAGGAGGGTTGGGAGTTGAAAACTTGGAAACATGAAATGACTGGATCATGTGGAGGCAACCAGTGAGCCGGGCTTAACGTAGAAGGATAAAGACTCAGTCATTTAATGGCAGAAAAATCGAATCTCTTATTGACTAGGGAATGGCAGAAAAATCCATTTAGTGGCACTTCCCTGTGCTGGCACTTCACAAAATTTCATCATGCTGAAAAAAATGGTACCACTTGAAGCTAAACTGATCTGATTGAACTATGCTTAATTTTAATTTGATTTAATTTTATATTTTGATTTTGATTTAGAATCCACACTTAACCTATTTCCGAAGTGGGTCTAGCCAGATCGAGTCTATAAAAAAATTTTAAAGCCAACGAATCATTTGGATCCATTCGATTAAATATAAAATATTACATTTAAGTCAAGTATTTAACTTTTTTTATTACTTAAATATAATAATTGATAGTTAAAGATAAATTTATTAAAAAATTTAAGTGAGATTAAAATGAATCAACCGAAATTTAAATTTTTATCAAAAATATTTAATTTTATACAAGTAAATGATTATCCTTATGTTTATAAATTATGATATTTAAAATATTTATTGATATACTAGAGATATTATAAATAAGAAATCATTAAGATAAATATAAAATATAAATATTTAGATATAATTAAAGAAAAAATATGGAAAGAGATCTAGTTTTTAAGATGAAAAAGGAAATTAGTTTAAATTAGAGTTCATTCAATAAATTTTTTTCATAAATTTATGAAGATAATTAAAGTAAAAAAATAAAAATTATATAATTAAGGTTTATAAATCAAGATAAATTGGTTTTAAACGCCTCCAGTTAAAAAATATAAAATTTGAATCTAATTTAAAATTTAGATGTTATCTAATTTTTAAATTTTAATTAATTCATGAGCTTCTAAATATAAATTAGATCGAATTTAATTGGATTGAATTTGATAGGATCAAAGCCGAAGTCCGATCACATATCACGGGACGCATTTGGAGGGACAATATGCGCACAAGATGATGGAAATTAAAGGTGATGAGGCCTCTGGCTCGCGAATCTGACAAAGAATATCACACAATGATGGGAATTTTAGCAGGACTTCCATTAGACCAGTCGAAGCTCATTGGAAAGGACACAATAAAGAAGATGACAGCACTTCGTAGCTATATAAGTTCATTGATGGTGGAGGACTTCGTTCACCAACCTAAAAGTCGCCGTGGAAGAGCCAAATGCCGGAGAAAGTTGAAGTCTTCGTCTGGCTTGCATGCTATGATAAAACTAAAAAGCATTGAAGAACCTAATCCAAGATGGACCCAATATTTCTACCCTATGCCATCTATGTGGTCTGCAAGAAGGATCCACACAGCATCAACTTATCTCATGCAGATTCACCCGAAAGATCTAGCCATGCCTTCCTTCACCATCTGAAGAAAGCAAAGAGAACATGAAAGATGGCAACTGGATTGAGATCGATTGTTTGATGCTATGTGTTGGTTTATATGTAAAGAAAGGAATGCAAAGATATTTCTGAAGAAGTTGAACCATTGGAAGACGGCCATGCAAAGATCCTGAGACCTCTTTTAAATCATGGTCAGCCATGGCCAATGATAAAACAAGGGCAAGCTTCAATCTTCTATGGTCTAGAATTCAAGCAATTTCTAACTATTGATGTTCTTCGTTTTATTTCATTTTCACACTCTTACTTGTACCTTGATTTAACTTTCTAATAAATTATGGGTGGATTGTCCTCCAATCTTACTCCCAAAAAAATAAATAAATAAATAAATAAAAGTATAGTAATTTTTGCACTAGTGGAAGATTGGGAAAGCAACTTCATGATCTCTGCATTGGAGGCAGATTCCATTGGTTTACTACTTTAGTATGTATGTGATAGTATTTTTGCATACAGGGTAATTCCTTCAATCTAGTTTCTGGCACTTTAGTCAACAATCAGCTGTTAGATTTATCTTTGGCAATCGAGCTACAACTGCTGTAATAAAGTCCTGAATTCTTTCTTTACTGTAAGCAGGGAGTAGAACTCCCCTAGAATTTATTAGAGAAAACAAAGTCCTGATTTCATATATGAATTTACTCCTTGAGAGTCTAATGAGATGAGATGACATTGGCACTTTATTTTAGTCATGCATTTTGATTTGTTTTGCATTAGTATAAATCGTGTAAGATAAAGACGCTTAAGTTTGATAAGGACGGGAAGAAGAAAACTTGGTTGCTTGCTTAAAAAAAAGAAAAGAAAAGAAAAAAAAAAAAAGAAACGAATTAAGAAAGAAAGCACTGAGAGTTCGACTCCAGGTTCCTCAACTGATTTTAGGCGACTTGCCCATATGTGGTTGCCAACTAGCTATCGTAAACTAGAAAATAGTGTCATCTTTTTTCTTCTATTCACTAGTAACTTAATACAACACTAGTGTACTTCATTATACATTAACAGGCTGACATAAAAGTTATCTAGTTAAAATTATATTTCGGAGTCCATGCCTCATTAGGCGGTGAATTTTTTTTTTTTTTTTTTTTTTTTTTTTTATAAACATCCCTTCAACTCTCAAATGATAGACTGACAAATTTTGGGGGTACATGCAAACGATTAATGTCTGTTAGAATAAGAAGCTTAGCAAATGGCTTGATCCATTCAATTAAAACATCTAATATCGTGTGAAGTCAAAACCTTTCTCATCCTCATTATATTTAAACCTGGTTCTTACTCCAGCCCTCTTTTCTCCTTTTTCTTCCAACCAATTTCTTCATCTAGCACCAATTTGCCATAAAATATAGTGATAGGATACTTTCATCCCCTTAAGAGATTGCAAACAGATGCCTTAGAAGTCTGGATTTTGGTTTGATTGGTGGTAAATAAATGCCCAGAGCCTACTGGATTGCAGGAAAGGTAGCAAATAAAAGTCATTCAGTAGCATTATGTTACTCTCTTCTCGTAAATGGTATAGGATCGAATCTACTTGAAAGTTATGGGTGAAAAGGTTATCTAGCCTAAACCACTCCATCCACTAGATATTACAGCAAATATTTAGCCAACAACACCTTTGCAACATGTTAGAATGTTATATGTATATATATATATATAGAGAGAGAGGGAGAGACTAGGATACTATATATACATACTCTTTGTTAATTAGTGCTTGTCCTTTGTTCAATGAGATTATTATATGTAATCCCTATCATCTATGAGTAATAAACGTAAGCAAACTTGGAAACATTCAAACGTAAAAAAAGAATATATATATATAAACCCAAGATCCATGTGGGGGGTCGCCGTCCCCAGGATGTCCAACTGAAAACCAATCCAGAAGGACAAGACGTGGAAGCAATTAATATAATATCTTAAGACTTCTTATTATTGTCGCTCATATTCCAACTGAGGGTTAAGAGCAGGCCCACCCACCATCACGAGATGCTTCCTCTTTCTCGGAGATGGATGATTCTCATGGTGGTTTGAAAAATTTAAATTCAACGTGGCGATAGAAAAGAGCTCATAGAACCATCTGATATTTTGAACTTAATGAATTTTTTTATTTATATCTTTTAAATTTAAAAATAATCATTCATTTTTTTTAGAGAAACAAAATAGCTAATCAAACGTAGTGGACCTTCACAAATTTCTTTGCCATGGTTAACCAAATATACATATTAAAAAAAAAAAAAATCTTTCTAAGAATCTAATTTTTAAGATAATTACTTCTCAGAAAAAAATATTTCTGAAGATTACTTCCTAATTTACGAAACTATTGGACTTGAGTGTGCTTCGCCTTAACTGGATGCCGTAAAGTAGGGACCGCACCTGGCAAGCCTTGTCGTTGGTATAGTTTGAGATTTCGGATACAAATGCATCAATGGCTCAAACACAATATAATACGATAAAGAATGATAAGTTCTAGTTATCCGAAAGGGATGGAATCCGTCAAATTACAAGCCGATTTAGGTGCACCAAATCAAAACGTGCGAGAGCTTTTTAAGGAAAAGAAGTATGATTTTTGAACGGTAGATTGAATATGAGTGGTTCTTGATATAAAGATGGTCAAAAGCCCAAGAGACAATTTCATCATTTTTTTTATTATTATTTTTAATATATCAAATCTATCTTTATATCTTAATAAATATTTAAAAACTTTTAGGATAAAATATAGGTACTACCTTATGGTTTAAGAGCTATCAAATTGTATCTATATAGCTTGAAATACTATACTTCACTATCATATATTTTAAGCGCTATCAAATTATGCCTATGTAATTTTAACTTGTTACACTTAACTACTGAGTATTTTAAAAACTATAAAATTGTAAACATATGAAAGTTTGGGCACATTAAGTAAAGCTCAAATAAGTTTAAAATGCATAGATAGTTCACTATAACATTTCAAAAGCATATGGATATAATTTAACCGTATTTAAAATACAAGATAGTTAAGTATAATATATCAAATTACTTGAGTTTAATTCAATAGCACTTAAAACATATAACAGTTAGTTGAACATTTCAAATCATAGAAGTGCAATTTAATAATACTTAAACTAAATTTTTATATTGATAGACTTAGAGAATTTGATATCGACCAAAGTTGAACCATAATTTGAAAAATATATGTATTTTTTAATTTTTTATAAATTTTTATTTTTTGTAATTTAGGATTTAATGATGATCATTCTAATTACAATTTTCAATACCACTAATAATACGATTCATAATAAAATAATATAAAAATATAAAATCTTATTCTTAATTGTATAAAATAAAATTAATATAAAAAAATATTGTAATATGCCAACCTGGTTTTTTGTTTAGCTTTTTGATTTTTTTAATTCTCTAATAAGCTGAAATTTTTAATTATTAATTTTTTTATTATTTTTATTATAAAAAGATGTTCAACTACTATATTTTTTTAAATATTTTTATTAAAATTCAGACTTCAATTCTAATGATTCAAAATCACCGTACGTGCCCTTTCCTAAACGAAAACGAATGCTCTAATACCTCTACACTTCCTCTCATTTACGGCATCATCCATGCAGTAGCATGATACAAAAGGCGTCCTACGATATATACGGCATCGCCCATGCAGTAGCCTGGTGCAAAAAGTTATACGATCTTAAGAAAACTAACCTACCAACTAGCGGAAGGCGATGGTTGACGTCCTCATAGTTTAATCGAATTACAAGTTTGTTACTACCTAGAACCGAAACGACGTTGACGTCCTTATTTTATTCCGAATCTCAGTACGTTTTCCTGACGCACCGAATTCTAATATAACACGGCTCCTAATAGATTCTTCTGCACCCCAACAATCTTTTCCGCCAATAGACTTCACTATATAAGGTACGTAGAGAGTTCGCTTGACAACTATTCTCTCTATCGGGCGAGGAAAGATGGCACCCATGCAGGAAAGCCATGATGAGGACGACCAAAGCGCCCCAGTGCCGCTGCACAAGGATGCAATCTTCGAGATCCTCACCCGAGCATCGCTCGAAACCCTCGCTACTTGCCGATGTGTGTGTCGGCAATGGTGTCAGCTCACCTACGAGCCGATCTTCACCTCCCTCCACTGCAGCCGAGCCCGGACAATCTCAGGCTACTTCATCCAATGCATGAAGAGCAACCGCTGCTTCTCGAGCTTCGTCTCCATCCACCCTCTGCCACCCTCAGCCCAACCTCTATCCCTCGACTTCCTCCCCAAAGACGTCAAGATTGAAGCAGTGGCACGTCGAGGTATCATGCTTTGCACCACCCAAGATTATCGCACCGTCCCTCGGTATTATGTCTGCAAGCCAGCAACTCGGCAATGGTGCAGGATACCGAACCCAAAGACTAGGTATCAAACCAGGGGAATTGCCATAGTGGCCCCTTCCGCTGGACGGTTGGAGTATAAGATTATTCGGTTCTCCGAGACAAAACCGCTGACCTACGACATGCGGTGCGAGATCTTCGACTCGCGCTCGAAAGCTTGGAGACGATCGAACGACATCCAGCTGCCTCCGTATACGCTACTCAGCTGCAATGCTGCGGTGTCGGCCAATGGAGCGGTCCATTGGCTCACATACGATAACAGTAGTATCTTTGCCTTCAACGTTAGCAACGAGAGCTGGAGGTTGATATCGTTGCCCGGAAAAGTCAAAGACGAGCAGTGGCGGTGCGCCAAGCGACTGGTGAAGCGTGAAAGCCGCCTTTGCTTGCTAGTTGATGACATGGAAGAGCGGTTGGAGATCTGGGTCATGGCCAACTACGAGGAGCAGCGATGGGAGAGGAGGGAGGTGGCGAGCTTGGAAGCCCTCAACAAGAAGGTCGGAACTTCGATTGTCTCGGATTTATATTCCCCTAATGTTGTATGGACGTGTTGTTTGAATCGGTTAACATGGTATGGCTTCTTCTCAACTTAGTTTAAGTTTTTTTTTTTAATTCAGTGGATATTTGTTTTGTGATTTTAAAGCCATAACTTTGGCCTCAGAATTTGATTGTTTTAACCACTGCAGGTATGATTTTTGCGCGAAGAAGTTGACGATGATGGACTCTGGTTTTGCAACTCATCTTCGGGATTTTTTCCCGTTCGAGTCGGATTTCGTCCCCAGCGAATTAACGACGGAAGACCCGAGCATATGAAGCAAAAAAAAAAAAGAAAAAAAAAAAAAAAGAAAAAGAAAAGAAAAGAAGATGAAGAAGAAGAAAAATTTCAAGTGTTTATTTCTTCTTGGTCATCACGTGGGATCTAGTTTGGGTGGTTATATTTTTCTGGGCTAGTGCAACGGTCTAGTTCTTCTAGGATCTTTAATTGGATTATTTCTATTGTTCTTAATTCTAAGTATGTTTTTTTTTTTTTTTTTAATTTGAACTAATTTTACAAGTCATATTATTTCTGGTGTTTTTTGTTTTTTTAACGATTCCTGTTTGCTTTGTCAAAATCAAACCAACTATCCTTTCTTTTCTTTCGTAAATAACAATAAAAGCGCGGCCACACCACCTTTACGTCCCTTGCTTGTTTAGAAGCTGGAATCCTCTGATTCACTTGTAAATTGTAAGCTTTCTATGCATTGTAGAGTGGCGCAGGTAATCACTGGTCTTCGTTTGTGTGGTGCATTGTGGGCCTCTTTTGTATATCAGGTGTTTTAGAAGATGATTGAAAATAATCATATATCATACACTTGGAGAAGTTCCATCTAAAGTCCCAGCACACCTCTTTCCAACCGAAGATAATGTGCAACCACCGAGCTTCTTGTTTCAAAATTTAATAAAATAATTAGTAGTCAAACCAACGTAACAATTGAATATATTACAATATAAAATATGTTTGGTACATTTTTTTATTTCTTTTTTTAAAATTTTTAAAAATAAAATTACAAGAATTGAGACAAAAATATATTTTATATTATTATTTTAATATTATTTTATATTTAAATGAAACTAAAAAATTTATTATTTTTATCAATTTAAGATAAAAAATTTATATCTTTTATCATCGCTAACAATTTTATTGTTTCGATTGTCTACTATTAGCATCATGATCAACATCTCTCTACTACCGCTATTATAACCCTATCATGGTCACTACCATTACATTGTTAGCACCTCACCATTGCTTCTATCACTCGTATCACTTTAAGTTTTACTAGAATTTGCTACACTACTACCACCCTATACCAATATCTTATTTATATTTTTAAAAATAAATAATTATATTAAATATATTTATATTTAAAAATTAAAAAATATTTAAAAAAAAATGAGGAAAACAAAAGTGATAGCAAACGGTTCCTTAAAAGTCTGTCTAATTTTCCATTGCAAACCAATAGAATATGGATTTTTTTTATTTTTTTTTATTTTTAAGGTAACAACAATTGTGAGTATTAACTATAAGAAAACTCTCATATGACAGAATTTTTATACGTACATGAACAACTTCTATTATATCATAACAAAATTTAAGGCTTAGCCACTAAGACCAAAAGCATGATTAGTTTCTAATCTCTGTCCATCGTTTGAAACGCCTTCAAGCAAACAGTGGGGAACAGAGGGGCATGGCTAGAAAACTTCCTGGATCTCCGGGGAGGGATGGGGGAACTACTTCTCCTTGCACTTGATGAAGATGAGGCACCCGCCGAATCCTTCTTTGTGATAGTTTTGGTACACCCTTCGTGGGACACTGATTTCCGGCTGTCCAAACTCCCTCCATAGCTCTTGGATGGCTTGAGTTTTTTCCTGCACGGCCTCACAGGCTTAACAAGATCCTTTGAGCTCCTCACATGGGATAACGATGTGAATGACTGAGATTTCCCATTGTAAAAAATTGAGAGCAAAATAATATCCATAAGCCTGATTAAGTGGAATAAATAAGAAACTACTTTTCAAGGGAAATAAATAAGTAAATCTTGAATGCATTAAATGATATGCTAATGCAATAGAATTGATTATACAGTGCATCCTGCAATGGAATTAACTTGTTTACGTTGTGAAGATTTAATGGTTTATTTGAAATAGGTGAGATCTTAATTGCTATGATTATGATCATTTATTTGATGCAATTTGTGCTATAGCCCACGCATACATAGAGGGAAATAAAAAAAAAAAAAAGGGAATTATAACAAGTTTATGGCAAATGAGTTGGGTTCAATTGTTTAAAATTCGATTGTTTCAGACCGGATCATTTTGGATTTGGATTACTTTTAGGTTTGGATTATTATCAGATACAATCATTGAAACTAAACTCTAATCCTAAATGATGGGATTAGGTCAACTCATAGGTTATTTCAAATTGGCATAATTTTTCTTTTGTATAAAGAATTCAATGCACACCTTTTTTTTTATATATTCTTTTTAAGTAGCCTATTAATGATCAATTCAATTCTTTCTTTTTTTTTTATTTATTTATTATTTTAAATGCTAGAGAAGATAGATGCAAAATTATAACATGATTAGATGCTAATAAAAATAATTATTATAAACTTATAAAATATTAAAATAATATAATTATATAATAGTTTTTAAAAATATACTTTTAAAACAAAATAAATATAACGTCAAATTATTAATAAGATTACAAAATAAAATAAAATATTATTAAAAATATGATTAATCACATAAATTAAAAAAAGATCGAAATCATCTCTAATTCTACTCTTTTATCTCCCCCTCAATGATATTTGAAGCTATCAATATCGATTATTTAATAACATTCAACTTAGAAAAATATACTCCTAATTTCATCATTTATTGAGTCATATTAACATCAACTATATTATATATCAAAAAATATAAAATATTAAAATATTAACCATATAAATAATCTAATTAATAATTCATAAAATTATATAATGCCATCTAGATAAAATTCTAAAACTTAAAACAAGTAAAATTGAAAATATATCTTATCTTCATATTCAAACAATCAATTAGAGTGGTGATCAAAGCTTATGCATTTTTTGATAATTATTATTTTTGGGTCACTTCGGGTTACTCATGACCCGATCGATCCAAAAATTTTTAAGTCATTTTTGGGTTTGGGTCAAAAAAAAATTTAAAACCATAGCATTATTTTTTGAGATGATTCGAACCGAGTCGGTGGATCGGATCAAATTTCTACTACCTCTACTCATGTCATGGAATCCACTAAAATAAAAATTATTAGCCCATGGGACTAACATAAATTATTCCTCCTACCACAAAATACAATCAATTATCAGTTAAATTACCAAAATATAAAAAGCTCGGTATGTATGTGTGTGTGTATATATATATATATATATAGAGCATCAAAGGGAAAGCAAGAGTGAGAAGAAAATCATAGGTACCTATATTCTCTTTGTTAATTCTTGCAATATAATGACGTTGTAGTTTGCTTAAAATCTTCGTAACTAGATTCCACCTTTGGATTGATTGCTGACTGCATTTTTTTTTTTTTTTTTTTCCTTTCAACATGCACCTTCCAACACACAACCCCCCATTGCTTGCTAGCGTTAAGCGAGTGAAAAATTATCTTTATGCTGCACCTTCCAACAAGATAAATTGAGAAATTGTTAACAAAACTTGCTACCTTTTCTAAAGGCCTAATATTCGTCCATGTTAAATAAAAGCATCAATTGCAGTTCACAGTGTTATTAAATCAGAATCCTTTTTTTCAACCTTGCAGCATTCAACTTGCAAATGTCTGGTTACTTGTCAAAAAGTTGCAGAATTCTTGTTATATTACAAAATAATAATTCTGATGTGGTTTAAGTTTTATATGATATTTGTGCAGTCAACTTCTAACTTGTCTCAGAGTTTAAGGATGTACCTCGTCACCTTCGCTTCGCAACGAAGGAGGAGAATTGAAGAGAACGAGAGTTTCTTAGACTCTCAGTTAGATCTCAACGCTGCCTAGCCTGCGGTTCCCCAAAGGAGAGTGGAAGAGAACCCCTTGGTCTCAAACGTACAACAGGATTAAAACTTGGTAAGAATCCGTAAGGCCTGCCATTATTTTATTTTAGAAATGAGCCCAACGGCTGGAATCAATCGTCGTTATTTCAGTTATAACAGTTAATGATGGCTTTTGGAGGGGACCGCCGTATGCGGCGAGCCTTCCCGGAAGTTCGTGCGCCGCCCTCCCGAGAAGCCTAAAAGATGAGAAACTCAGAAGGCAAGGGAAAGACGGCGGCGAAGAAAGAGAAGACGAGGGCGGCCGGAGTTCAGCATCTGGCTGACCAAGGAGGAGATTGACAGGGATTTCACTATCGTGACGGGATCGAAGTCTGCGACCCTGAAGAGTTTCCTTAATTATCAAAGTTCTCCGTATTTGAGATCATTACGATCTTTTAGTGTTCGTCTCGAAGTTACAGTCCGATGAAAACATTACCTATATATATATATATATATATATATATATAGAGAGAGAGAGAGAGAGAGAGAGAGAGAGAGAGAGAGGCTGATCAAGGAGGAGATTGATTGCATTTAGATATAGTCAAATCTTGGATTGGATCATTCTTTCCTAAATCTATGCAGATTTCGAAGTCATTTTATCTTTTCCATTTGTTTCATTTTGAAATCTATCGTTCACATAAATCCAATAATGAAAAGGATGATGAGATCTAGAAAACTTCTACTTTAGGTAAAGAGTTCTAAAGAAATATTCTATTTTGAGAAAAAAAGTTGAAAGAGAGAGGCAAAGTTAATAATAGATCCTTAATTTGTCATTATTTTTAATATATATATTATTAATTATTTGTTTTATATTGATGCCACATGGATCATAAATTGGTGCATTTGATTAAACATAATAATTCTTGTTTGATAGATGGTTTCACTGGATTAAAAAGAAAAAAAATGTAGCAACAAAAAATACTGATATTGCTCAATCTAATATAAAAACAAATGATGAAATAGAAGAAAATAAATAATTAACTAATCATTATTTACTTTCGCTATTTTAAGATGAATGAGTTATTTCTTAGAATTTATCTTATGATTCTTCACTTAACAAGTAATATATATATATATTAGCATTTCACTTAAAAAGTAGCATCTATTTGCTATTATTTCGCAACAAAATATAAGAGACATATGTTAATTTTTAAATAAATTGATAATATATGTTACTTGTCAAGTAAAGAATTGCATAGCAAACACTTAAAGAAATCATATGTAAGTTTCATTTTTTTAAAAAAATAATAATAATAAAAAACTGTTATAACTCTCTTCCCATGTTTTATTATCTAAAATATTAAAAAAAATACATATAATTAAATTGCCCTGCAAAATAGTCTCTACCAACTGTTCTAATTGTAAGTTGAAGTCCTAAACACCACTGCTAAGGTCTATCCATTGATTCTTTCTTAAAAATATTATCTTTTTAATCATGTGAATCACCCTTTAAAGCATGCTGCTATACGTAGGGATTCTTCTCAAACGACACCAATGCAAGCTGGAAGCTAACCTAGCGAAAAAGAGAATTGAAAAGATTAAGCGGTATCTTGAGAGCTTGTCCATTGAAACTCTCATGAAAACGCGCATAATATGATGGAATTGGTACCAAAACAATATTTCATTAATGGCATCGTATCAAATGTCAATATTTTGCACGACTGTGGGCTGGTATAGACAAAACGCTCATCAATTAATGATTAAAAAATATATATATCAATTTAAGTAATAACTTTCCTATGTTGAAATTGTTGGATAATTACATTCATCTTTACTTTTTTTTTTAAAAAAAAAAATTCTAATGCTTATTATTGGTAATCAAAAATCAACAAAAAATATATTGTTTTCTATAATTTATATATATATAGAGAGAAAACAAATTAAATTATGGGAGTGTTGAATAATAATGGCTTGACCCGTACTGGCCCATGAAGAGCAGCGTCCTGGCCATCCTAGGTCTCGTACCGAATCCGGCCACCTGATTTTTTCTTTTTTCTTTTTTTTTTTTTTTTGGATCACGCCGTCATTTTCGTGATGCACGGCTCAGACCGTTTGTGACCGTCGGATCCACCATCAGTCCGATGTGGATGGAACCCCGATCCTCCCGATATCTTCGGTGTCGATCAGAATGGCCGAATCGTCCATCCGACGGCCCGCTGTGCCCCAGAGTCCCTTCAGCGCACAACGCTCACCCGAGAGAGAAAGAGAAGCCGTTCTCCCTCCAACGAGAAAACCAAACAAAGTCCAGCGAGAGAGAGA
This sequence comes from Metroxylon sagu, assembly GCA_017589505.3. Taxonomy (NCBI): domain Eukaryota; kingdom Viridiplantae; phylum Streptophyta; class Magnoliopsida; order Arecales; family Arecaceae; genus Metroxylon; species Metroxylon sagu. Next base: position 3,717 of record JACVBY030000397.1, on the reverse strand, counting down.
GAGAGAGAGAGAGAGAGAGACCCCTCGTGCGCGATCACCAATCCCTCTCCCACGAGAAAGAGAAGCCGTTCTCCCTCGAGAGAGACCCCTCATACCGCGCTCACCAATCCCTCTCCCTCAAAAAGAGAAGCTGTTCTCCCTCCAACGTTAGGAAACCAAACAAAGTCCAGCGAGAGAGAGAGAGAGAGAGAGAGACCCCTCATACCGCGCTCTCCTCTCCCTCTCCCTCTCCCTCTCCCTCTCTCTCTCCTGTTCTATCTCTCTCCCTCTCTTTCTCTCTATCTCTCTCTCCTCGTCTCTCTCTCAGAGATGGTGTTGAGGTGCCCGGAGGTCGACGGGCCGCCGAAGGCTCCGCCGACAGCGGCGACGGCAGCAGGACCCAGCTCCTCGGGCCCCTTCGGGAACCCCACGCTCCGGTGGGGCCGCACGCGCCGCATGCGCTGCCAGATAAATTCCGACCACGGCGACCACCCAAACCGCCGTCCCTCCTCCGCCTCTCCTCCTCCTCCTCCTCCTCCTCCTCCTCCTCCACCTCCGCCACCTCCCCAAACCAAGAACGATCCCTCTCCTTCTTCTAGTCGCCCCAGGCTCGTGCTCCGCATACCCTTGCGGACCCGGCCCAAGAAGCCGGAGAGGGACGAACCTTCCGCTCCGGAGAAGCAGCGAGATCATCGCCAGAAGGACAGGAAGGGGGCTGGCGGAGGGGCTCCGGTGGAGATCGGGGCTGGTTCCGTGACAAGATCATTGAGGTCCAGAGTCGGTGCTGAGGTTGAGGAGAAGACGGCGAAGAAGGAGGAGAAGACGCCGAAGAAGGCGTGGTTCCGCATGGCGCTGTCGGACGAGGAAATCATGAACGACTTCATCGCCATGACCGGAAGCAGGCCTCCTCGCCGCCCGAAGCAGCGGCCCAGGTCACTCCAGAAGAAGCTCAATGTGAGATCCGTCCTTCTTGCCTTCTTCTTTCATCTCTGAAAGTATTATAAAGATTGTCCTTTTGCCTCGTTGATATCAAAAAGATCATCTTTTTGCCTTCTTGTTTTTCCCTTTTTCTTCTTCTTCTTCTTCTTTTTTTTTTTTTGTCTTGTAGAACTGATATGGGGTTTTTCTCTGATCAGGGGATGTTTCCTGGGTCGGACTTGCCGATGATCGTGACTCCTGCTCTCTACAGGGTTTCTGATTCGTCCCGGTGATTTTTCCTCAGATGATCGGTCTTCTCTCCTTGGGTTTCAGCCGCCAAAAGATCCCAAACTTTAGATTGGACTTTGCCTTGGTTGAGCTGAACCGATTTAGTTCCTCCATCTGCCATAGAGTAGGATAAACAGAAAGCGTAAAATGGTGATGAATTCAGTTATACATTTTTTCCATAACTTTCGTTATGTATAGGTTGGTGACAATGCTTCATAAACTGTCCACTGTCTTTGAGTACTAATTTCTTCAGTACTTTCAACAGCGATTCTTCGTGGAATTGGTAGTCAGTCTTGTGGTTATGGTTTTTATTTTAGAATGTTTTATGTATTTTGTTTTGGGTCCGGTTATCTGATGCCCATGTTGGATGGTCAGTTTATTAATGATATATAATGCTATTGAACAAATCATTGTGGATGTCAAGAGAGATGCTGCAGTTTATTATTGACATATCCATATGTTTTTTTAAGGTGCTTGTTACCACATGAATGGATGACTCTGTGATGATATGTTTGTCAAATTTGTTGACCATGAGTTGGGGAATGGAACGCTTGCATATGCTAAACATGTGTTTGATAGTTAGCTTGTATTTTGCATAAAAGGCACTTCTCAGAAGCATGTTTTATTTGAAAAAAAATTCCAGCATTTGTCTTTATATATGCTGAAGCCAGCATTGTTTAGTTAACAGGATAACAGTGATGCAATTCCCACATTCAAGGAAACTGATTGATTTGAAAAAAAAAAAAGGTTAATGAAATTATTTGTTTATTATTTTCTTCTTATCGCTAACTCAAATTGTGTATGTCGATCACAAAGATAGATGGTTCATTCCTGATACTGCTTTTATTATTAATTTGTTCCATTTTTCTAGCATTGGATTTTTCTAGTATTCACAGTTAGTATCATGGCTATGTTTATTGTTGTTGTGTGGTTGGTGATGGTTTTCAAGCCTGCTAAAGTGATGCCTCGTGTGGTTGGTGATGGTTTTCAAGCCTGCTAAAGTGATGCCACAATATGCTATTTCTAATATGCTAGACATAACAGATTAGTGTACTTCTGTCCATATGAATAGATAACTCTTTTGGTCAGTTTATCAATTTGTCTTATTTTTGAATTAATAAGTTAAACACTTAGATCTACATAACATTTATTTGATTATTTAATTGTAGTTACTGCAAAATTACTAAATCAGAATGGTTAAGAATTTTGACATTCTTTAGGTTCTGCTTTTAAAAGCTTGCCGTGTGGTTATATTGGGTGTTGGGTGTTGCCATATTTTGAGAAAAAATATGAGCAATGCGAAAAATTCCAACCCTAGAGAATCTTACCTTTTAGGTAAGGATGTGGATTTCCTCTTATCTCCAATAAGAATCTTTAAGTATGTAAATATAGATGTATATTAAAAAACACATCTAAAAAATCTTGAATGTTATATGGAACCGAAAGTTAATAATTAAAAAGGTTCTTTGCTTAATTTGTCACATTTTGTATTCTGAGATACAAATCAATGACTGTCCTGCTACGTATTGTGATGTTGTTTTAGCCGTCTGGCATAGTTCTGTAACTCATTCAAGACTTCTGAGTGCTTATGTGCAACATGGATGCTTCCTCTTTAGTTTTACACTTAAAAGTATTTCTTTCTGAGATCATGAGCTTCATTTGCTAGGAGGTGTCTTGTTGGGTGGAAGGTGATGAATGAACAAACTGCCAATGAGAATTAGAATTATCCTTAAAGTTGGTCACAAAAGGAGACAAAGTGACCTTATAAAATGACTTCCTTGGAAACTGAAGACTTCTTGTTACAGAAAAATGATGAGTACTTGAAAAGCTATATGCTTGCCATTATGATAGTGAATGGTGGATGATATTTGGTCCAATCAGAAACAAGGAGGAGAGAGGGCTGCAATGGAAACCCCCTTTTCGACGCTTTTCTCTACATACATGCTGGCTCTGTTTTTCTCCTTTTCCTTTTGGAAGCTTTTAAAATTCATAATGGATAGGAAATGACAAGACTATCTTAAAACAGATCTTGTCGGTACTTAAACACTTCTTGAAGTTTTAGTTATTATTACTAAACTTGTTTTAGCAACGCATTTTAGTCTGACAGACTACTTGATCCTAAGTGAAGTTTTGCAAGCAAATGATTTTGAGCTCCTCATGAGCAAAAGTTAGCTTAATTAAGTGATGTTACCTGGATACATGACATGGGTGTTGAGTGTCGAAGTGTCTAGGAGTTGTTGTATATGAGATCTTTCCAAAAGAATAGGACACAGAGACATGCCCATATCATATGGATCTATCCTTGTAAATTTATAAATATATGTATATAATGTATAGTTTGTTGGATTAATTGCTTTGTAATTTCATAAAAATTCATAGAACCTTTTACTAAATGTTAAATGAGATGTGAAAACTTCTAGCTATAAGTGCCAGTAGTTGATATGTATCCACATGACATCATGGTTCACTGTTCTGAAGTGTCAATGAGTGTCACAAAAAGGTGTCCAAGTGTCCAAACATTGCTAAAATAGC